>PRKT01000004.1:3199100-3229823 GCA_003671525.1 Saccostrea glomerata | reverse complement strand
GGGGGGGGGGGGGGCTTGAAATTCAAAATTCTTGAAGAAGCACCTTTTCCCTCCTAACTATGTAATTAGATCATAGGCATAAAACCCAGAAGCACATGAGAAAAAAATTCAAAGAATGAATGTAATTTAACTACTGGTATATCATCAAAAGAGCCCTGTTTTAACCCCGGGGGTTTGAAATTCGCAATTCTTGAAGAAGCGCTCTTTCTTATCATAACTATGTCCTTAGATCAACAGCACAAAACCCAGGACTAGAGGAAAAGATTTTTAAAGAATGTTCCCTGTATATCAATAGAGCAAGGCCAAAACATCAAAACCCCTGACACAGGAGCCTTGAAATTAACAATTTTCGAAGAAGCAACCTTCCATATCATAGCTATGTACATAGATTAAAGGCAAAAACCAAAGGCAAGAGCAGATTTTCAAAGAATTAATGCATTTTCACTATATAATCATTAGAAAATTGCCCTTATACCAGAAGCCTTAGCCGAGGGTCCTTGAAATTCACAATTTTGGAATAGTCATCCTTCCTTATCATAACTATGTTCTTAGATCATCAGCATAATACCCAGGAACAGAGGAGAAGAGTTTCAATTTGTGCATTTTCACTATATAATCAATAGAGCCACGCCCCAAAACCAGAACTCCTGACCCAGGGGCCTTGAAATTCACAATTCTTGAAGAAGTACCCTTCTTTGTCTTAATTTTATACCAAGGGGAGGAGATTATATTCAAAAAATTCCTCATTTTTACTATTTAATCAAGGGAGCCCCCTTAACCCCAGAACCCCTGGCACAGGGCCCTTGAAATTCACAGTTTTGAAAGAGGCACTTTTCTTCATCATAACTATGTACATGGCTCTTTGGTTTAATTCCCAGTGGGCAGAGGAGGAGATTTTTAAACAATTTATGCATTTTCACCATATAATCATGTGAGCCCCGCCCTAAAACCAGAACCACTGTCCAAGGGCCCATAAAATCCTTGAAGAAGCACAATTCTTCATCATAACTATATACTTTGATCAACGGCATAAAACCTGTCCCAGGTGCCTTTCCTCATCATAATTCTGTACATAGTTCATTGGCTACATTAGTAAAACCCAGGAGCAGAAGAGAAGGTTCTTTTTAAAAGAAATAATACATTTTCACTCTGACCTTGGGGTCATGAATTTTACAATTTTGGTAGAAGGCTCAATGAGTGTTACAATCATGCTAACATTTTGACTGCTTAATGTTCAGGAGTAAAGACAAAGATTTTTAAAGGTTAATCTTAGTGGTTTTAGCCCCACCGAATTAAAGGGTTACATTTGTAATATATTTTTTTTTTACAGAGATTGGCAAAACATAATTTGAAAATAATGGAGACAAGCCACAAGTTTTCTCTCGTTCACTAGAACAGACTAAAGATCAAAATAATTAAGCTATTTAATGTAATTGTTTTCTTTAAATTGATGAAGTATTTACTAGTATTTGCTAATTTGAAATACTGCATTTATTGTTGCTTTACATAAAATTATTTCATTTTTAGAAACATCAAATCGATATTCATTTCAAAATCTTAACACAAGTCTATATGCTGTTATATTCTTTATCATGTGATCAAGTTTTCGCCAATGTTATAAAATAAATATAAAAAATAAGAAAATGATATAATCGAATATTGCAACACTTGACTAGCGGCTGCGGGTTTTAAAGTAGATGATACATTCTAGAATGATAACCTTATATAAGCCTTCAATATAAGAAGATCGTTACAACTCACCATTTTAATACCGGGTATTTGCTGGAAAGTAGTTTTACTACCATGTGTCGAGGCAGTCAAAAGCTAGGATTTTCAGGTTTGGTCTAAAACATCCAAACCTGGTATCTCTTTTATATTATAGCTAAGTTTCGATAACTTATCGAATATCATACATGTGACGTTTTATCTGGTGTTAATTATTCGCCCTAAGATATTTTTAAACACCTTGAAATCTTAATATGTTATGATAAATCTCACTTAGTCCAAAAGAAATCATTAATTCAATTACATGCGGAGCACTCTCGTCATGAAAAACGCCACTTGTAAATAAAAGGGTCAATATTCACAGCTGTATCATATGCTGAATCTCCGTTATCGAATCATGATCTTTTCTTTCTTAATAGAAGAGTCTTTCTTATTGTGATTAATTTGACAATAATATAAAATTCATCATCTTTTTTAAATACAATTTCTGACAATTCTGCTGTGATATCGTGTGTCTTTAGCATCATGAAATAGTCGCTGTGGAATGTGGATAATTTCAATTTTCTCTTTAAAGGCAAAAGAAAAGAATAATTTGATACTATTTACTTAACTGCTGTTCTTCAGTTGCTTACTCCTCTGTATCACTTAATCCCACCTCTGATGTTTCAGTCTCTGCTTCCGATTGTATTGTTCACCTGATTCACAGTTTGTTATCTCTATGTTTCACATTGATAAATGTCTTGTTTATTATGACAGCTATTAATTGAAGAATTTGTTTGGGCAAGCCATAAATTAAAATGCCATGCATGTACTTCACATTTAAAAGCAAATTTCCATTCTTAGTTTATCGCAGCTTTGATCCATGGTCATGACTCAAAAGTGAAGGTCATTGAAAATGTCATGTTTCTCTAAATTAATGTGAATAAGAAGAGGGCAATTATATGATCCGATGTTTGTAGGTAAGAGCCCTTGTTTATTTCTTCCTCCTCGGGTTAGTTAATGAAGTATTTCCGTCATCTTCTTACAGATTTACTGCTACTATGTAGAGAAAGAACAATACTGAAAGATCCGGAAAGTAGCACTTCAGCAAGGAACACCTAGGTGGAGGAATTGTTCTCCGAGTCTTGGCTGACCTCACATATGAAGAGAAGGAACACCAGATATGACACTAAGTCGGTACCAACAGAGTTTGTGCAGGGGAAACAGCCAACCCAGTAGGAGAAACGAATACCAAACAGTTAGATGGATCGGCTTGGCTGATGCTGATTGATTCATAATCATCGAGCTAGCTATGCCGAAGTCATCATATAGCCCAAAAGAACAATGTGACCTGAAATGAAGGATGACATGGTTATATTCCCATACAAGTTGGATGTCATAGATTTCCTGTGCAATATATATGAGGGAAGAATCAAGCGGGGAGTATAATAAGACTAATCTTGGTTTTAAGTTCTTCAGGGAAGAATGCCTAAATTTTTTTTTTAAATAATAATGTAAAAATTAATTAACTCTTCACCGTATATCATATGATTCAGATCTCCGATTTTCTCCTATATCTTTGATAACCTTCTATGGCTCAATCCTACCCCTGTTGGAAAGATGCAAGTTATATAAACGGTACCAATTTCGATGCACCAAACATAAATGTACACTACCCGTGGGTGTGCCCATATTAATACATGTATGAATAATATTTTTATACTTCAGAAGTTTGTTTGTGTATATTCCTTGCCCACTGTGGCTCAAACCTATCCCCATGGAAGGAGCAGAGAGACATAATATTAACAATCTGAATCTACACTATCTATGATTTTTATGACAATGGAAATTTCCCTTACCCAAGGATGCATTGTACCAATTTTAGTTAAATTGACTTTGAGAAGAAGTTCAAAATGTTTACAAGTGAACAGACGGACAATGGAAACAGGTGATAAGAAAAGTTCACTTGAGCTTTCAGATCATGTATGCTCAAAATTTAGTTATTTGCATCCTGATGCAAGTTTTTTGCTAATTTGGTTAGGATATTGTTTGCAGTTACAAAGGAATTGACTCGACCTAAAACTAAAACTGCATTGTCACTCGTCCAGAAATTCAGGCTAGATATAGCAAGAAAAGCGAGTCTTTTTGAGTGCACTTCTTCATGGTTGTTACGGGTAGGCCTTGCAATCACTTTTGAATGAACTGTTCAACTTTTATATCATCCAGAGAGTGTAATTCACATTCAGCATTCGACATAAGTCAGCAGTGTCTAAGTCTAGTTGTAACATCAGTAGACATTAACTCCTTGAAATGGACGTTTACTCCTAAAAATTTAACTGGAATGGACCTGCTTAAAAACTTTTAACGTTGTCACTTATTCAGATATATCGGCCTATCCAACATCCGAAGTCTTCAATACACCATCCGTCCAAGCTTGGTCCATGTAAAGCTTGAACTTACACCGCAATGAACCTGTTGCTTAAACCTGGTCACTCATTCAGAATTTTTTACGTCAAATATAACATCCAAAGCAAGTCTCAAAGTGTCCAACACTATGTACAAAATCGGTGCAAGCTTGATCCATTAAGGGAACGAAGTAACACTGGAATAAGCCTGCTTCTAACTCATCCTGATCGTTCAACAAGAGTATGTAGGATCAAATTCAGCATCTGAAACAAGACTGGTAGTGTCTATCAATAGATGCACTTTACTGCACAATTGAAAACAATCATAGTAAATATCCATTTTTGTCCCTGCTTTTTGAGAGGTGGATAAGCTGGAAGACTAGCATGGTTGAATATAACAGCTTCACTGTCGTTTATGTTTGCTGTTTTGTTTGTAGATATTATACAGTCCTTGTAAACACAGTTACTGAAATCAAATCCACTAAACCAAGATGGCGGATTAAAGAACAGAATTTTGACCATGGTAACATTAGGATAGAATGTACGTGAATGACCTCTGCCGGGGATATTTGGCCTTATTTTCCGAAAACCATGGAAAACGCTGAAGATCATGCACAAAAATGATACTATTCCAATGAAATACAGTAAGATCATTTTAAACTTTCTGAGCCTAACAAACATGGTTACTATCTCCACGCGAAAATAAAATATTCCTGTTGCATAATCGTAAGAAAACAATCCTTGTGCTATTGAACATGCTTCCTACTAACAAAAAAATGGTAAAAGTTTTAAGACTTACTTTGTGTTTACTGTTATTGTGTATATAGAATTCAACAGCTGTACAAGCTATTGTTACATATCGATTCTAATTAGTCTTGACAAAAGGCAGCCTCTGAAGTAGTCTCTGAACGCGTCCGACCAAGCTCTTCTCATAACGTACCGTCGCCCGCCAAAATCTACTAAAGTATTAGATTTAGAAATCAATCATATTTACTTAGACATTTAATTAATGAATTTTGTTGTGTCAGCATTTTATAAATGAACTTTGATAACTTATTAACGATCATCAAAATGAAGGCATTTTTTATTTTGATTATAAAATTCTGATAGTACGTAGAGATTAATAAAAATGCGAAAGTTACTGCATAAGAAATTACTTTTATAACAAATAATTATGTAAATACGTCGTTAATTTTGCTTTATATTTCATATTGTGCTCTGAACTGCCATGTATCCTTTAATTATTGGTATTTTTTTACATTTGGTTTTACCTACAATATGTTTTTTCTGACATTTTCTTGGTCAAAAATTAAAATCTTCTAAAATGTCGTATTGCAATTTTTATGTGACAAAATAGAAAAAGTGGTAAGAAGACAAATTGTTACTCCAAAGTTATTTTCCTCAACTGTATTACCTCGGGATATTGGAAAATAATACCATTCTTTATTTTAAAAGCTTTTGATTTGAATGTTTTTAAACTTGATGTAATACCTGTGGTATTACGACATATAATGCCCCTCTTTCCTAAATTTAATTAAAAATAAAAATTAAATTCCTAACATTTTTATTTTCAGTATAAAAAGTCTTAGAATCCAACCGGGCAAAGCTAAAAGCATGAAGCGAGGCTTCCTTTTGCAAAAATTAATTTTCTGTCTTGGGTCTAAAAAATTGTTACTTTCCTAAATTTAATTAAAAATAAAAATTAAATTCCTAACATTTTTATTTTCAGTATAAAAAGTCTTAGAATCCAACCGGGCAAAGCTAAAAGCATGAAGCGAGGCTTCCTTTTGCAAAAATTAATTTTCTGTCTTGGGTCTAAAAAATTGTTTCCTTCCTGTATTCCGACCAACCCATTCATAATACCATCGGCCGGATTTTTTTCCCTCCAAATCTCTGTTTGATCAATCACCTTATTCCATTTACTCAGAAATATGAATTATAGCTTTATACTAGACAGTATTTAAGATTTAAAAGAGGTCAACCTATTGAACATATGCCTTAAAAATAAAGATTGTAACAGAACCCCACCCCCTACAGTTTATTTTCTGCAGCTAGGCAGCCATGTCAGGTGTCCGCTTATATATAACACCTTATTAATTCTATGTTGTTACACTAAAGTTGTATGCTACAAGTTATATGATGTTGGTATCTGTGTGTCCATCACCTCTCGCCTTCAGCCCTCACCGCTGGCTAGCAACAATGCAAAAAGGGAAGCAATTTGTAAGTCTTTCCCTGCCAGTACAAAGCTTCCCCACAAATCATATGCGATGCCTCCACGCGGAAGCAGACGGATGCTTGGCACCTTTTCGGCCCCAGGCTAACTTCACAAGGGCACACGGGAAGTTGAGGCTCGAAAGCCTTGGTCGGCAACTCATCAATGATCTACTAGAAATCTGATTTCAATCCGGATTTAGTAGGAGACCGTTAGCAACTACTTTGTCCTCCCTCCTAAACTTGAGGTTTATCACCTCCTTCCCCCCCAAAAAATTGATTACGGAAACCGTTACAACAATTTGTACCACTGAAGGAAGGGCAAGCACGACATGCGAGATTCCAGATGAGGATTACCATCATTGGAAATTCGAGAGAATGACGGCAGTTGGGAAAGCCGAATGAACCCCGCCGGTCTGAAAGGAACCCAGATGCCATCCATAACAATATCTAAAACATCACCAAGATCGGATTTTGGAACGTAAGAGCAATGTTCCAGATTTGAAGAACAGCTAACATCGTTAGAAAGTGCAACAGATATAAGTATGACATGATGGGGTTGAGCGAAGTAAGATGGACAGGGTTTGGAGAACTAAAGACAACCTAGGGAAACCATCTTGTACTGAAGAACATCATAGAGGATCGAGTAAGACTTATACTGAAGCAGATTTTCATAACTAATATTTTTACGCGTACTTCTACATATTTCTCTCTTTTGCTGTGTGTTCTGCAGTTACTTACAATCCAAGCTACATCTCCCACCTTCTGAGAAAACACAGAGTCGTAATCTCTTTCCAAGGTGGAAGTCCGAGGAATTATCTGCCCATAACCAAAAAAGGCATCTGAATCTCTCCTATAGGATAAAGACCAATCAAAAACACCATCCCAAGCGGGAAATAACACAGTCCTTCGTGTATGATAAGGACTCTCCGAAGAAGTAAATATCCAGATTTGCCCGGGAAATTTTACCGGTGGTGTTTCAGGCAGTGGGTGATGCTGAAAAATCACAGCTTTACAGTTCTTGAGCTGTGACTTATCCGTAGTAACGGAGCAGTCTTTATACGGACATTCACGGAAATTCACGATGTCTGGACCCTTATTCCAGTCCCGGGGTGGATTGTAGTACAGAATATTGAAACTGATGTTCCTCTTTTTATACATATCATCAGAATCAGTTTCCTTTGTCGATCTTCTATAGACAGGGAATACACGTTCTTTGACCAGGAGAGGAAGATAGAATTGGTGTACAAGTATAAGGAAAAGAACAATGCTAGAGAAGAACATGTATTTTTTCATACAACGACTAGAACGTATAACCATTATGAAAATACAGGAAATTTCCACACATAATATTTTCCAAAGTGCTGTTATGTACAGCGATGACTGGATTCAAGGTGCCAAGTTGTTTAAAATACTGTACATACAAAGTAACGTTGCAATGCAGGGCCATTCAGTCTTATAAGATTCCATCGTATCTTAAGCATGAAATTGATACGTATACCCCAGTTCAATTAAAATTTAAATCGGTTGGACTTTTGCACTGATCTGTAAAAAACCATTGTTTAATGTCGTACGGCCTCGAAGTGATATTGTCAAAATGGAGTCTTTCACATAGGTTACACAGTGCAGACTGGAAAATATCATTCAAACTTTTAGATACAAATTCATCCCTTCTTTTAAGTAAACTGACATACTCTGAAACATTACTTCCTATGTGTTTTAGATACTTTGCTAGGTGTTTTGGAGATTCAAAGTCATTAGTGTCGATAAACGTTCCTTGTGGTAGATACGATTTTCCATTAGCAGCCCCACGAACTACTGGAATTATTGGAGTGTCGTATAAATAAATGAAATAAAATTTTTCGGAGGTATAATCTCTACAGAGGGAATTTTCAAATGACAAATAAAATTTATAGTTGTGGGAGACCAGGTGGTGACAGTTGTCATTTTCATTTCCAGTTTTTGGACCACAGAATAAATCCCCACATTTACCAAATGTATCCACTTGAATATGTTTCGCCAGTTCTCTCACATACTCCTCTCGTCTGCTTTGGGTTTTACAATTACTTACTATCCACGAAACATCAAACTTTTTCAGCAAATAAATAGCAGAGTAATTCCTTCTAGAAGGAACAGTACGACGCTCGAGTTCGCCATATCCGTGGTAAAAATCGCCATCTAATCTGTACGTCATCACCCAATCAAATTTCTTGTACCATCCTTGAAAAGCACTCGTATTGTGTGTATTCACTGGACTCTCACTGGAGGCAAAAATCCATTTTTGGCCTGGTGTCTTTGGCGGGGGAGACTCTGGCAAAAGGAATTGATAAAATATCACAGCTTTGCTGGACTGCATCTGACTTCTATCGGTTGTGGCTCTGCAGTGAGAAATTCGACAAGAAGAAAAAGTCCAGGTCTCTGGTGAAATATGCGAAGGAGGGTTGAAATACAAGATTGAATGCACAGTTGGTTTATTTTGTTTGTCTTGTTTTTTGTTGATTTTAGCCCTCTCAATGATGAAGCACTGTAAGATGATCATAATGATACCTATACATACAATCACAGAGAAGTACTTCCTTTGGTTTGTCAAGGAAACTGTGTGAAACTGGAACATATCAGTAAAGAAGAAATCTTGTATGGATCATAAACACTGTCTAAATGAGGAAGACGAATGAATTAAATGATCAAATGCCATAATTCACAGTAAAGCCACCGTTATTCAAGCATTATAGATTAAAGGTATAGATAAATTGGTACCGTTTATATAACTTGCATCTTTCCAACAGGGGTAGGATTGAGCCATAGAAGGTTATCAAAGATATAGGAGAAAATCGGAGATCTGAATCATATGATATACGGTGAAGAGTTAATTAATTTTTACATTATTATTTAAAAAAAAAATTTAAAGCATTCTTCCCTGAAGAACTTAAAACCAAGATTAGTCTTATTATACTCCCCGCTTGAAAAATCGGGAGGGTATATAGTAATCGGGATGTCCGTCCGTCCCTCCGTTTGTTACGCTTTGGGGTACCCATCTCTTATCCACAACTCATCTTATACCTCAATGAAATGTAATTAAATGAATGAAATTAGATGAGACTTTCAGAGAATCTTTATTAAATAAAACCAATGGGCAACTCCTATTTTACTTTTTGATCCGACACATACTTTGAGTTTCACATTGCAAAAATGGACACTGCCATTTATTATATCCATATAGGAGGCGGAGGTGAGCTCATTGCTCACAGTACCTCTAGTGTATCGAAAAACATCACTAGGCAGTAATGATTCAATTTTATTTTAAATTATAACTTCGTTGTATAGGATGATGATGCAAAATGCGATCAAAATATTATATTGAAATAGACAATGTATATAAGGAAAAATCTTATAAATAGGATCAGCTCTACAGCTCTAAGGTGATTCGGTGTGGCAGAAGGGCAGTTGTTTTTATCTACTTCAGAATTTTAAGCATACTAATTGATTTTATGACCAAGTACACACATGGCATATGAGTTATGGTAAAATCCATCAACTGATATCCTCTAAGTTCTGAGTTTCCGTTGTTTCATTTGGCTTCCAACTGTTAGAACGTGCTTCACTAGATTTTCTTAAATTTACTGGTGGGATACATTAAGTGGCTTTTATTCTTTGCCCCTGAATAGCTTAAATTATCCCTTAAAGTAAGCGGATTCGCTTCAACCTTTATTTAAGTACTTTTGGGCTATTTTTCTGTTAATTAATCCTGTTTTGAAAGTCATGCCAATTTTATCAGAGGATTGACAGAGTTGTTCATTGAAGAACCAATCGGCGATATCCAGATCTAGGCGCCCTGGTCTGCCCAGAGTAAGACTCTCGCACATGTTACACATTGCATTCGTGAAAGTCTGGCTTGAAGTTAAAGAAGTAAATCTATCTTTCTTTCTCAAAAGTTCTATATAATATTCCCTATTGTTACCCAGGGCTACAAGACGTCTTGTAAGATGTAGCGGAGTACGGAAATTATTGGCATCAATGTATACAGCTCCACGTGAGTAGTTTTCGAGGGTAAAAGATCCTAGAACAACGGGAATTATTGGTTTGTCGTAAGCATACGCGTAGTAAAATTTCTCGCTTGTGTAGTCTCGACACAGGGAATTTTCAAACGCAAGAATGAACTTGTAATCTCTGGCAACAAGGTCATGGCATGTGTCGTTTTCATTTCCTTTGAATGTTTCACACTCGAAGCTCCCACAACTCCCGAACACATCAACTTTTGTTATCTTTGACATCTCTTCCACATATTCTTCTCTCTTACTTTGTGTAAAACAATGGCTAACTATCCAGGCGACCAGTTTCTTTTTCTCTTCGTAGATTTTTTCGTAATTTTTCCTTGTCACTTCCTTTTTAGGAACAATGTCACCATATCCGAAGAAGAAATCTGAGTCTCGTCTATAGGACATGGTCCAGTCGAACTTGTATCGCCATTGCGGGGTAGTGCAGGTTTTGACGCCATAGTGAGCGCTCTCGGAACAAGTAAATATCCATTTTTGTCCCTGCTTTTTGAGAGACCCGCTTGGGATGGTGTTTTTGATTGGTCTTTATCCTATAGGAGAGATTCAGATGCCTTTTTTGGTTATGGGCAGATAATTCCTCGGACTTCCACCTTGGAAAGAGATTACGACTCTGTGTTTTCTCAGAAGGTGGGAGATGTAGCTTGGATTGTAAGTAACTGCAGAACACACAGCAAAAGAGAGAAATATGTAGAAGAACTGCAGAAATATGTGAATGTAGATGTGTTTGGAAAATGTGGCGCTAAATGTGAGCCGTATCAACTCTTAGGGAACGATTCCTGTCATAGAACAATCTCGCAAGACTATAAATTTTATCTTTCGTTTGAGAACTCGTTGTGTATAGATTACACGTCAGAGAAACTGTATCATATCTATTTGTTGGACCTTCCAATCATCCCTGTTGTAAGAGGAACCATGACAGGCAAAGAGTACATTCCGGCAGATACGTATATAGATGCACTGGACTTCAAAACACCCAAAGACTTGGCAAACACCTTAAAGAAGATAGGAAATAATAAAACACAATATCTAAACATTGTGAGGGCTAAAGACAGGTATACATCAAAACACTCTTGGCAGACGTACGAAGAAGCTCTTTGTAAAATATGCAGAAAGTTACACTATAACTCGACAGTGAGCCAGCCTTTAAATGTGCTGAATTGGTTTTTCTTAAATTCTTGTCGCGACCCCTTTGACATATACATGTGATCACTGGAAAATATCCTCGTATTCAAGTTATTGTCTTATAATCATTGTTTAGCATGTAATGAGATAGATGTTAAAAGTCTCATCCGACTGGGTGTTAGTGGCGATGTTATCTCTGTAGGACGATTGTCTTGCCATCGATTGAGGAAAGCTGCAAAATATTTTTCTAGTTAATGAATGCATGTCATTTTACTCAGATAGCTCTGCTAGACGTAGTCTAGTATCAGGGGCTCTACTCGCACGAAAATTGAGTACTTAATAGAATAATTTTACTTTTTTATTTTAATGTTCGGAGTATGAAAAAAAGGGAAAAAAGTAAAACTCATAAGTATTCTATCTAGTACTAAAACTACACTTGCTCCTCGCCTTGTTCTGACATTTAGTGAACAAACCCCTCCACTTCCGCACGATGGTGATTGCTGGTATGGTCTTTGTGATTTTCTGTTCCAGTAAATGCTTCCTATTTGGATATTTAGTAGTATAGGCGTTCGATGTAACCCAACAACAAAACGTTATGATAAAATAGATACATGTAACTTCAACTTATATTATCGTTAACTTCCCTTAATTGTGTAGCAAAATAGTCTTAGAAACTGTAGATGTGGTGTATGCCTTCCAGATGACTCGATGTGCAAGAGCATGATCTATACCTATAACAATTTCTAAAACGAGACAAGCTAATGACAAACAAGTTAATGAAACAAGAATATTAACAGTCTCGTTTAATTAAAGTCATTATTTCGAATGGATCATGTCTACATCACAGGGGAAGGATAAATATTTTTAGGAATGGAAAAATCATTAAAAAAAAATCATTATATTAAAAAATCATGGAAATCTTAGAATCAGGGTTGACAAGATTGCAAGCTAAACTGTTCAAGAAAAATGTAATTTTTTGACGGGCATATCATGCTGTAGCGCGGCACTTTATTTACTGTTGCAATTTCCTATGTAGAGAATAACTGCAACTTACTTAGACTTGCAGCACCAACCCAGGCAAATGCGTAGGAAATGTAATAAAGTGGAACTGCAGAGGATTTCTGAAAAAAAAAGCATATGGTTTATTAGGTTTAGCATGCTTCTACATAGTCATGCAAGTGCCATACATGTACATTATCAATTAATACTGTAGTGGTGAATAAGTTAATCATTTTGTGTTTTGTATTAACTAAATATTAAATTAAATACATAAAATTACTGTGCTAGTGTTTTAGAATATTTTCTTATTATGCGCCTGGATCAAAAGATCCAAGGCGTATATTGTTTTTGTCCTTCTGTTTGTCTGTTTGTCTGCAAACTTTAATCTTCGTCATAACTTTTGAACCATGAGTGAAAGAGACTTCATATTTGGTATGCATACTCCACTAAATAAACTCTTTCAAATGACACCAAGATCAATGACCTTGGGACCTCGACTGTGACCTATATGCTTAAAATAATTTTTTCTGCAACCTTCAACCTTCGCCATAACTTTTGAACAATAAAAGATAGAGACTTCATATTTGGTATGTATACACCACTGATAAAGTTCTTTGAAATGACACCATGGTCAATGACCTTGACTGTGACCTATATGCTAAATTTAGCTTTTTTTGGTCAGCAAACTTTAACCTTCTCCATAACTTTTGAACGAAGAAAGATAGATACTTAATTTTTAGCATGCATACTCCACTAATTAAGCCCTTTCATATGATACTTCAGTCAATGGCCTTGTGACCTTGACTGTGTCCTATATGCTAAAAATAGCTTTTTTGAACCTTAACCATAACTTTTGAACCAAGAGAGATAGAGACTTCATATTTGGTATGCATAATTAACTAATCAAGTTCTTTCAAATGACAATGACCTTGTGACCTTGACTGTGACCTATAATCTATGTGCGAAAAATATGTTTTTTTAACTTTGTTGCCGCCAGGCACATGGTGTTTCACAAACACACCTTGCTTTTCTTAAAACCAACAGAGTTTTTCTATGGATGAAAGACATTTAATATCTTCTGAAATAAGATCTCTCTCTTAAATCTCACCTGATCCATTTCTTATCCCTAAAGTAACTGGAATCCTTTACAGCTGGATGCAATGATCTTACACAAATAAACATAGGTAATCTGAGATTACAGAGATCACCTCAATGAATGTTATATTGTATTTGTTTTAAAGTAAGTCAAGTCCCATAATAAATAATTACAGTGTATCTAGAAGTGCAAATCCCAAGATGCAAAATTCTATGCAGTTTAATCTGATAGGGCTTCCAGTAACTTGGGAACTGACTTACTCAAAAATTTAAAACTACCGGTTGTAACTCATCAGTAAAATGTACTTAAAATCCAGCATCTGAATTAAGTTTGAGAGTGTTCATCCCTTGACAACAGATGTACTATCCATGCAAGCTTGGTTCAGATAGGCATTATATTTTCTTGGTAATGGACAAAAACACCTGGTCACTCGTCTAGAAAATGTAGATCAAATCTAGCATCCAAAGCAAGCCTGGTAGTGTGCATCCTTAGATGTATCTTCCGCCATGCAAGCTTGGTCAAAGTACAACACAAGCCTGGGAGTGTGCATCCTTACATGTATCACCCATGCATGCAAGTTTGGGATAGGGCTTGCAGATAATTGGAAATGAAACTTCCTCCAAAACCTTTAACCTGGTCAAAAAAACCTTAACCTGCTCTAAAAACATTAACCTGGTCATTCCTTTGCTAAAATTGCAGCATTTGAAACCTTGACTGGTACAATGAAACACAAAAGAAGCATCTCTGATTAATGTAGAGGTTAGAAGTACTTAAAAAGAAAACTGCTCCAAAAACTTTAAACTGCCAGAAACCAAGGGCCGGTACATACAATACTCTTACATTATTTGGGATGTGTAAATGAATAGTACAAAGACACATTTTTTTTTAAAATTTCATTTAAATCAAAGGTCACAGTGACCTTGAAAAAGGGCGCGACACATACTATACAAATATTGACAGCTGAAATTGAGTGTATACATCTTAGCCTTCAAGGCATGATGCCTGATGCTGAGCATACATGTATTTGCTCCTATAGAGTCAATAATTGTTTGGGAAAAGTAAAACAAATCGGTAAAAATTGGGTTAGATGTCCAGAGAGTTAGTGCTACCCATAGGAAAAAGTGTGCATTTATTGCACACACAGAAGTGTCTTGCTTCTCAGTTTATTCCTCCATATATTTAAAATGTAATCTCGGTATATCACTAACTGTGTGTTTCTAACATAACTCCTTTACTATTTCCACAACAAAATATTCCCCCATAATGATTGTTAATAGCCCTCTTGGGACATTGGGACCACTGGTGACTGTTAACCTCTGCCATTTGTTTCAGTTTTCTTCTGCCTGATGCTGCCTTTCTGGGTGATCAATGCAGTGAAGCCCACGTGTGTGCTGGACATGAGGACCAGGGAGGGTGTGTGTTATGAACCTGTCAAGTGCTGCTCCTGTATGTGGCACATCTAGGCAACTGGACACCACTACATGTAATTCCATGTTGTCCTTTGACTGTATTCAAGATTCAAACTAAAAATTTGGTCTTACTTTTCCTAATTGTAACAACTTTAAATTTTCCGTTGATCTATGTAAGGTACAATATATTTTGGAGAATTATGACTGTTAGAAAAAAAACTTTTTCATTGTAGCTATTTAGCATAGTACATAAGCAAGTTTCCTAATATATTGAAGGACTGATGTTTAAATCTTGCTCTAGCTGGTCTGTGAAGCTATTGTCTTCAGGGGGATATAAACAACAAAAAGAAGCCATATTAAACATCATAGACACTAGTTTGGACATTCTGACTTTTACCATGTACAGTTGTATGAAATGTAATTTTGCAAGAAGATATACCTTGGCATAGAAAATGTTGATTTGATTTTTGGCATGTCATGTTATTAATTTCATTTTTTTTTTTTTTTACACTTTATACATGTATATACATATATATAACTTGATTTAATTCTTTGAATTTCTACCCACTGTTGTCTTCTGATTCATATCATCAATCTTTGTATTTATGTCAGCTGGTCTGACACACACAAATATATTGTTCAGATACTCTATCCTTCCAGCATTATCATGTAAAAATATGCTATAATCATTATATTTCCTTTTAATGAACTATTGTTAATACTTGTCTATTTATCATTTGTTATTTTTTCATACATGTATATATAACCAGTAATCATTTCAATATGTATAGAGAGCATACCGGTAATATATATATATATATACTGATTAGAATTTGTACAAAGAATAAATCTTTAAAAAATAGACTGTATGACTTTCTCTTTGAAGACTTCCAGTATTTCAGGGTAGCTACATCAAAAGAGGACTTTGTTATTTTTTTCAAATTGCCTACCTTGACAACAAGTAATCAAAAATCAAGATCTATTTAGTCCAAATATTTGGAAGCTTCTTTTAAAAATCATTATCCCTGAGGTAGGTTTAGGCCCTTTTAAGACTCTTCTACATGTACTGCCTTTTTGTGTTGAATATATGAAGTAACTTTTATCCAAATGATATCGCATGTGGTGCAACGAAAGCAAAACCTCAAAATAAAAAACAACAAACAATAAATGAATGCACTTGCTGTTTTAATTCATGCAGATATTGATGTTGAAATTCATTTTAACATTTCATCCTAATCAAAATAAAAAAAAATTAATAAAAAAGGATAGCAAAAAAGTTGTAACCACTTGGTATAAATAATTCATGTTTCATAAACATAAGAAATGCCCCAGTCAACTCTAGGAGAGACTGTCGGCTTTCCTTGCTTATTACTTTATCATATAAAATATGAAAACAAATTTGTTCAAATTTGATAGCACTAAAATATCTGATATTTTCATTGTTGTTTTATTACAAATTAGATTTGCATAGATCTCAAGTATGGTATGCTCTCATCCAAACAATAAATTAAACCCGAGGTTATTTTTGTGAGTGTTTTGTCTGTCTTCAGTCGTAGGAAAATCTTTCAGTTCAATAGGACCACAACTTTTTCGATAGCATGTGCTGGTACAATCTAAAGCTCTTATCAAGAAAAAAGGACTACATAAATGCATTAATAACTGGTTGGTAATACACAAAAGTTGGCTGTTGTTTCAACAAACCAGGTGTTAACACGCATAAAGAATTATTCCTGCTGCTCAGTCTTCTCGTCAGTCTGTTCCTGTGTCGGTTCAGGAGAATGGCCGTCCTCATATTCTCTATCATTCTCTCCTTCACCCTGCAAAGAACAACCAGACACACTATCTTATAAATTCCATGTTATAGATTCTTGCTTTTAGATTGTAAATACTTGTACATGTATTAATTTTACAGAACCATGTGTTCTACATGTATTTTGATTAGTGAACTCTTCAAAATTAGAGACGAGTTTGATTGTCTGACTGGTACAGCCTGGCCTTTCAGATAATATAAAACATGCCAGTCTAAATCCATTTTTGAATGTTAAATGTATTTGTGATTTCAATTAAAGAATAGAAGACAGGGATTTTCCACTGCCCCATGTAGGGCCGAATATGGGCCCCATTCCCAATTGCAAAATCACTCATTTTTCCCAAAAAGAACACCATATCTTTAATTTTTGAAAAGTTCATGTAAAACAAACATGGTCAGGTTTGAACTCTGAATGAAATGAACAAAATTTTGGAACTAATAACTAAAACTTTATAATAATTAGTGACAATAGTCTATTCTCTGAATTATAAATGTATAAAAATCAATTTTATTCATAATAATTTTTTTATTTCTTGAAAGACATCTTGCTGTAAAAGTTCCCAAAAAGTTGTAAAATATCATTTAATTCCCGTACATGTTCACAAGAGCTCACAAAGAAAGATAACTCTTCCATACTGAAAATAAAACATGTCACCACCAAATCTAGAGATATTTTAAATATTTTAAATATCTAATGTTTGGGCTCATGAAATACATTAATCAAGTTAAAACTGCTGACAAAATTGAAAATTTTAGCAGAAATGTATGGATTCTAGGTCCTTGGACTTATTGTTTAATGCTCAATGTAAATTCTATAAACCCAATTCACAGGGAGATATTTTGTTCTAATAAGTAGCACTGTGATGTCTAACTCACC
The DNA here is from genome assembly GCA_003671525.1 of Saccostrea glomerata. NCBI lineage: Eukaryota > Metazoa > Mollusca > Bivalvia > Ostreida > Ostreidae > Saccostrea > Saccostrea glomerata. Next base: position 3,212,135 of record PRKT01000004.1, on the reverse strand, counting down.
CTCCTCCTGTAATACCCTCCTCTTCCTCGGCCACGACCTCTACCGCGACCTCTGCCACGCCCCCTGCCGCCACGATAACCATACTGTGGAGGGCCATCATATCCATCATTCTGTTAAAAATAATCCAATACCTCAGAAAACAATGAAAACTCTTGAAATAGGATAACACAGTTATCAGTATTAAATTGTTTCTGTGTAGTTTTGTATAGGAGTTTCAAAAATTTGCAACACTTAAACTTTGCAGAAAATTGCTAAAGAATGAAAATTTTCTCTGGGAAAAAAAAAAAAAAATTCTAGAAATGGGAAGTTCCTTGCCTATAATGACATAATCCCCCGGTTATCTTGGTATTCCCCCTTAATTCCCCATTTTGGGAGGAACGCCAGACCCCCTTCTACTTTTTAAATGTTCCCTGCTATTTTAATTCTAAGAAACCCTGAAATTTCATTTGGATTTCACAAGAAAGAAAGGAGAAAACCTTCTCTCAAAGTTAGCATAAGTTAGGTAATGTAAAATTTTCCTTTTCCAGTTATGATTGCAATAAGCAGCATATAAGCATTCATACAATATTTCTCTGCAATAGGAATTATGAACTTAAGTCATGTAAAACTGGACAACCTGGCCATAGTATCTTCTGTATCCTCTCCTCCAGTAGGGTCTTCTAAACTGAGGCTGGCGACCTGGGCCGTCCATCATGGCATTCTGATACCGCGGTGGTCTGCGAGGACCGCCTCCGCCACCATTACCCTGGTAGAAACCTCGGTAGAAGCCTCGGCCGCCTCTGTAATAGGGACGGCGGGGAGGAGGTCTTCTTCCCTGGTCATCTTCTTCTTCTGCTCCCTCCTCTCCCTCATCACCCTGAAAAACACAACACGCCAGGTAAGTACCGGTATGTGACTGATATAGGAATGCAGCATTCAACACAAAATCCAATCGAAATTGTTTACTTTATAGTAAATTTATGATAATTAAAAAATACAAACAATGCCCTTCTCACCTCATGTCTAGGACGGCCTGGGCCACCTCCACGTCGACGTGGGAAGTAGCGTCGGAAACGTCGACGATCAGCAGCATATTTACTGCCTTGTACGTGGGTACCTTCAGGTCCTGTGACATTGGCAGCTTCATTGCCCTACAACAAGTCCCATGATAAGAATCATCAGGATACATATATCAGTTGATTTCCTATGGCAAATTTTTACCCCCCCCCCCCATATATACCGAGGGTAACTTATAAGCCGCCTGGCTGCACGACCTTTTCACCGCTGCGTGAGGAGACACTCGCAAATATAGATAACAACAATAATAAATAACCGCAACCAAATCTGGTTAATATTCATATTTACCGGTCTCAATAAATTATATTAGAAACATTCATGATTCGTAAATCTATATTCCTTTTACTTATATGTAACAACCAATGAAAACACAAGAAATGTAAAATCAACCAATCAAATTGCTACAAAGCGGCGTTGGGCTCGCCTTGGGGGAGGCCATCTTTGCAGAGAGCGAACAAAGGGAAAACAGAGTGGAAGTCCATCAACCACCGGACGCTTTTTAACACCTTTTTACCATCAGAGGCCATGTCCGACTCCGAAGACCAACCGGAGAAAGAGGCCGAGGTTGAGAAGAAGATCATAGGTACTGACCTTTTTGTTTTAAACTCATAAAAAACACATTTTAGCCGACGAGGATTTTTTTTATGTAGGTCACCTCGTGTAGCGTGATTTCCGAAATTTATGCAAAACCAGCTGAAGAAGTAAAACAGCAACAAAAACAAAGATAAAACTGTTGAATCTATCGTAAAATATTATCATTATACTGGGTGGATGGTCGTAAGTGCAGATCAATACACATAAAAACCCTTTCTCGGAACATTGTTTGTCCTACACGTGGTTTGACTTCCTTTATAGTTTATTGATTATTTGTTTCTGTCCATTTTCAGCTAACAAAATCACTGGAACCGTAAAATGGTTCAACGTGAAAAGCGGATATGGCTTCATTAACAGGTATTTGATCCTACAAAAACAGTTCGTTCTTTATTTTTATACACGTGCACTCTGTGCAAGCAAGAACTTGCAGTCACGCCTCACTGACTTTGTGATATGAACTGTATGTACTTGTGATATGTAACTGTATGTACTTGTGATATGTAACTCCAGTCCTTTGTTTTTCGAATTGCAATTTATTTTAGTCCAATTGCATTGCATTATTTCAGTTTGAAGAAGAAAAAATAATCAAACTTTCACATATATATTCTTCTATGATCATGATGTTTAATAAAATACATGAACATGATTAAGTCTGACATTCATCTCATTCTTCATGTTCCAGATAAAAATAGTATAAAAGCTTATAAGCATCAGCATGTGTTTCTATGTTATACATATAGTTTTACTTTAAGTAAAATTTAATTTTGTTATTACAGGGATGACACCAAGGAAGATGTGTTTGTCCACCAGGTTTGTATTTTAATAAGTTTGAACAGGTTCTTCAGTAATAAACTCTTAAAAAAACATCAAATAACAAACCCAAACCAGTATTATACCCTTTTTTTGTACTGGCATGTCCATGAATAATATACCCGAGAGAAAGAGAGATTCAAACTCAAAATGAATAAGAAAAATTCTTGCATTGTTGTGATTACAGACTGCCATCATCAAGAATAATCCCAAGAAATACCTAAGGAGTGTTGGAGATGGAGAGGCCGTTGAATTTGATGTTGTGGAAGGTGAAAAGGTATGTAGAAAGTTGTGATATGAAAAATTTGCCATAGGAAATCAACTGATATATGTATCCTGATGATTCTTATCATGGGACTTGTTGTAGGGCAATGAAGCTGCCAATGTCACAGGACCTGAAGGTACCCACGTACAAGGCAGTAAATACCACGAGTAATATTTGTTCAATTCCTAAAAGTATTATGTTTCAGAAAATTACAGGTTTCAGAACCTAAAAATAAAAGTAAAAATAATTTCAGTATGCCCCATACCGAAAATATTGCTTAATACTTTTTTCCATCAATTGTACGCGTGCGCGGAAAAGTTGAATGAGTTTCCATAGCTACCATGATCTCATGAACAAAGAAAGAATGCAAGTAGACCAAAAAAAATTGATGCAATCTTTTTAAAAAGTTGTTAGAACATATTTCTCACCTTTGCATCAATGCATGCTCTGTTTGAATGTTGTTTACAATTTTGAGCTAAAAATAAGTGGCGTGACCTTCACATACACAAAAACTACGAAACAGTAGATACAACCTTTGTTTTTCCGGCACTCATATTGTGCAATCTTTTCTTTCAATTTAATTGTCATATCTTACCTATATACTCATAATTTTCATTATTCTTTCTATGTATGCTAACAGACATCTGAAAAGAAACCATGATTTTGACTCATATAGTCACTTTAAAAATAATATATCCAAGGTATGGAGTTGGACGCAAATGATCAATTTGTTTATCATTTCACTACAGAAGATCTAAGGGCCTAACAATCACCTGATTACTATAACAACCTTTAAGAATCAATGGAATGGTAAAAAAAAATATATGAAAATACCATATAAACTGAAACGAAAGAGTCTGTTGATCAGCAGATCTGTAGCACATAAATCTGATAAAAAATTGGGATGGAGACTAAATAATAGTATGATGATAAATGTCTTTTAGGAACACATGGTTAGCTATATTTTGAGATATACAAAAAAAGCAGTGCAAAATTGTCATTTGCAATAAAGACTTTTTTTCAAAGAGCAATAATGTAGCTCTCTAGTCTTGAATTCCATCAGATGAAGAGCTTCAGATCTACAGCCATGACTGGGTAAAATGGGTATCTATAATGTAGATATCAAAAAGTTCTGCATAAAAACTCGGTATCAATACCTAAACCCCCACAAGCTGTAGCTCATGTCAAGGCTCAAGCCACTTTCATTTTTAAGTTAAGTGATTTATCTTGCAAACAATATTTTAATTAAATATGTGGACTATTTGCCAGTCTCAAAATATACTGTACAAATCAAACTAATGAAAAAAAAGATAATGTAGATACAAGTACACAGGATGGAATTTTTTTTTTTTGTTTTTTAAATTTTCCTTTCTGTTTCATAATTATACCTTTACATGTATAATCTTACTGCAACAAATAGGTATAGAATTAAATTTGATTTAGAAGCAGTAAGCCATAGACCATTAATCATTAACTTGCATTCAATTCAAATGGTAGTGTTTCAAATACCTTAAATAATTCTGAAAATATAAAAGTGAAATTACAAAACAGTCACCAAGATATATTGAAATTGAACAACTTTCATACAAACATGAGGTAAAATGGATAGAATGGAATTCATAGCTATAACTTGGATGCCACCATGTGTAAATAATAAAAGTAAAATCTGACATTTATAAAACAAAAACACACAGAAAAAAAAGTCTCTGAGCAGACCATACAACTCTACTGGTTTGAATTTCACTGTTTCAAGGTGTCTTTGATCATAACACCATTAAATAATCAAAATAATTTCATTTTTAGTAACCATGTCAACACCTTTTATCTATAGCAGAAGTTGAAAAATTGTGCCTTATATTTGCCTTTTACCTCATTTTTCATAACCATTGGAACAGTATTAATTGAAATTCAAATAAATACAAGAAATTACAATATGCATGGCCAGAAAACATAAATTAAACACTATGGAAAATTTTTATTACAGACAAACAGATAGACGACTGACACACTTTACAAGCTCCTCTTATCCTCCAACAGAAGGTTAATACAGTGTACCATCAGTCTTATCTACAACTAATCATCAACTCATATAAAGGGAAATAACTGACACTTTTTTTTTCATGCAATGAAGTAATATAAAAATATATGCGTTGATATGAGTGTATCACAAAGCACTGCGTAGAATATCTTAAATCTGTGAATTTTATATCTACAGGCAAATATCACATCTAAATATATCAAGGTTTCTTCAAAAAGCAAAATGAAAATCCTTTTATCAATCACTTTCTAAATATCAAATTAACATACATGTACATCTGTTTAAATCAAAGTTGATTTGGTAATATCTCTTCAATAAGTACATACATGTACTTTATATGTATATAAATGTACACATTTATGAAGTGTTGCATGGACAACTTGTTCATTAGAATTTTATTAAGATTCTGTACAAATTTTTACCTATAACATTTATTTGTTGTAATAAGGGGACTAGATTGTACCAGCTTTAGAGCTTTGTTCATGCAATAAATTATAATTATCTGATAAAATAATGCTAATAATGCTGATATGTAGAGAAAAAATGATTTTAAAGTTCTGCAAATGAAGAGACAAAAATTATTACCAAATACTCTAATGCCTTTATAAATAAGATTAAAAAATGGATAAAAAATCTAACTGAATGAGAGAATAAACTTCACAAAAAGCCCTTTGATATATTTGTACATCACCATACAGCAAAAGAAATATAAACTGATAATAAAAACAGTAAATGTAATTTACACAAGTGTTACACTGGGTTCATATAAAGATCCAACAACTAATAATCAGAAAATTCAATATCATTTGGGGGTCAGTTTCTTTTCCAGATAAAAACATCTCTGTTTACCAATGTAAACACAAATTTGCGAGTTTAAATAAGAGAATAGATACAAAGTGAAAATAAATATACCAATAACTTATTTATATAAGCAACAAATAACAAAACATCCTATAAATAAAAGACAGCAGTACAATGTATCAATCATACTAAAAAAAAGCACTGAAAGTAATATAACATAATACAGTCAGAATGAAATTGTACCTATAAATAGAATGACACTCCCTTCCTCGCAATGCTTTATTGCATAGAAAATTTATTGAATAATCATCTTATTTTTATCCCCCCCCCCAAAAAAAAATGAACATATAGTGTATAACAAAATATTTAAACACAACATAAAAGATCCAGCTGTATGCCCAGTAATTGATTGCAGCTCATAACTCTGTGGCCATTTTGGAAGACATTGCTTGGATTTGCTTGGCATTGCAGTTCTTACATAAAATATGTTCGTCCAGCGGATAACACCCTCGACCTTCAGCCTCGGAGGACAGTAATTTGTCCAAAATGATTGATTGCTTAATTTACTAGTGGTACAGTTGTAGTAAATGTTACTGATTAAAAAACAGCTAGAAAAAATGTCAAGTGGAGATTTTCATTATGAAATAATCAGTCTAAATAATTCAACAATTGAAAAACATGTACAAGAAAATAAAATTCATTTTATGAATTCAATACTAGTAGTAAGGTTAAAAAAAAAACATATTCTGATGACTAATCTATCCTATTCTAGCATAATATTTTTTCGCGAAATAACGCGAAAATTTCGCGTTATAACGCGAATGTTTCGCGTTATATCGCGAAAGTTACGCGTTTATTCGCGAAAATTTCGCCTTATAACGCGAAAGTTACGTCTTATATCGCGAAAGTTTCGCGTTATATCGCGAAAGTTACGCGTTTATTCGCGAAAGTTACGCGTTAATTCGCGAAAGTTTCGCGTTTATAACGCGAAAGTTACGCGTTTATTTGCGAAAGTTACGCGTTAATTCGCGAAAGTTTCGCGTTATAACGCGAAAGTTACGCGTTTATTCGCGAAAGTTTCGCGTTATAACGCGAAAAAAATATTTTTCTTACCTACGAAAATGAGCTCATTGGGCTTTAGTAGGATCCCCAGTCTTATGGATCAAATCGTGAAAATGTGAACGTGATACATAAATAAAAATAAATTGTATTCGTTACCGGCACATTTTACAAGGCCTGGATGCTTCTTTGTAGAATAAACCGAGCCTCGATGCGATGCGTACAAGTATATTTTATTTTGGATTAATTTAAATTATCAGTCGACTGCCAATTTGATCTTTTTGATAAAGTTGTAGTGCCAGTTTTATTGTATGGCTCTGAAATATGGGGTTATGAAAATCTAGATGTTATTGAACGTTTGCATTTGAAATTCTTAAAGCATGTATTTAATTCAAAAAGTTCCACGCCATCATATATGGTTTATGGTGAAACAGGTCGTTTTCCTCTTTATATCTCAATATACAGTAGAATGATTTCTTACTGGGCAAAACTTTTTTCAGGCCTGCAAAATAAAATTGTAAATGTGTTATACAAATATAAACTAAACCTTATTGTGATGGAAATCTAACAAATCCTTGGTTAAACTGTATACAGAAAATCTGTAACATGTGTGGCTTATCAAATGTATGGAACGTACAAGGTGTTAGTATTAATTATGAATGGATAAGTTATTAATGGATAACAATGTACAAAATTCACAATAATCAAGTACCTGAGTACTTAAGCAGTATCATTCCCCCTAAAATAAAAAAAATGTTTCTTTGCACAATACTCGGAACAGTGAAGATTATATAAATAATGTATTATATTATACTGAATGTTTTATACTATATAAATATTGCATGTAGTTGAGTGTAACATTGAAAATTTTCACCCCTCGAAAACCATTGTCAACCTCGGCTACGCCTCGGTTGACAATGGTTTTCGAGGGGTGAAAATTTTCAATGTTACACTCAACTACATGCTATATTTATTATATTATACTGAATGTTTTATACACACAATAGGGAATCCAAGTTTTACATAGAAATGTATAGAACAAATCTTTAAAAATCTTCTTCTCAAGAACCACTGGGCCAGGAAAGCTGAAACTTATGTGGAAGCATCCTGGGGTAGTGTAGATATTAAATTGATTAATCATGACCCCTGGGGGTAGGGCGGGGCCACAATAGGGAATCCAAGTTTTACATAGAAATGTATAGAACAAATCATTAAAAAAATTTATTCTCATAAACCACTGGGCCAGGAAAGCTGAAACTTATGTGGAAGCATCCTGGGGTAGAGTAGATATTAAATTGTTAAAATCATGACCCCCGGGGGTAGGGCGGGGCCACAATAGGGAATCCAAGTTTTACATAGATAATATTCAGGAAAAATCTTTTAAGAATCTTCTTCTCAAAAACCACTGGGCCAGGAAAGCTGAAACTTATGTGAAAGCATCCTTGGGTAGTGTAGATTCTAAAGTATTAAAATCATGAAAGGGGAGGGTGTAGGGGGGGGGGGCATGATAGGTGTAGCAAGAAGGAAAATCTGGTAAAGAACTTCATCACCCAAGCTACTCAGGTGAGCGATGTGGCCCATGGGCCTCTTGTTTTCTATATATTTCTATGTAAAACTTTGATTTATTATTGTGGCCCCGCCCTACCCCGGGGGTCATGATTTGTACAATTTAAAATCTACACTACCCCAGGATGCTTTCACATAAGTTTCATCTCTTCTGGCCCAGTGGTTCTTGAGAAGAAGATTTTAAAAGTTTTTTCTATATATTTTATATATTTCTATGTAACACTTTGATTCCTTTTTGTGGCCCCGCCCTACCCCCGGGGATCATGATTTGAACAATTTAGAATCTACACTACTAGTATCTCATGATGCTTCCACATAAGTTTCAGCTCTTCTGGCCCAGCGGTTCTTCAGGAGAAGATTTTTAAAGTTTTTTCTAATATATTTTTATGTAAAACTTTGATTCCTTATTGTGGCCCCACCTTACCCCTGTAGGTCATGCTTTGGACAATTTAAAATATACACTACCCAAAGATGCTTTCACATTAGTTTCAGCTTTTCTGGCTCAATTGTTATTTAGAAGAAGATTTTTAATTTTTTTCTATTTATTTATTTATTTAAAGTTCTCTGTTGATGTACCCGACTTTAAATAAATATTAAATATTATCTTATCTTATCTTATACATGTATTTATATGTAAAACTTTGATTCCTTAGTGTTGCCCGCCCTACCCCTGGGGGTCAAGATTTGTACAATTTAGAATCTACACTACCCCAGGGTGTTTCCACATAAGTTTCAGCTTTTCTGGCTCAGTGTTTCTTGAGAAGATTTAAAAAAAAAAATTATACATTGCTATGTAAAACGTTGATTCCTTATTGTTGCCCTGCCCTACCCCTGGGGGTCATGATCTTTACAATTAACAATCTACACTACACCAGGATGCTTCCACATAAGTTTCAGCTTTTCTGGCTCAGTTGTTCTTGAGAAGAAGATTTTTAAAGTTTTTTCTATATATTTCTAAGTAAAACTTTGATTTGAACACTACCCCAGGATGCCTCCACATAAATTTCAGCTTTTCTGGACTAGTGGTTCTTGAGAAGATTTTTTTTTAAAGAACCTATAGCCTATTTTTGTCTTTTCTTGATTATATCCTGTTCGAAGGGGGCATATTCCTTCATTTATACAATTTAAACTCCCTTTTACCCAAGGATGCTTTGTATCAAGTTTGGTTAAAATTGCCGCAGTGGTTCTTGAGAAGAAGTCGAAAATGTGAAAAGTTTACAAACGGACGGACGGATGGACAGACAGCTAGACGGACGGACGACGGACAAAATGTCATCAGAAAAGCTTACTTGAGCCTTTTCGTAGGTTAAAAAAATAAATTTTTCGCGTTATAATGCGAAACTTTCGCGAATAAACGCGTACCTTTCGCGTTATAATGCGAAATTTTCGCGATATTTCGCGAAATTATAAGCACAAAGTAATGTTTTTTCAGGAACCTTGATCTTCACTGACCGTTAAGAACATGAACGCTGTCAGGATCTTTCATAATTTATTAATAAATTAACATTTCTTCAAAAAATGTCCTGGAGAAATGATGCGAGAATAGGATAGGTAACTTATAACACTTTTTTTTTTATTTCAAAACCCTACCAATTATTAAAATTAATGAATTTTACTTTCTTGTACATGTTAATTCTTTAAACTGATTATTTTATTGATGGAAAGTCTCCACTGACACTTTCTCAAGCTTTTTAATTAGTAACATCCACTACAACTGTACCACCAATAAATTAAGCAATCCATTATTTTTACTAAGAATTATAACTTGTAGCAACATAGCTTAAAAGTGAGTGAATGTGTCATTTCATGAGCTTAACGTGGCATTTGATGCTTTTGAGTAAATATAAATGAATATTGTTAATTACAAATTGATCGAGAAGTAGGGGTCTACTTTTCTAAATTTTTCTCCAATATTTATATATCTGATTGGTTATTATAAAGTTCGTAGACTAACACCATCAATCAAAACTGTAAAGGAATACAACAAAGAGTTTACTTTGAATTAATTGTCAATGTTTTCGTAAGCAGTGGAGTGACCACGTGGCGCAACCTCAAAATACGATTTTTGAATTTTGTCATCCAATTTTCAGTCAACAATGTGTTGGCACACAATTGATAAATTGACCTTATATTTTGTCAATTTTCTGAGATCTTAATCTGAACAGTTTATTTCAAATTTTCTTGAGAATATATACAAAAAAGTAACTGCAGAACTGTTGCTGTCCGAAAAAGATATATTACAGACTGGAGAGCTACAGCGCCAACCATTGAAAAAACTGTATATTTAGTGCGCACAAAACAGTGCGCTGTTTCTCGATTTATTTTCCATGTTTTAAAAACTGTCCCTCAAAATTTTACTAACTGTGTGTTCCTAACACGTTATTTCACTGTTTCCACAACAAAACATTCCTTGTAAGTGTTGTTAATAGCCCTTCAGGCCCTGAAATTGAGATCATTGAAAATTTCCTCTATTTTTTTCTGCCATTTTGGTTTGCATTATAATTCGATCCAACTCGCTTCGTGCAGATGACAACTACGAGAGTACCTGAGAAAGGAATAAGAAATTTAGATTTTTTGCAAATGAGGTAAGAAATCGGAAGAATTAATCCAGAACCCTGCGCAACTTTTTGTGTGCAATATATATACAGTTTTTTTTTCAATGGGTGGCACTGTAGCTCTCCGGTCTGTCAATGTATATTTTTTGGAGAGCTACAGTTCTGCAGCTAATTAAAGAAAAACCTGGAAGGAATTCTTTTTTTCCGGAATTCATAATCATGAAGTTTAACTTCTCGCGTTTATTCGCGAAAGTTTCGCATTATAACACGAAAATTTTACTTTTTTAACTACGAAAATGAGCTCAATGACCTTTTGTACAGGTGAGCTACACAATGATAAATAAATTTGAAAAATTTTAGCTTAAAGTGTGTCCATGTCCCTTTCAACAGCGCCGGATATTTCACAACAGAGCGTAATGCCGGGGTATGTCATTGCTCTGAAGTTGTGCAATAAATGAATACATATTTAATACATAGTTACGTCTAGAACTAAAAACATTATTTTCTAGTAAAGTTTTGCTTTATTTACATCTGAAAAAAGAATAAAAAAGATAAAATGAAATATGAAATGTGTACATGTATTCAGCTGTGTATTTTGGATTCATCATAAAAATGATTAAGTATATATATATGATAGAAAATATAAACTTTCACATAAACCCTGACCCATTTACCAAACTGTTCTCTGTACAATAATGTACATGTAATTGCATATCGATGATGCAATACATGCCAGGTAGTGTGTATAAATAAGATATATACAAACAAAAGCGCTGCGCTATTCAATCAACCAACGACCAGTTGCATTTGAACAATGACAAGCTAGGTCCAAGATTTTGCCAACCTTTCGCGAAAGAGAGGGGACATCAAATCTCATTCGTCTGTCCGTCTGTCGATCTGTCCGTCCGTCACAAAAACTTTATCCTTGGTCATGGCTTTTGAATGAGAAGATATAGGGCTTTCATATTACATATGAATATTACCTGTGACAAGATCTTTCTAAATACTCAGTACACTATGATTTTTGACCCCATGTCCTTATCCTTGAAGTTTGACCTAGGCCTTTCATATTAAACATGTAAATTATCTGTGACAAGACCTTTCTAAATACATTATGATTTTTTACCTCATGACCTTGACCTTTAAGTTTTACATACTTTTACATTTAAATGAGAAGAGATAAGTCTTTCATATTAAAGCTGTATAGTGTCTGTGACAAGAACTTGCTAAATACACCATGATTTTTGACACCATGACCTTGACCCACTTTTAAAAAAATTAAAGATTACTTTGAATTGGCCATAACTTTTGATTGAGCAGAGATAGTGTTTTTATGTTAAACATGTAAATTACCTGTAACAAGACCTTAACAAATACACTATGGTTTTTGACCCCGTGACCTTGCAAAGAAGTTTGACATACTTTGAAAAAAAATTAAACATTACTTTCAAAACAATCAACAAAAATCGGTGATAAATTCTGAATGACATATGATAGGGTGTTTATATTTGACATCAGTTATGCCATAAAATGACACCTCTCACACAAAGACACTGAAAGCGGGGGACCACAATTCTTTGAATTTGCTTGTGATTTTGTGTTTCTATACAGTGAGTCTAACGGAGACATATGAATATTAGACACCCATTCGTCAGAATTTTGTCAATTTTCTGAGATTTTAATAATTTTATTTCAAATGCTAAAGAGATTAGTTGTTAAAAATGGCACCGGAAAGGGATGTGTGATATTTTCCCCGAAATTCATTGTAATAAAGTTTTACTTTGGGAAAAAATAAAAAGTGACGGTATAAAAGACTGAGAAAATTCAAAATTGCACCTTGTGATGGGCTCAGTTCAAATAGGCTTTCGTTTGTAATTGTAATGAATTAAAAGGCTCTCATGTTGTAAATTGTGGTTATCATGTATTCAAATTTTGCAATAACTTTCCTAGTAAATTCAAAATTTACAACTTGATAGCACAAAGCTGATCATAAAATCAAATGAAAAAAGAAAAGAAATTTAGTTGTACGCAAATGTAGCGCTTTTTAAAAGCAAAAAATTTGCAATATAACGCGGAAGTTGTACGCTTTAATTCTGTTCGCGAAAGTTTCGCGTTATAAAGAAAATTTAGCGTTTCTTCGCGAAAGTTATGCAATAATCTTTCGTACGATGAAACAAAAAAAGGGAAGGGGGAGATTTCAAACCGGTGCAGGATTCAAGAGGTGTTACCCATTTTGTAAGGGGGAGGCTTCAGACATATAGTCTACAAGCCCCCCCCCCCCCCCCCCCCCC
>PRKT01000004.1:3188000-3198897 GCA_003671525.1 Saccostrea glomerata | reverse complement strand
CCCCCCCCCCCCCCCCCCCCCGGCGCTCTCATACATCTTTTACAAAATCAGATATTTCACAACAGAGAGCAATACTGGGGTATGCCATTGCACTTAAGTTGTGCAATAAAAGGATACATATAGTATTTAAGGTTATGTAGAATCATTATTTTCCAGTACGTTTCGCTTTAACTTCAACTAAAAAAAAAAATGTGTATTTTGGATTCATCATGAAAAAAATTAACTTAATATATGATAGAAAATCAAAACTTTCACACACACCCGGCCGGCTCCGGTCATTTACCCATGCATAACTGTTCTCTATAATTTAAATAATTACATATCGATGATGCAATACATACTGTAGTGTATATAGTATATATAGAACCGTGCGATGCACTGTTCAACCAGTGGCCAGTTGCATTTCAAACAATGACAAGGTCCAAGATTTTGGTAACCGGGGGTGGACAACAAAAGTAAGTTCATTTGTTTTCTTCTCCTTTTCTTCTTTAAAAAATATTAATGAAAAAAAAAATAATAAAGAAATTTTAAATATGTGTAATAACATCGAGATAATATAAAATAAATTGCACCAAATTCTATAGCTAACTAAATTGTAAATCATAAAAAAGAAATATTTTTGACTTATTCTAGAAACACAACATGCACATGCTTGTATTAAATAAAAACATTATTTTATTGTCTATAAGCTTTTATTCATGGGAAATTTTTTTTCTAAACGTTCCCTTTTCATTTTATTGGTCACTATTTTAAATGTCAAAAATAAAATAAAGAATCAGTGGATCTATACTTTTATGATGCAGAAATCAATTGATAAAGCAAGAATTCGTGCAAAAATGAATAATGCAGAAATAAAACAAAATATATTTTTTTTTAAATGATGTACACAAAAAAATCTTTGAAACCACGATTCATGTAACCATGATAAAATGTTAGTCTCCATACTTATTTAATGAATTAAAATAAATGCAAAATCTAAAACGACAAGTATAAAGACATTTTTTCCCTTATATCATTAGTAATTTACAAGCAATACACGTTCATAATATCTAAGCCCCACTATTTCAAAAATATAGTCAATGTTAACAATAAAACGTAAACACTAGAAGACTGTATAGTGTATATAAACATATAATTAAGATCATGTGCTACTACTTGTAAGTTTTTTTTTTATTTTTTGAAAAAAGTGTTTTTTGAACTAAGATAGATACTTAAATAGTTTAAGAATTAAGTGGTGCGAAGCTTCATTAAGCAATCTAAAAGTAGCACAAATGTGCTAGTACTGTCTTCCCACTAATTTTTATTAAAATAGAAAATTTGGTGTTATGACTTGAAATTAAATTCAAATATTTGAGTGAAAAAGATCTCGAGAGAAGAACGTTATACAACATTTTTAAATTTCTTGATGGATTTATAAAATAAATGTTTCTTTCAATACTTCGTACATTAGTTTATTTGGTAATTTACACGTTGCAAAAAGGGGGGGGATGTTCAAGTTTTCCCCAAGTAAGTTGATTCCCCCTCCCTATTTGTAAAAACGATGCTATGTCACCGTTGTGCATATTTTTTAAAGTAATATACACAACGTTTGTACATGTAAAGCCAAAATCGAAGGAACAGTCATACAGTGTTACTGTTTTTTTTCTCGCTTATGAAGTTGTAAACTTGCACGGCGTTCAACCATTGCGATATCAAATTAGATACATGGCGTAATAGGGCTGGGTATTGTCCCGAGATTTCGTATTGCGATATATTGCGATATTTGTAACTGTATTGCGATATGTATTGCAATATTTTCAATGTAATTTAAATGGCTTTTTCTTACTATATTTACTTTAATTTACATGCAGAATGTACATAACTATGATAAGTAACCAACACTGACATAAAAATTGTTGATTTCATTAAAGTTATGCTCTGAAATGTTCCCACAAAACAACTTCTGTCGTACTGTTTGGCTTAATAACAAACATTATTAAGTCCATTTTTATATTAAATGACAAAATTCCTTAATCTAAGCATATTGCCAATATATCGATATTTCAAAATCGTATTGCGATACGATATTTTTTGTCATTGTATTGCAATATAATGAAATATCGATATTATTGCCCAGCCCTATCAGGCGTAACCCCCCCCCCCCTCCCTCTGCCAGCGTTATAATCATATGGCGAGGTGCTCTGTAGAGTCGACTGTAAAAGGAATTTAGATCGTGAACGTGGATTGGAAATATTTATAATATATTCATATTTATACATAGCTGCAGAACAGTAGCTCTCCGAAAAAAAATATACTAGTATATTAGAGAGCTACAGTGCCACCCATTGAAAACCTGTATATTTATTGCGCAAAAATTAGGGCGTTTATTCTCGATTTTTTTCTCCATGTTTTTAAACCTGTCCCTGAAAATATTACAAACCGTGTGTTCCTAACATATTCTTTCACTGTTTCCACAACAACATTCCTTATAATAATTTTTCATAGCCCTCCTAGCCCTGAAGTTGAGATCATCGAAAATTTCGCATATTTATACTCCATTTTGGTTTGTAAGATAATTTGTTCCAACGCGCTTCGTGCAGATGTCAACTACGAGAGTACGTGATAGAGAAGTAAGAATTTTTCTAAAAATCTAGCTTTTTTTGCAATTGAGGTAAGAATTTGAAAGAATTAATCCAGAACCATGCGCACTTTTTTTGTGCGCAATAAATATACAGTTTTTTTAATGGATGGCATTGTAGCTCTCCGGTCTGTCAATATATATATTTTTTCGGAGAGCTACAGTTCTTCAGCTGATTTATACAAGGAATAAGTAAATCAAGATCAAAAATACATTGCGTATATTTGGCAGTTTCTGTTAGATTGAAATGCTAGGCCTATAAGTTAACTAAAATTTCACAATGTTTATTTCTTATTCCTTTATTATCATGATTATGAATTGGGTTTATTTATCTTGACACAATTATAGGAGCGTTGAATGTTTTCAATACTGAAATTAAAAATATTCTATCATATGTGAGTATGTTAAATACAACTTGCAGATTAAGCTTTTAAATTGCTTCTTGCATTATGAACAGAAAAGACATTCTGTGATATGATGTCCATTTAAAATCCTCTCTAATACTGCGCCTATTTTTGAAGTTCCTTTAATAATTCCATGGATCTCCCACGCCCTCTGTTATACTGTTTATGTAATAAACCTTTTTCGCATATGTATTAATTATTATTTTATTGCTATTAGCAAAATGTGTATGAACCAGAAGTCTCTGTTGAGACTGAAGCTCTACTGGTTTGTACTTATAGCAAAGGAAGAGAAAAGTACTTAAGCAGTTGGGAATTGAAACTTTACAACAGCAATAAATAGAATAATGATCCTTGATAAAGTCTCTTTATGTTCCTAATGTAGTCTACTTGTTTGCCAAGTTATATTGAAATCAGACCAAAACTCTAGGAGGAGTAGCATTTTGAAACCATTTTATAGACATTTTTATTTTTAGTAACCACGGCAACACCATACCTGGAAATCAAAAAGCGATACACAGAATTATGTATCTTAGTGTAGTCTACTTGTGTGCCGAGTTATATTGAAATCAGACCAAAACTGTAGGAGGAGTAGCATTTTGAAACCATTTTAATGAAATTTCTAGTTTTGTAACCACGACAACACCGTTCAAGGAAATCAAAAACATATAAATCTAATTATGTATCTTAGTGCAGTCTACTTGCGTGCCAAGTTATATTGAAATCAGAAGAAAACTGTAGGAGGAGTAGCATTTTGAAACCATTTTAATGAAATTTCTATTTTTAGTAACCACGACAACACCGTTCAGGGAAATCAAAAACCGATATATAGAATTATGTATCTTAGTGTAGTCTACTTGTGTGCCAAGTTATATTGAAATCAGATCAAAACTGTAGGATTGATTGATTGATTGTATATTGTTTAACGTCCCTCTTGAGAATTTTTCACTCATATGGAGACGTCACCGTATGCCGGTGAAAGGCTTCAAATTTAGACCTATACTCGGCACTCAGGGCCATTGGGCAGTGAGGGTTCTTTATCGTGCCAGCGCCTACCGTGACACGGGACCTACGTTTTTAAGGTCATATCCGAAAGACCCGTGACTTTCACTTCTAGTGCCGAGCGCTTGGCGAAGGAACAGTCACTACCTTTGTTTACGTCTTAGGTATGACGCGGCGCCGAGAACGAGAATCGAACCCGGGCCTCCCGATCACGAAGCGAACGCTCTACCACTAGGCTACCGTGACCGGTCCAAAGCTGTAGGAGGAGTAGCATTTTGAAAGAATTTCACAGAAATTTCTATTTTTAGTAACCACGGCAACACCGTTTATCGAAATCAAAACCCGATACACAGAATTATGTATCTTAGTGTAGTCTACTTGTTTGCCGAGTTATATTGAAATTAGACCAAAACTGTAGGAGGAGTAGCATATAGAAAAATTGTTTACAGACAGACAGACAGACAGACAGACGGACGGACGCCGGACGCATTACTATCGCATAAGCTCTTCTGGTCTCTGACCAGTAGAGCTAAAAATCATAAAATTGATTGTCGAGACGAGAATTTTTTATAACCAGGGTATCGTTTCACAAAAGCATCGTAAATTAAGTACCTATTTCAAGATCCGATCTTGTCAGTGCGAATGAGAAGGATGTGTAAGCAAGTGAAGATGGTAAAATACATGTTCTAATTAAAAAATTATAGAAAATAAACTCGCTCCGTTTGCTGATTGGTCCAACATAGTTTAAACATAGTTATGTACACAGAAATTACAGGCCTAGTTTTACACAGTCCCAAAATAGGAACGTGGTACGCATGCGTAAAATGGATACTCTTTTTGGGGGATACCGACGAGGAGTCAACACGTGACAAGTACGGTAAAGGAATTCATTTGTTGTAAATAAGTACTTTGGACATAAATAATTTTCTTTTCTCGTAAGAATATCCCAGACAGATCTCTAAGCTTTTAATTTTTTCATTTAAGGAAGATTTCTAAAATTAAATGACCGGTATTTTAATGAAAGATTACGGTTGGCACGCATTTACATAGCAAAAAATGAGCACACCGCCATTTTGCATGATCTCATGCGGACAGTTAGATCCTTTAAAGACTCTTACTGGATGACCACTACGATTTTTAGGGAATGTAATGGGAGGTTACATCTTTTTGCTCCATTAATCTTGGTATTTAACTATGTTGACGAAATGAACACTTGATTTTATGATAATTTCAACTGAACATGTGGTCAACACTTAACCGGCAAACACTTAGTGACATACTTTAGGTGGGAAAAAAGTCATCAGAAAGTACTAAATAATCAATTATTCAATTATACGATAAAGACTCTTTGGGATGGTTTATTTATATAGTTGAGATATGTGTATTTTTTAGAACTGTAAATAATGATTATGTACAAGGGTTAATAATAAAAAAAAAATGGGAACCTTAATAAAGAAATCACATTCTTCATTGATTAAAATGTCCATCTTTGTACCAAATTATTGGAATCTGTAATTAATATTTTGTATTTTAAACTGAATACATTGTTTGTTTCGACGTTTGACAGGTTTATAATGGATTGCCCAATTTTGATATAATACCCCCAACTTGGGCAATGGTCTCAACCTGTTTTAAGGACATTATGTCATCAATGAGACAATGACATCAGTACATTAATTATTAATCAGTGTGTATTGCCTTTGTTAAAAAATACTTATTCCCAGCTCTATGCTGAACTAACAAACTTTACAATTTTTGCATAAAGCTTACAGTGTAAATTTGTCCTTTGATTTATCTATATTTATCCCTAAAATCTCCAATTCTCTCTGTCAAAAGTTGGAAATACTGGTGTTTGTATAGCTCTTCACCTTCAGTTTCCATTATTATACAATATTGCTAATTTAAGAGAAGAATTAAGTTGTATATATCCATAGGTTACTGGTTAGGTGGTGTATGTGGCCTCTGGACCTCCTCCTTCTGATTTTTCATTTTATGACTTTGGCAGTTCTGTATTACATTTGATTCAAAACTGGGTGAAAAATTAGCATAAAACCTCATGCTGAAAACATGAAGACTTAATGAACAGTTCTTTTTTCGCGATTTAAGATTAAACATTTTTGAGCTTGGAAATCGACTAATTTACATAAACATTTGCAGAAAACTCAAGATGGGAGACCATGCAGATGAAGATTTTGGAGGAGCAGATTCTGGAGCATCCAAGACCTATCCCGCACAGTGTTCTTCTCTTCGCAAAAACGGACATGTTGTCATTAAGGAGCGACCATGCAAAATTGTAGAAATGTCCACCTCTAAGACTGGAAAGCACGGCCACGCCAAGGTACATGAAGCATCTCGCCATCAAATAAACTATAAGTTAGAATAATCTGTGTTTTGAGACAAGCCTTAAATAAAGTTAATATATCTTCCATATAGCAAATTGGGAGTTGGTCTGCTCCAAACTGATTGTAAAGAACATATAGGGGGTTCCAGTAAAATAACTATTTATCATGATAACAAACTTTTTTGAGCTTTTATATGACTTGTACTTATTTTTATTAAGACTATGAAGGAAAATCTGTAAATTGATCTTATGTCTGTCAGTCCCTTTGTATGATTTTATCAACAATTTTGGTAATTGTGGTTTGTTCCATTTGTCACTCTTTATATTCTAATCGCTAAACTCCACAAATAAGGTTTTCAGCATGAAATGTTATAGATTGCGATTTATTTTGCAGGTTCACATGGTGGGAATTGACATTTTCACTCAGAAGAAATATGAAGACATATGCCCCTCTACTCACAACATGAATGTCCCTATTGTTAAACGCCAAGACTACCAGGTAAATATAGTTTTTATTTCAATCATATATTAAAAAAATTTAAATTAAGCCATTCCAAGTTTTTTCTTGAGTTAGTGTCCAACAATCTTTCAAAAACCTACCTACCTATTCAAAAACAACACACACACAAACAAACAAAACAAAAAACAAAAAAAACTCCACTTTTATAATAGTCCTAGAATAATGTAATTCAAGTAATCTATTTGTTTCTTAGAAAGATTAATTACTCTGAAAAATTAAAGCATTCAATGCTTGTAGCATACCTTATATGACACAAATATAGATAACTTGACGGGATTTATGAAATCAATTTCAGGAACCCGTGTTTGTTTTGTTTTTTCTGATATATGATGTCAAATCCAAGGCACATGCTGATGCTGATCAGAGAAGACACTTGTATTAGCTTTAAGACAACGACACATGTAAACCTTATAATTCTTATTTCATCATAAGGGAAATGTAATACTGTACTGATTTTTTTTGTTTTGTTTTTTAAGCTTATAGACATTGGAAATGATGGTACCCCATCCCTTATGGAGGAAAACGGCACCTTAAAAGATGATATGAATCTACCAGCAGGTGAATTAGGTGACGAAATTAAAAAACGCTGGGAGAACCAAGAATCCCTTCTTGTAAGTATATATAACCTACATCATCATCACATATTTATAACATACATCATCACTTCCATTCAATTGTATTAATACATCAGCACTTCCAGTCAGTTATATAAAAAATTATCACTTCAAGTCAATTATTTTATTACTACTAAAGACAATGAATGTGTATCAAACACATTTTCTCCAAGTATATTGTTTCTTTTTCTGTGAATATCGAGATCAAGGTTCCTCAGAATTCATCCTTGCTCTGATTTATACTCTGTAAATGATATATTCAAATTCATACAATGGTCCTTTTAATCATTTCAAAATATGAAATTCTTGTTTATCTAGCTTACAGTGACATCTGCTATGGGTGAAGAACACATTACTGGGATAAAGGTGGATACTAAATAGGTAAATGTCTATAAGATTCTCCAAAACATATGAAGAAACATTCAGTTATATTTAGCGTTTCAATTTAAAGGTGGATACTAAATAGGTAAATGTCTATATAGGATTCTCCAAAACATATGAAGAAACATTCAGTTATATTTAGCCTTTCAATAAGTGGCTAAAGAACTGAGAAACATTGAAAATTGACACCATTGGGACAGTTAGGATTTGATTAATCCTTTACTAAAATTGTCATGTGGAAACAGAGAAAGTAAAATAGAAACACAAAATTTAAAGTAATCTGTTAATCTTTTAGTATATATCTAACATAAATACAATTTCTTTAATTTCAGATTCCTAATTTGAAGAAATAAAAGAGACTAGAAATATTAAACAACAGACATTTACCGGTATTTAACTTTGACACAGTGGCTAGGTACCCATCTTCACAGAGATCAGCGGAATGAAATGTGGATATTGGGGGTGATTCAGATCAATGGGTTGTGCGTTCTCTCTTTTTTCAACCTCCATGGTTGTCACTGGTGGGACTGGCATTGATTTATGACCATGCACTAAGACATGCTTTTTTTTCTGCTTCTTCATTTTTTTTTTCCTTTGAGTGAGGACATCAGTGGAGAGTGCTATATGATGAATATAAGGCTTCTCTAAGGAGTGATTTCAAGAAAGAAGATAATCATGTGAAAAAAATTAAAGTTATTCAAGTTTAATCAACTCATCAAAATGGGAAATTAAAAAGTTGCATCCAGAACAGAATTGACCTAGTATTTTTGAAGTGTTCATAAACTACATTTTCTTTTTGTGAACATGTGTGTGAGTATCTAGCCATGAATACATAAAAGTGCTCTTTGTTTTTGTTATTCTTTATTTTTTCCTTTACATGCCATAATGTCCACTATTAGACATTTTAAGAAAATTTCATTGTTATATGTATGATTTAAAATCTGTTACCAAGCAGAATTAGTTTCTGAATGCACTACTAGCAGAACTGCAGAATTCTTTTGGGATGGAAACATAGAGAAATGTATTATATTAAAACTTTTTACCTTTATCTGAAATTTACTGTTCATTGTAATAAATTTCTAACAATGAAAATAATGTTTCTTTTCATATTACATGTCGCTTACTGGGTGCCTAAAATTCAAAGATAGATCGAATAATTCTATGTCAAAGAATCCTTACAGAATTGTACTTTTAAAAAAAATGTGAGGTTTTGCAAAAAAAAAATCCTGAGAGAATGTTTTTTTTTGTGTGCTTGGTATATATTATCCTCCTACTCCCCCAGGTGTAGGGTGGGGCCACTATGGGCGAAGTTTTACATTGGTCATCTTTATATGGAAGCAACCTCTGGTAGTGTAGAATCAAATTTGTTAAAATCATGACCCATAGAGGTCAGGTAGGGTGGGACCACAATGGGTGATCAAAGTTTTACATAGTAATATATAGGAAAATTTAAAATCTTCTAGAGAACAGCAAATCTTGGGTTGGTCATATTTATACATTTCAATACTAAACATTTTCTGCTTTTTCCTAGCCAATGTGCTCAGCTGAGCAATGTGGTCTCTGGGCCTCTTTTTAGCTCACCTGAGCTGAAGGCTCAGGACCACTAAAGGGAATCAAAGTTTTACATTGAAATATATAGGGAAATTTTTTTTAAAAAATCTTCTAAGAACTACTGGACCAGAAAAGCTGAAACTTATTTGGAAGCATTCTGGGGTAATGTAGATTCTGTAAACTGTTCAAATCATGACCCTGGGGGTTGGGTGGGGCAACAATGGGGGAATCATTGAAATATATAGGGAAAAATCTTTAAAAATCTTCTATTCAAGAACCACTGGGCCAGAAAAGCTGAAACTTTTGTGGAAGCATCCTGAGGTAGTGTAGATTCTAAATTGTTGAAATCATGACCCAGGGGCCACATAAGGGAATCAAAGTTACACAGAAATTTATAGGAAAAATTTTTTTAAAGTCTTCTCAAGAACTACTTGGCCAGAAAAGCTGAAACTTATGTGGAAGCACACTGGGATATGTAGATTTTTAATCTTCCGAATTATTATCTATTGGTTACGATGGGGCCACAATAGGTATTACAAGGGGAAATCTGGTTAAGAATAGCATGATCAAAGCTTCTCGGTGAGCAATGTGGCCCATGGGCCCCCCCTGTTTTAGCTCACCTGAGCTGAAAGCTCCATCGTCCATCTGTAAACTTTTCACATTTTGAACTTCTCCTCAAGAACCACTGGGCCAATTTTAACCAAACTTAAAAGCATCCTTGGATGAAGGGGAGTTTAAATTGTCAAAATGAAGGGCCAAGTCCCGTCCCTTACAAGGCCCACTGGTTCTTGAGAAAAAGATGAAAATGTGAAAAGTTAACGACAACGACAGACGACGGACAAATTTTGATCAGAAAAGCTCACTTGAGCCTTTGGCTCAGGTGAGCTAACAAGCCTGTCCAGGCTTCATCAGTAGAATTTTACATTACATGCCTTTTTGACATGACTGCGAGTTCTAACAGCTTGTTTTCTTAATTTCAGAAATAAAGAAAACAAGCTAATTCAGAGAATATGTGTCCCCCACATAAGAAATTAAGAAGAGCATATCCCGATATAGAGGGGGAGGGGGAATGGGCAGGGCCATAGGTAGTTATGTCATAAAATTTCATTGCAAAAACTCAAAAGCAACTATAGATATCACTTTGAATTGAAAGTTTTAGATACAAACATAATGTATGAATTTATGACCTTGGCCTTTGACCTCAAAATAAGTAGGGATCTTCCTTTGGCCATAGAGTTAAGATAACTCATATTGAAAGAGAATTTATTAGAGTGTTACAGAAACAGACGGACCGAAATCAAAATCCCCCATTTTCAGTGTAATTATTTGGAGACAAACATTTACATAAGTGTTAGAATTTCAATTTATGATTATCACAGGTCATTTCTACTTTTTGTGTCGCAAAATCCCCCCCCCCCCTTTTTAGCTCTTCTGAGCCAAAGGCTCAAAGAGCTAATGCTATGGCCATTT
>PRKT01000004.1:3143896-3185307 GCA_003671525.1 Saccostrea glomerata | reverse complement strand
ATTTTCACCAAACTTACATACAAGGATCAGGATATGTTGAAGATTAAAAATTGTTCAAGGCATGACCATGGGGCAAAGGGCGTGGTCTCAAGGTCACTTCAAAGTTGACCAAAATTTACACTTATTAAAAACGTTGATATTTTGCTTACTATAAAGACTAGGATCATCAAATCTTGTAAGTTGATGCATCTCGGGACTTGACATCATGTTAATACAAAAGTAGGTCACGGTGACCTACTTTTTAAATTTTACGGGCTTTTGTTTTCAAATTGATTTAGAGGCATATTATGGACACTTTAAGGCCTATGATCATAAAACTTTGTCAGTTGGTGCATCTTGGGTCCACAAACAACATCAACTTAAAAGTAAGTCATTGTGACCTACTTTTTGAATTTTATGGCTAATCTTTTCTAAAACATTTAATCCCATTATTTCAGACACCGAGAGGTGTAGAATCACCAAATCTTCTAAGTTGATGCATCTAGAAGCCTTAAAACATATTTATCCAAAAGTAGGTCACTGTGACCTACTTTTTGAACTTTGCAGGCATTTGTTTTTTAATTGTTTAAAAGGCATATTTTGAATACTATTAGACCTATGACCATCAAATTTTGTCAGTTGATGCATCTTTGGTCTTCAGAAAATGTCTACCAAAAAGTAGGTCACTGTGACCTACTTTCGACATTTTATGGCTAGAATTAAGTATCTCGGGTACTAATTGGCTTAGAATCATTAAAATCTGTCAATTGATGCATCTTGGATTTTCGGAGATTAACGACCAAAAAGGAGGTCACAGTGACCTACTTTTGACATTTAATGGCTATATTTTAGTATCTCAGGTACTTATTGGCTTAGAATCATCAAATTTTGTCATTTGATGCATCTTGGGTTTTCGGAGCATGTCGACCAAAAAGTAGGTCACAGTGACCTATTTTTGACATTTTATGGCTAGTTTTATGTATCTCAGGTACTAATTGGTTCAGAATCATCAAATTTTGTCATTTGATGCATCTTAGATTTTCAGAGCATGTTGACCAAAAAGTAGGTCCCAATGACCCACTTTTGAATATCTCAGGTACTGATTGGCTTAGAATCATCAAACTTTGTCAGTAGATGCATCTTGGGTTTTTGGAGAATGTCGACCAAGAAGTAGGTCACAGTGACCTACTTTTGTCATTTTATGGCTAAATTTAGGCATTTCGGGTACTTATTGGTTTAAAATCATCAAACTTTGTTATTTGATGCATCTTGGGTTCTTGGAGAATGATGATCAAACTATAGGTCACAATGACCTACTTATGACATTTATGGCTATATTTAAGTATTCTAGGGTACTTATTGGCTTAGAATTGTCAAATTTTGTCAGTTTATGCACCTTGGGTTCTCGGAGAATGTTGATCAATAAGTAGGTGACTGTGACCCACTTTTAAATATCTCAGGTACTTATTGGCTTAGAATCATCAATCTTTGTCAATTAATGCATCTTGTGTCCTCAGAAAATTTCAATCAAAAAGTAGGTCACCATGACCTACTTAAATTATTTTTTAGTTACATTTAAATATCTTCAGCCCTTACTGGCTAAGAATCATCAAACTTTGTCAGTTGATGCATCTTGAGTCTTAGGATAGATTGTATAATTTATCAGAAGAGCGATTCAAGGTCCTTGGGCCTCTTGTTAGTTTTACATCTGATTTTATATATGACCATGATTTCTCTACTTATAGCCACAAAAGTTAAAACAGGCCCTGATAACCAAAGTTTTGATTGCAAAACACCTCTCTCCAATTAGTAACAACTGAATTTTAATGGTTCTATGAAATTATCATAGTGTGAAAGATATGATCTGGATATCAAACAACAAACAAATGGTCAGGAAATCTCATATATCTTTAAAAAGATAAGCATTTTGCTGGTAGAAATTCGATCCAATATTGTTCAAATGCTTATAAATGAAGCACCATGATGGAGATCTGAAGACCCAAAATACTTGTACAGGTGAAAGAATGCTTGTTATAGTCATAAAGTATTTTATTACAGACCCCAGCCCCCCACCCCCCCTCCCCCAAAGGAAAAAAAATCAGAGGTACTGTGATACACCCCTCTCATATATGAGTTTGCTGAGAAACTCTAAATATCTGTCCAACCAGAAGATAAATATAGGAGGTGCACAGTGGCACTTTGTGTGAAAAATTTGGTGCAAGTCTCATTTAATTTTATTCATTGGTATAAGAGGAGTTACTGATAAGTTACTAATAAGAAAGGCAAGTGACCATATTTTGCTATTGGTAGCCCAATTTTTCCTGCTTAATTGAAAACTAAAGTAGGAGGTGGGCAATTGCAGTTACATGTATTGCACTATATAATAAAGAATGTGAAAGTTTGATTAAATTTTATTAACTTTTAAAAGAGGAGTTTTGGATAAGAGATGGGTACCCCTAATTGTTATAAAGGACAGACATCTGCATCTCTATATACCCCCCCTGCTAATCAAGTGCTGTATAAGAAATAAAAAAAAAGAAAAGGTACAAATCTACTGACATAATAAATACAATGAAATAAGTATGTCGAGTGTTTGATCACTCATGATATTCTGTGCTTTAATCAGTATTTGATGGATGATCATAAACTGAGGACCACTCTACATTGTATTGTCAGTGTGCTGTTGTCAATAGTCACATACTGAAATATCATCACATTGCACTAGGAGTTTATGTGAGACGGGTGGTAATGGTTATAATCCCCCTGTTTTGGACACTTCTTCTTCTTCTTCAATGTCCAGTGCTGGATTATCCACCCCTTGGGGAGGAGGGTCTTGCTTAATTAACTGTGATTCATCATCAATGTCCATATGGTAACCATCACTGACGTTGGAGGTCTCCTTTTGGAGCATGACTTCACTGTGAGAGGGGTCTACCTCCACTGATCTCAAGGAACGGATACTCTGTGTCTCGCTCGCCGAGTCTAGTAAGCTACTCAGCAGACTGCTCTGGTCAAAGTCTCGAGCCTGCTGACTGTCCAGTCGCTCAAAAGCCTGAGCCAGTGTCTCTGCTGAGGATATATTGGGCCAGGACTTGTCTCTGCTGATTTCCTCTTCCAAGATCTCGTACTGATACTTGGAGGTGGAGAAAATGTCCTCAATCCAGCACTGCAAACGCTCTTGCACAAAATAGCTTTCAATGATGAATGTCTGCAACAAGAACTCATATGAGCATTCAAATGATTTTTTTAATATAAATGCAAACAAAATGTACCAGTATTTTAAGGATTAAGATAAGTAAAGCCAAACCAAATCTTGACTGTACATGTATATCTTACAATTTACATGTAACTTATTGTACAGAAAATATAGATTTTACATACATTAAGTTGGATTCTGCAAATGAATCTGTTGAAATTAAACAAGTTGGTCGTATTGGTAAAAAGACATTACCTCAATAAGATAATCTAAGAAAAAGTTGATGGCTGCAATTCCTAGGTAGATACATCTGTATGGAATGGAGGGAGCTGGCTTCATTTCAAAGAATTCCGCTACCTCATCAGTAGGATAGATAGTCAGCCATAATGACATACCAATACAAATGGCAAGATTACCCATAAAAAAATCTGAAAAATAATTCAGTATCATGTTATCTTTACAGCTAGTTTATTCTTAAAAATGATTTTGAATTAATGTTATACAATACGATTACTGTAGACCACTTTAATTTTGGGACACCTTATTTTCGTGGGATAGACATTTACTCTAAATTATTAACAAACAAAATTTACACTAATGCTCTATATTATCTTTAGGAATACTAATATTTGCGAGAATGATATTTTTGCAAACACAAAATTTCTCATGTAATTGCACCAAAATAAAGTTTTTGCAAATAAATCCTGATTACTATAGTATTCCTACTTACAGTTTGAGAATATGGTTTTTCGATAAGGCCTTCCTTTTGAGAACACTACAGCCAGCGTGATGTACTGATACATAGATACAACAAAAACAGCCATGTTCTCATAGCTGGTGTAGTCATCATCCTCATTCTTATTGTATTTAACAAACCTGTCATCAAATAAAACATATGCATTTAGAGTTTTCCTTGAGAAATGGCTACTCACCAATGAAAATGCCACTTTGAAATTTCCAAAAAAAAAAAAATTGTTATAAGGTCCATAAAGATTTGTCTTAAACCTCAACTCAATGCCTGTCATAATTAATCTCTAACACTTTACTTTGAAATAAAAAGAAAAAAATTGGCTTATTGGAAGAGATAAATACATCATGTACAAAAAGGAACAACAAGCCTAAAACAGACCACATAATCTTTGTTGGGCAAAATATTATTTTGTAACCTAAGGAAAGAATTTTCTTTGCTTTTAATCTAAATTTTATTAATACATGTATGACAATTATACTACATGGGAAAAGAAAGAAGTAATTCTAAATACTGAATGTATAAATAAGTTTTCAAGACCACATTGTACACATAAATTCATATGAACATACCATGGCTGTTCCATTACATGAAAATAGCAGAAGACCTGAGCAGCTGTTTGGACCACCATGTGGAGAATAATGGATAAAACAGGGGAGACACTAAACAGACTGACCAGGGGTGGATCCTTAGACAGCTGGTCATAGGCATTAGTGTATCCAACTGAAAGATTACAAGGTAAACAGAATCAGGTTACAAGTATTAATTCATTATATGCGTGTTTGGTATATTAGCATGCTTTACTGTAGAATTACTGCTATGTAAATGACT
Source organism: Saccostrea glomerata (assembly GCA_003671525.1). Classification (NCBI taxonomy): domain Eukaryota; kingdom Metazoa; phylum Mollusca; class Bivalvia; order Ostreida; family Ostreidae; genus Saccostrea; species Saccostrea glomerata. Next base: position 3,180,553 of record PRKT01000004.1, on the reverse strand, counting down.
TACAAGTAACACTGAGAGAGGTTAGCAGGAACAAATCTATATAAAGGAACTCAAAGTCTGTTAGGTTGGCAAATATCTGTCAAAAAAGATTTTTAATGAAATCATGATTTAATTGATTCATATGATTGTCATGTCAGAGTAGGGCTTTCAAAAAGGGCAGCAAGAGAAATTTATATACGCTTCAATAATTGGAATTCACATCTTTGAACTGCAAAACTGGCAATCGTTTGGAAACAAATCTCAAATGATAAATCCACCCCCTTAATTGCTCCAGATTATAGAAAACCCTGCAATATAATGCTGATATCAATTAAAACATACATGCATTACCGAAAAAATTGCCTTCCTGCAAATATTTGCTGCAAGTCTGCAGCAAACATTGCTGCAAGCTTGCGGCAATGTAGCCAAAGAAAGCATGTCAGTCTATAGAAAGCCTTGGTGTTTGCAGCAAGTTAGCAGCAAGTCTGCAGCAAGCTTGCTGCAAACATTTTACCATGCAAATGAGGTTTGCTGCAAGTCTGCAGCAAATACTGGATTTTCCAAATATGGAAACATTGCTGCAAGCCTGCGGCAAACATTGCTGCAAGCCTGCGGCAAACATTGCTGCAAGCCTGCGGCAAACATTGCTGCTAACTTGCAGCAAACAATTTCCTTATGGTTTTGGCACACTCCTGTGTACAAACAGCAAGTTCGCAGAAAGCTTCTGTCCTGACCAAAATCTGTTACTTTTAGAGAAAATCAACCACATGTTTCTGAAATGATGCAATTTTATGAAGTTTTGATAGGCTCTTTTTATGTTCTTAGACAAAGTTTTCATACTTTTCTAAAATTAAAGTGCATTATAGCTTTTCATATGAACAAAACATTAAGAACTTTACATATATTTTTTATTGAATATTACCATGATTACACATCTTCTAATTAATTTGAAAACATTTAACTGATTTAGGTCCATTAATACATTTAAGAAGTATACATATGTGATATTAAAAAGAGGAGAATTCATCATAAATAGATTAAGATTTGACCTAGCGTTAACCCAAGTTACTCAAACATGCTTTTAAGAAATATTCTTTTAAATATCAAAATAAAACAAAACCATTTCTTACCAGTTAGATATCATGGATTCCAATGAACACCTACATCAAGAGTTTGATACTTTTAATCATTCAAAATGGCATATATTCCTAACAAAATACTGAAACGTGTACAGCTTCAATTCAAACATTTCAAAATGGCCAGTTCTGTGTTGACCCGAGTAAAATCTGCATTTCATTGGCTGATTTGACTTGTTTACTGTTCTTGCGAACTTCCTGCAAACATTCAAATGATGAAATGTTTCCTGCGAACTTGCTGCGAACATTAAATTGATGTGTATGTTTCTTGCAATGTTCCTGCAAACATGTTGGATTCCTGCGAATTTGCTGCAAGCTTGCAGCAATTGCTGCAATGTTTGCCGCAAGATAGCAGCTAGCGGCAATCATCTGCGAACAAGAAAATTTTCTTCCTGCGAACAATTTTGTTTGCTGCAAGCTTGCAGCAGAATTGCTGCAGGCCTGCAGCAAACATATCAGTTTGGTAAGGGTGCATGGTCATGGACAGCAAACTCACCCAATAGAGAATTAACACTGAGACAAACTGGGTCAAACTGTAGCAGGCCATATACTTAAAGATCCCAAACGATGTCACCAATGCCCCTCTTCCCTGTCTAAAAGAAAAACAAAACATTCAGCAATAGATTATTTTTTAAAAAGTTAAATCATAAACAAATCATTTGGCTGATCCAGATGAAACATTTTTAGGACCGTGTTGGTTGGTTTTCTTGGTCTTTTCTGATATGTGGGGGCACAATCAATATTAGGCTGTTTAGACGTGGTTTTTATTTAGGACAGTGTTTGGTTGGTTTTCTTGTCTTACCTGATAACTTTGGAATACATTCAATTTTAGGTTGATAGGATATACGAGGGTTGATCCAAAAGTAATGTCACAGTGTCCATATCTTTTATATTTGGCGTCATATTATCAAATATTATATACCAAAAGATGCACAAATATAAATTTAATTAAACTTTAATTTTTCATTCAATAATGTTTAACTGAATTTATTTTATAGATGTTTAAAACATATAAGATAGGGGGTGTCGCCGCGTCAAAACCGAACGTCACAAATTAAAGTGTACTTTTTTTAGTATAAAAAAGACAAACACTTAAAAAGCATCTTTTAAAAACGCCTAAACGCAAAATACTTTAAAAGACAAAAAATTACATCATTTTCTAGTCTTAAATTGAAAATTATATGACATCACTGCTATTTTTTATGAAAAACATCGTTGATTTATTCCGGTGCATTGAAAAAAGGAAATGTCAAAATGGACAAAAAAGCCAAAACAAACTGTAACGCATTTTTGCTTCAAAATGGAGAAATCGCCAGTAGAGACAATTACGTTGATTCACCAGACTTTCGGAGGAAAGAATGTAAATAAGAGACTTGTTTAGATGGTTTCAGCGATTTTCGGTGGGTGATGGGTCATGAAATGCTCAGCAGATGACAAGAAAATCGAAAGATGGGAGGGCGGACGGAAATGTTCAATGGTGCGTGACGTTTTCAAAAAGACAAACGGATAGAGCGATATGTGAAATTTTAAGTTCGTCTTTTACTACTGTTCAATGAATTTTGACAGAATTAATTATGAAAAGAGTGAGTGTATGATGGGTACTAAGGGTAAGAAAGTGAAATTTGTGAACGTGTTCGTGGATATCAAATGTCAAATATTTTTTAATGAAACGAAAGGAAGCGTTTAAATGTATGACGGCGCGTATCCGTCATATGACGTTATTTAGCTGCGGCGACTACCATAATCGCACGTTGTATATAATCCGATATTTTGAAAAGTATAAATCATGTTGAATTGAAATTTTCAGGTCTGATTTGAAATAAATGTAGCTTTCATCATTTATAATTTTGTTGTTTTACGTCGACGGATAGCGATTTTATCGAAGTTGTGACATTACTTTTGGATCAACCCTCGTACCTTTTATCTAGAACGATGTTTGGTTGGTTTTCTTAGTCTTATCTGATGAGCGTTGGGACACATTCAATATTAGGTTCATAGAATAAGTTCTTTATTTAGAACAGTGTTTGGATGGATTTCTTGGTCTTACCTGATGAGAGTGGAAGCACATTCAGTATCAGACCATTTGGATATGTTCTTTATTCAGAACAGTGTTTAGATGGTTTTCTTGGTTAGATTGTAGGATATGTTCTTTATTTAGAACAGTGTTTGGTTGGTTTTCTTGGTTAGATTGTATGATATTTTCTTTATTTAGAACAGTGTTTAGTTGGTTTTTTTGGTTAGATTGTAGAATATATTCTTTAGTTAGAACAGTGTTTGGTTGGTTTTCTTGGTCCTACCTGATGAGTGTTGGTACACATTCAATATTAGGTTGTTTGGATGTGAAGGGAGATGCTACAGATGCCTCTGCCTCAGAGAGTGAGATACCAGCATGAGCTGTCTTCAGTGCTCCACAGTCATTAGCCCCATCCCCACACATACCCACAAAGTATCTGTCCATAGAGAAAAAAGAGCAAGAGAGAGTCATTTACCCCATCTATACACATACCCATAAAGTATCTGTTCACAAAGAAAAAAGAGAGATTCATTATCCCCATCCCCACAAAGTACCTGTCCATAGAGGTCATGAGATTAAAGGCAAAGAAGCAATAAGTTATTGGACAAAAAGTGAAGTGTCAAGTTTTTTCTTCATTCTAAACAAATGCCTCATTTATTTGTCATCTAAAATCTATAATAAAAAAAAAATCTACCCAAGTTCCTGTAGAACTTCAATCAGCTGAGATTTCTGGTCGGGCGACATTCTGGCAAACACTGTGCCTCTGGTGCAGATCTGATAAAGATATGTTTTACTGAGTGCCGCATTCAACATGTACATGGTCAGATTTATTTAGATTTATTTCATCGAAAATAGCTAGAACATAGTCATCAAAGTTAACATCCTCAGAGAACTTTTTTGTACAGAAATTGGTACCCGGTACTGTAAAACTTGGTTACAGAGAAGTAATTGGGACCTGGAAGTTTGTTAAATCAATGTATGACTTACTTTTTGCAGAAGTAATGGAAAGTGATTTCTGACAATGGCCCATGATTTTCCATCCATAGCAAAGTGAAAGTGAGGATCAGTGAAATCTCCATTAGGCATGGTCAATCTTGTCTCCTGTTAGTAAAAAAAAAATACTAAATTCATATATACACATTTATTACATACAGTGCATTACCCTATATTTCAGCAGTACACATACAGAATTACTGGTATCACACTATACATTCTGACATGTATAACATCTTTGATTTCATCAAATATATAAAGTATGCACCCAAAAAGTACACCACCAAAATGAGTGCCAAAGTTGAAAAGCTTGGAAATACATATAGGGACATGTATATAATGTACATTAAATTGGTCTACAACTGATTATTCAAGTACCATGATCAGGGCCACAGATTTGCACTCATTTTCTTAACCAAACTTTGTATTGTACTTTGCTAAAGAGAGCTCTGCAGATTATCTGAAAACAATTACTAGTGAGCCAATGCTCACTAGTAATACCCCCGCTCTGATGTAAATAAGCACTATCACGTTAATATACACAAGTTCAATTACAGGCAGATGCACAGAAAAATATGAAGTTGACATCAGATTCATATCAAAATTAATCCCACCATAATGGCATGCCTCAAAAAGAGTGTAATAAAATTTCAAGCATCAACTATGAATAGCTAATGAGAAAACTGCAACAAAGATTTGTTATCATGAAAGGGACAGACGCACAGACAAACAGGAAGTTGATATCCGATTGGAACAAAAATGTATCCCAAAATATGGCATACCTTAGAGAAGATTGTGTTAAAATTTCAGGCATCTACAATGAGTAGTTGCAGAGAAAATTGCGACTAAAATTTGTTATGTATGAAACAGACAGACACACAGACAAACAGGAAGTTGACATCCAATTTAAGCGAAAATGTATCCCAAAATACGGCATGCCTCAGAGAAGATTGTGTTAAAATTTCAAGCATCTACGATGAGTAGTTGCTGAGAAAACTGCGACGAAAATTTGTTATGTATGAAATGGACAGACGGACAGACAAACAGGAAGTTAACATTGGATTTGAGCAAAAATATATCCCACCATATGGCATGCCTCAGAGAAGATTGTGTTAAAATTTCAAGCATCTACGATGAGTAGTTGCTGAGAAAACTGCGAAGAAAATTTGTTACGGACGGACACACAGGCACACAGACACACGGACAGACACACAAGGGTAAAACAGTATACCCCCCTCTCCTTCGGAGCGGGGGTATAATAAATTTGGATATATGGAACACATGGAATGGTTTTTTTAGGACATTTGAAAAATAACTTTCAGGGCTTGGCTTTACATGTACATTTTTTGTACTGTACAGGTAACTTTACTGGAGTAAAGGTGACACTCACAGTAGATTTCCCCTGTCTGTGATCCTCAGGATCCTCGGTGTACATGTACTCCAGCCAGGGGTCATTTTTACCAGGCATCCCTGGAAACGCTTGGACCAAAATTATTTTCTGATTTTCACTGACCATTCCACATTCTCGGGCCACACTCAAGGCTGTCAACATGTTGTCACCTGAGAGAGACAAAAATGTAATTTGATTCTTGTTAAAAATACTTGCAGTATCTATATTGCTTGTAAAGTTCCTCATTAAATTTGGTGAATAATCAAAAATAAATTATTCCTATGCCTTTCAAGAGCAGTTTAAGTAGAATTCTATGTGCTATGTACCTGTGACCATGACCGTCCTGATGTCAGCATCTAAGAGTTTGTGTATGATAGGAGTGGTTTCTGGCTTCAGCCGATTCTCCAGCACCAGGAATCCCAGGAAAGTCAGATTTCTCTCCACTTGCTCTCTGAGATTTTAGAATCAATTAATACTAATTAACCAAGTAAATTCATTGTAGTGTCAGGTATACATGTCAAATAAAGATTTTTACTCTGGTAACACTTTGTCGACATCTTTTGGAATACGTACCTCTGTATTCTCTGTAACTTTGCATACTTTAATTTTGTTGGAAGGGATCTGTATGCAAGGGCAAGAACTCTGTAACCATGTTTCGTGTAATTGATTAAGAACTTGTGAAAATTGCTTGGCACTGAAAATAAAATTGTGATGTGAATTTTAATATTCTTCCCAATTCTAATTGTTCTAATTGAATTCAATACCAATTAAATTTTACCTGTTTCCGGTTTAGAGAGGGAAGCAATCATCTCTGGAGCCCCTTTTGTGTAGAGTTCAAAGTTCGGGGCTCCTAATTTCCGTGTTATGACAGACATTCTCTGTAGACTGGAGGCAAAAGTAAACTGCCTCATGATAGCTATCTCTTCATACTTTGGCTAAAAAAGTAAAATTTCAGAGTTATATATTTGTTAAAAATGCATCCTTTTTTAGAGGATGTCGATAAACTAAATTACTTCCAGTGGTTCATTTTTCATTTTTTACTTATTGGATGGGCTTTGAGGACTAATTAATCCAGTATGAACATTTGTGCTTAGCCTACAGTAATTACTAAACTGAAATATTCCCCTGAACCTTCATTAGATGTCGCTCAGGGAGACTGCTCTCAGACAGGCATTCTTTTTAGCCTGAACACGGCCATGTTTGTTCTAAACACATCATACCTTGAAATATTGAAATACTAATTCATCAAACAATCCTTGGATTGAACTCTTACATAAATACTAATATCCTCTTTAATCTAGCTTGCCTTATACTGTATGCTGAAGAGCATACTGTCATCTACAGATTTAGCTTCCTTTGGTCTGACTACTGTGATAAAAAAGATCTGAAGGACTTGCAGCTATCCATTTATTAGAGAGCTCATTTTATTCCCTTGAATTAACATCATTTTTTCAACTGTGCATAATCTATGTTTTGTGTTATTTTTTAAGAACTTGTGAAAATTGCATGGCACTGAAAATAAAATTGTGATGTGAATTAAACGTTTACATGAAGGTTCATTGACTCCCAAATAAGAAAGGTAACTTACCAAGACTAAATCAGAACTTACCTTGACAGGTTCAATAAAGAGTTTCTTGTTGTTCATGAAGTTAACTCCCTTTGATCTGATTATGCTGGAGAGGATCAATAATATCTTACCTAAAGCACTCCTTGTTGCTCCCAGTCTTCACGAAAACTCACTGGTCCGAAGACCGAGGCCAGTGATTTTTTATGTCTGGTCAGTGAAATTCAAAATTCAAGAAGTCAGATGGGCTTGATGATTATAAAAATCATACAAAGTCAATATATATTTTAACTGACTTACTTGTGTAAAATTCATTAATATATGAAATAAAATGAACAAACGTGTTGTTGAATCGTTATATTATAACATGGATGTATTACGTAAAAACCGGTACTAGCTAGTAACTATTAACTAGTACGTAAATTAAAATGTGCGAATTTCCAATAAACAACTAACCGAAACGCGACAAAGGACTAAAAAAAGTTGAAGTACATAAACATGTATTAATTTACAATTATGAAAATGTCCTTCTTTTAATTCTTAATTAAGGGGGCCAGTAAAAATCATAATGGGCCAGTAAATGTTGAAAGTTCACTGGTCCGAATGGCCAGTTAGTTTGAAAAGTTTTCGTGAAGACTGTGCTCCTTGAGTTATCTCCCTTTGGACTGACTATAACAGGATGAATGTTGAGGATTGTACCTTGAAGTATTTATCAAAGAGCTCAGTATTGTCCCTGAAATTATCTCCCTTTGGTCTCACTTCAGTAGTACATGTATAAGATATAACCTTCAACTGTTCATCAGAGCTCTTTGTTGAACTTGACCCCCTTTGGTCAGACTATGGTGGGGATAATCATATCTAACCTTGAACTGTTCATCAAAGAGCTCTTTGTTGTCCTTGACCCCTTTGGTCAGACTATGGTGGGGACAATCATATCTTACCTTGAACTGTTCATCAAAGAGCTCTTTGTTGTCCTTGACCCCCTTGGGTCGGACTATGGTGGGGACAATCATATCATATCTACTAGCTTCCTCCTCTCCCGGCTCCTCCAGATCCTTTTAAGGCAATAAAAAAAAACAGTTCATGACCTTTACTTTTTCCTACTATTAAATACATGTAAAGACAGTCCTCAAACAATGTATAATCCATAATTTTTTGTCATAGAACTGACATGGAAAAATGCAACTTATCTTTAAAACTGATAGAAAAGCTACCGTATTTATACCATTATTTAAAAATATACTCCATTCTTAAAATATCTTTAAGATTGAAGCAGAGCTATATATTATTGGTAATAAATAATTAACAAAGTGCAGGAAAACCTGAGGAAATACAATTTATATAATTTTTTTGACATTTTTCTATGTTTCAGTCACATACCCAGTTTGTGGCCTCAAACATGATGAGATCTAAAGGATCCCCGCTGAGGACCCCATCAATCATTGTCAGGGAGTGACAGGTTGCCATGGCGTTCAGAAGCAGGCTCTGTTCAGCTGGGAGGAGCTTTATATCCTGGACCTCCTCACTAAAACTGTACAATAGGGACGGTTTGAAATCGTTCAGTTAAAGGTTACATCAAATTGTAAATTACATGTATATCAGTAGAAACAGCACGGGATTATTTAAATTTGAGAGTTATTGTTCTTAATGAGTTCAGATAATCTAAATTGGTCTTGCTATTAAGAACTTTACATATATTTATAGATAATAGGAAATCTCTGACTCTGACATTTGTCCTACCAGCCTTCTTGTACAGGGACAACACTCTGCATGTTTAATCCGTCCTCTGTCAGTGTGCCTGTCTGGAACCATTGCAATTGATTTTAGCAAAGATAAATAAGTTGATATTCATTCATATTAACTTACTTATATTTTATGTCATATTTTTTCAGAGCTAAAATACCTCTAAGGATAAGTTATTGTGAAGAAAAATTATATTTTTCACAGATTCACGCTTTACCAATTGCTCTACTATAAATTTAGTAAATATTTTATATCAAAACTGCATTATCTAACCTTATCAAAGCATACAACATTGATGGTACCACTGATGTTGATACTATGTGGGCTGATGCAGTAAATCTGACTTTTCTTGAGACGACTCTGGGCAAACACAATCCCGATAGTTAGGGCAGCTGGCAGCGCTGGGGGTACAGCAATGGTGATCAAATCCATAGAACGAAGGAAGATATCTTCAAAGAGTTCAGAGTCTTGTACCTGGGATATTAATTGTAATTAATTTCTAATTAAATTTTGAGTGAATTTCTGAAAAAATTGAAAAAAACAACCCCATTTTTCACAAGTGGAAAAAACATTACATGTATTTGGAAATGTCTTATTATAAGCATCCATCCTTCTATTCTACATTGTAATATGGTTTGCTGCCTTCTTAATTGATTTTTTAATTTTTCTACCCCTGTCAATATTCAATAATACTGTACCATCAACACCACTGTGTAAATGAATCCGATTCCAGCAATTCCTGCTAGTATGGCCACAAATATGTAAGTGTCCCTGTTGAATTTAAAATCCACAGGTTTTGGATATAAGATGGAGCGCACCAATTCTCCTTTTGCCGTTGAAAAGCCTGATAGCAAAATACAAATACACATGTATCTTTATCTGATCACTATATAAATCATTATACAGGACTGTACAAAGGAAAAAATGAATATCATTCACAAGAACTAAAACACTGCCATTACTCTTCTATACAAAGGTAAAATATTGGTACAGATTATATATTTCTCTGCAATTGATTTACTCTACAATAATTTGAAGACAAGCTGTTGAAATAAGGAACACAAATTATGTTTTGTCACAAAGTTGTCATACCTTAAATTTTACATATATTTTCAGCAAATAGAAAAATGCAATACCCATTTATTATAGATATTGCATATCAATATTGTTTTAAAAAAATATATATATTTAATATTGATAGGTACCCTGACACCAGTGGTATTACCTGTCCTCAGGACTACGGCCTTGACCTGCTGTGAGCCGTAGAACCGGGTCTGTAGTACGTGTGTACCACAGAACAGAACGTGTTTAGAGTGATCCTTCAGGTTAAACAGAATATCCTCCTGAGACTTGGACAATTTAGGGTTAGGTAGAGGAGTTTTAGTCACTGGGACACTTTCTCCTACAAATTAAATCTATTAATTAGGTGATGGTAATGGCCTTTTATAAAATATAACAATTCTAAAAAATAACCAATACACAGATTACATTATGATACCTTTTTTCAATCTTTCTGAATTTTACCCCAAAAAATCTAAAGTCATCAATTAAGCTTAAAAGGAGCTAATTTTATACCTTCCAGTAACACTAAACAGATTTATGCTATTTTTTTTCCAAGTTCTGGCAACTATCAGTCCTACTGGAGGCATACAAACTTGCAAAGGGTGCAGCACCTATGGATGCCAACTATCAGACATTCCTCAAATGCTGTGCCTACTATACCTACGGACCTATTTTTTCAGATGAGTGACTAATTTTTAAGATTTGGGATCAGGCCTACCTCTTCAGGTAAGTTTAATCCCATCCTAAACTGAACTCTTCACATGCATCTAGAAAGCACATAACTGCCTTGAATGCTGCAGATGTGCTTAAGTACAGTATCGAAGAAATTAGTTTATTCCTCCTATTCAAGAACATTAATTTAATATGACATTTTAATTCACTTATAAATGACATTCAGAGGGTTCAGTTTATGTTGTATGTTTTCTTCAAGTCTGAAAGTGAGTTATTAACAAAGTCCCATTAGTTACCCGTGAGCATGCTCTCGTTAACAATACAATTTCCTGTCAGAAGCACAGCATCACACTGCATGATACAGCCATTTCGTGGGATTGAGATAATGTCCCCGGGAACAAGATCATCAGAGCAAATGTCCTGGTATGCTGAAAAAGAGTAAAAAAAATAATGTACAGGTATGCTAAACTAGTCTGCACGGCAGAAATAAAGGTAACATATTTTGTAATGAAATATGTAAAGTGTAAATTAATGCATAATTAAGATGCTTCTAGAGCTGATAGTCTTACTATCTCCAGTCAGTTTAGTAACAATGGTGGATGATTCTATGGTGTTTCTTAAAGCCCTTTGCATCTAAAACATGGAAAGTAAAAATTTTATCACTGACCGTATAGGATTTAATCTCAATTAAAAAATCAGAAGTTGTGAAATCTAGTTAAAGTCATGTGGATATGTGTGATGCTTAATTAAAAATTTAATATATCTTTTAACAGTTTCTTCAAGAATGGCTTCAATGAAAAGTTAAACACATATAGTACTAGCATGAGTATTACAGACAGACAGAGGGGCAAAACACTGACATAAAACTATATCTACACAGGTCACATGTATACCAGAGCTGGCAGAGCACCTGTTGGTTCATATCACTATGTAATATTGTACTTACAATTAAAAAGGGCTTAAATTTACCAGAACAGAGAATGGGTATTTATATCTTTTGATTGATTATATGACATAAATAGAAATGTATTAAAACCTTTCTGGTTTGGTAAATAGTGGCTGTTATGGAAACAACAGAAATGACAACAATACAACTGGCATAGTAGTAATATTCATCTGCAAACCAAATCCCACAGCTGAACAACTGGAAGATGTAGAAAGGGGACAACACCTGTAAAACAACAAATAAAATCATTTAAGTTGTTTATAATCAACATTACATACCGGTAAGTTGATTTATTCCTTTCAATGATAATAAAAAACAACGAACAAGTTTTTACAACAAATTCACATTATTCCAAGTTAGTCCAGAGTAGAAAAGAATTTTTTGTTTCTTTCTCAAATTTTGACATTTGTGCAAAATTATATTTCTCCTCTAAAAGAAAATTCAGGTGACAATTAAAGGACCTATTTAACGTTATTTTGTTTCTAACCAAAACTTGGAGAAAAATATCTCAAAAGGAATAACTATAAAAGAACAGAGAATTTCTTCCTTGATCTGATTAATTTCTAAAAAATTATTAGGTCTCCCGTACCTCTTTAAACAGGAGCCTGATGATTGGGGTAACATGAATCTGAATGGAATTGGGACCAAACATTGCCATTCTGCAAAACAAAGAAATTACACTGCATTACTGCACCATCCTCTCTTCAAATGGGGTCAAAGAAACCAATCAAAATGCTACTGTAGATCACTTAATTTTTGTGACACCTTATTGACTCTTGATTAGTGAGACAAAATTTTCACGAATCGTGGTTATTGCTCTATATAATCTTAAGGAATACTTTTTATACGCGACAATTAAATTTTCGAGAGACCAGTGTCTCGCGTAATTACGCGAAAATAAACTCCTCGCGAATAAAAAGTGATTTACAGTATTCTAATTCTCATTAAAGATGAGCATTATCTATTGGTTTCCAATTTCAAATATCTTGAAATTTTTGAAAAGAATTTCACTAAACCTGAGACACATTTTTATAGGCATCACATCATTAAAATTATGTAAGATTATGAACCATATTACTGGTACATGTACTGAATACTGTAGATTCCTTATTTTTTTGTGGGCACTTATTATCATGAAATGACTCTTTAAATTCAAATCGCAACAATAATAATAATTTGCGAGAAGACAGTTGATCAACAGATTTAATTTTGATTTCGGTACCATAAAAAATAAAGCGAGTACTTTTATTTCGCGAGTGGTGCTTGTTGCGAAATTATGCGATAATTAATTCCTTGTGTTTATTTAGGAATCTACAGTAAGTTAAAAATAGCTGACCTTTCTTGTTGTTGAGCATAGTTCAGTCCTTTGCAGCCATGAAAATATGAACACTTTGTGTTTTTATCTAGACCCCTACAACAGATTGATAAAGTAGTTTCATTTCTGTTCTGGTATAATATACTTTCTTTAAATTTTTAATTTGACATTTTATGACAATTTTAATGAATAAGGTTTTTTTAGGTCTTAAATAAGAGATTTTATAACTAATAAAAAAACAACCTGTTATCTGCTTTACCAATGATGCACTTAACTTGCTAACAGTTTTATGCAGAACACTCATACTAATTTGAAATATACTCACTCTAATTTTTTAAATGTTTGAGAATCACTGTCCCAGATGTACTTGACTTTTTTGGTAATAAAACAGCGGATCAGACTCCTATTCAACTAAAACAAATACAAATCAAGTTGTATTAAATCACAAAATAATTGAAAATAAATACTTCATTTTAATTAAAAACAATTTTTAAATAGATTTGTAAGATGCTGCATGAACCTTGACAACACCTTATAAGGATAAAATGACCATTTATCATCCCCCGAAAAGTACACTTGCACTATACATATCTATATACATATACATGTATTTTTGTATTAATAGTACATCCATCTGAAAAGGATCGACTTCAATAATTTTACCATGTTTTCTTTAACCTGATGGGGTGGTAACTATCAAAGTTATAAAACATAAAAACAAAAGCATTAGCAAACAAAATCCTTGGTAAACTTATAATAAATATCAAATTTTTAGAAGTAACATTATTTTAATCTACAATAAAGAGAATGAGTGTTTTATTTACTGTGTATCTAAAACTATCATGACAGTCAATTACGAAAAAAGAGATGAAGACAAAATAATTATAATACTTTGTACATGTAAGTTAGTATAACAGATCAGTTAGTAAATAGATAAGTATTAATAATTTTCAACAATGAAATTAGCTGCTGCAGAACTGTAGCTCTCCGAAAAAAATATATTGACAGACCGGAGAGCTACAGTGCCACCCTTTGAAAAAACTGTATATTTATTGCGCACAAAAAAGTGTGCTAGCTCTTTCTGGGTTTATCTCTCCATGTTTTTAAACCGTCATTTCAAAAAATAAATAACCGTGTGTTCCGAACATATTACAGTATTTCAATGTTTCCGCAACAAAACATCCTTTATAATTGTTGTTAATAGCCCACCTGGCCCTGAAATTAAGATTATCGAAAATTTCGTCTATAATATACTGCCATTTTGGTTTGCAAGATAATTCTGTCCAACACCTTCATACGGCTGTCAACTACGAGAGTACTTGACAGAGTAAGGAATTTTTTGAAATCAATCTTTTTTACGATTGAGGTAAAAAATTTGGAAGAATTAATCGCAACTTTTTGTGTGCTATATAATAAACAGTCTTTACAATAGGACTGGCACCATAGCTCTCCATTCTGTCAATTTATTTTTTTTTTGGAGAGCTACAGTGAAATACAGTTGAACTTCGATATCTTAAACTCCAATATCTTGAATTACACACACGTACCATTTTTCTGAATAATGAATAAGCAAACTAATGCATTCAAAGACATCATGCAGAGCACTGAATAAGAAAATTTACAAGCAGAATTAAAGCTACCACACAATAAAGCGTTAATTACTTCTAAAACTCGATCAAATGCCGACAGTTGTCCCTCGGAATTGTTATCTGCGGATATCTATGAAGTAAGGAAAAAATAAAGTCACAACTCATGCACAAGCAAAAAAATATCAGGCAAATGAAATGAATTAGGAATAAAAACAAAGGAAACATTTGATGGCTACACAAATAAAACCATGGGTTTGACCAAAGTCAAAAAATAATTTATTAACTTTTCCATCAAAATTTGGGACTTTCAGCGCATAACCTTACATGTGTTTTAAAGCCATATATGGCGTATGTACAATGAAAATTATTGAGACTAAAATTATAAGAACTTATTATTTGTATCATTACTTTATATAAAGATAGAACTTTTCCGTAAATTACAAAATCTAAGTCAATTGCGTTATAAAGATATCACAATTTAATTTGGATTCTCGGAATTTTCTCCGACTTGGAAGAAAATATTTAAATAACACATTACAGAGAAGATAAAATCGATTATTAGTTGAAACGAGGTGTTCTCCGTGTTCAGAATTGTATGAAAAGTTTTAATTTAAATGTATTAACTATATTTCTTTACTTAATTCTGTATTATTTAAAATTATATTTTTTGATCAGTTATGCCATATATGGCTTTAAAGGAATTTCACAGAAATTTCTATTTTTATTCACCATGGAACTACTACTCATCAAAATCAACAAGAAACTTTTTGGGCACATCACTCACCTAATTACCTTTGACTATTCTGTTATTTAACAGATTTCCCCCTTTGTTATACCTGTATTTACCTTGCACATCCCAAAAGGTCATCGTTTGAAGAATTTACATTTATCTACACTACCCCAGGATACTTCCACATAAGTTTCAGCTTTTTTGGCCCAGTGGATTTTTGAGAAGATTTTTAATGACCCCACCCTATTCTTAAATTTTCTTGATTATCTCCCCTTGGAAGGGGACTTGTCCCTTTATTTTAACAATTTAAATTTTCCTTTACCCAAAGATGCTTTGTACCAAGTTTGGTTAAAATTGGCTTCTTGAGAAGCAGTTGAAAAAGTGAAAAGTTTACAGACAGATGGGCCGACAAACAGAAGGACGAATGGACAGACGGAGCTTTTAGCTCAGGTAAGCTAAAAACCAATGCACTAAGTTATGTATCTTAAATAGTGTACCCTACTTGTGTTCCAACTTATATTAAAATCAGACCAAACTGTAGGAGGAGTAGCATTTCGAAAAAATGTTTACAGACAGCTAGACAAACTGATGGACAGAATGAAGGACAGATGACAAACATTTTATTGTCACATAAGTACGTCTGGTCTTTGACCAGTAAAGCTAAAAATCAAAAGACATGCTAGAAGAACCTTCATATAATTATATGACAAGAATTTTGAGAACCTCGGCTCTTCTAGTATAAGAATAATACAGTATTAGTTTAAAGCTGAACTTGGTTAACAATTTGTTGTTTGAAAGTAGTTCAATTAGGTTGTTAAAGGTGAAGAGGGGGGAGGAGCTTTATAGTACATTACATTCCTATATGCTCTGTGCAAACAAAGTTTCAAACAATTGCTGTTGTCTAAAAAAACACATGCAATCTTTATATTAGTATATATATAGTGTATTCATTTAAATATAAGTTCATATACCGATACTTGTAATTAGGCAAATTAAAACAAGTAAAAACAAGATATCCTGATATCTTGATATGTAAGATATAATTATGATATATCAAAATGAGCCCATAGTTTCTCCGTCATATATAAGTATTAATTAATTAATACAATATACGTATCTCTGGATCTGTGATATCTCCAAGTTCTTTGAGATGATGTGGTTTGCTCTGTTCAAGGTTAGCTTTGGAATCACTTTAATTCATTAAAAGGGGGTGGGGGTCAATACTCATAAACAACTACAATTATTGCCAACCCCCTAACTGTCACTACCCTAACTCTGTCACTTTTGGGAAACTCCATGCTGTTTGTAAATGAATGTGATTACAACGTCATTTTTGCATGCTGAAAATCTACAATCAAATCCAAGTTACTATTAAAACAGTCAAGTTCAAAAATACGTCCAAACACATAAAATTTACACCTAATTTTTTTAAGATATCAGATTTTGCACCTTTTCCTTTATGCACTATTCCATTCAATATCTCTGACAGTTGCATCAACATGCTCATTTTTACTTGTCAGTTATTCTTATGAAGGTCTAATGCAAAGGTTTAACATGACATACCATGTTGTATACGGCTAAAAATATTTATTTTTTGTATACAATTGCCCAAATGGGCTACACATGAGATAATGTTAACGCAACATTTTTACATATAAAGTACATAATAATTAATATGTTATTTGTGTATTTTGCTGATGCCTTTCAAAAAATACAATTTAATACTATTTGAAATCTTTAAATCAATTGTTTATCTTTACAAATTTAAGAAAAGGGTATAAAAATTTGAACTAGGAGAAAGACTGTCTTAAATTAATACATTGGCATATTATAGAGGACCCTGGTGAAGGAGTTATGGTACATAAGACAAAATGACACTGGCTTGATACACATTCTATTAAGAGGTGTTATATAAGCCCAGTAACTGATTTTTTTAAGAAATGTCACTAAAAACAATGTTCAATTACTATGTGTAGCAAATAAGAAACAAATCAAAATATGATTTAAAGAGAAACTCGAGGTGTTTTCCACTTATGGTGACAGAGTTCGGGGGCTAAATTAAGGTTGCTGGGATGTAATTTTGTGAGTAAATTTTACATACAGAAGACTTTATGCATATAAAATGCGTACATTGACAAAGTTTGTAATTATTGATGAGGTTGATGGAAAGTGGGAAAACGTACCATAGTATAATATGAATCAATTTTATGTTTCCTGTAAAAATTCCAATATATACCGTATAAGTAGAATTTTTAGCGAGGATTTAATTTTGGCATTATTAGCGAGGGTGCTGGCATCGCTAAGATTGAATATCGCTAAAAATTAATTGCGTATTATTTGTAATAGCTTATTTATTTAGCATTTCAAAATCACTAAAATAACTTCTCGCTAAAAATAAAATACCAGATTTTAGGTAGAAATCGCTAAATTTGCGTCTCGCTAAAATTTCCACTTATACGGTGACTAAAAAAATTGATAAATGTTACATTCTCCATCAACATGGGGTAAGAACTGAACAGAATAGTAGACTTTATCCTGCTATTATGATGACTGTGAATCAGAATTAGAACTGTACCTTCGTGTCACCCATTCTGAGAGGAGTGTTGCTGTCGTAGGTACTCTTACTAAAGGCAATCCCAGTCACCCCTTCCTTAGTAGCACTACAATATACAGTCAGTGTCAAGTTCTTTCAAGTCCAATTTATTAAGAACTTTCACATATGAAAATATATATAAGCTTACTTAATGAAAGTACTTTTAATAGTGTATTGAATTGATGTAAAATGCATGGTTGCTACATTGATTACTAGATGAGTATCTTGTACTGGCAAGTCGTGGTCAAAGGGCTATATAGAAAAAACTGCATAGCTCTTACCAAAATGTCAGAGTCATACTCTGTTATGTGAGATTCTTTGTAAGTAAGCTTAATTCTGAATATAAATGGGAATGACTAAAACGATTCTTTGATAATTACCTGTTTGGAGGTTGTCCATTTTTACTGGTAACTTTGACTCGGGACACAAACCACTGAAGATACTGGTCCTGTGGGTAAAAAGTGTAACTGTGAAATCAATATATTAAGGGGGTGGGTGGTTGGGGGGTAATATTGTTTTCATGGTAGGAAGAGGCCCATGTCAGACTTAATGTCCTTTAAAAATTTACATGTATAACAATGTCACACTTAATCAACCATGAAATCAAATCCCCTTGAACCAAAATATAAAACCTCAAACATTTGACCTCTGGAAAACATGTGATTTTACATTAAATCTGTACAGATATATTGTAAGGCTTCTTACCCTTAGTATGACAACTTTGGCTTCTGCTAATGAGCACTTTGTGTGTGTACACTTGATGAAGAGATGATGGAACCAGTAAAAGAAGAGGCGAAGAAGACCAGCAGTGATGAGGATGAAGAACCAGACCAGCACCTTCCTCAGCAGACTGGGACGGTAACCACTGATCTCCTGAAATTACATAAACTGTTAAATCACAAAGTAATACTTTCAGCTGGTCTCTTTGTATTCCGTTCATTACATTCAGTTTTAACTTTCTGTTCTGATGATAAAAGTCCAATTACAGGAAACATCCAAATCAAAATCAAAAGTTTTGGATACAATAAATTAACTGTTTTCCAAATTCAAAATTTTGGCAACAGCCTCAGGCAATCAAAAACATATTGTAATGAGCTGTTCCCAGCACCTTAGGAAAATATTTTGGTCCATTGGCTGATCATGTAGACATAACTGTATTGTAACTGTAAATAACTGTATTGTACATGTACCTTTATAGCTGCAGAACTGTAGCTCTCTGCTTGAGAAAATTTGGATAGATAAAGCAGAGAGCTACAGATCCAAGCGTTGTAAAAACCTTCGATTTACGCCAACGATTTTTCGTCGCTCACTATGGGTATTTTTTCGTGTATTTTATACTTTCCCAAGCTTTGGAAATAATTTTAAATGGTATTTAATATTTAATCATACATTCAACTTCTAATTCCTGATCATTTACTTACCACTCGATGCTAACAAATGGCTGTTTGTGGTTACGGACGTCAAAATGGAACTCTTTTAAACTGACATTACAAAACTATATACAGGACTGTTTCGGACCGTTAAAAAGTAAACAAAGGTCAAATATAAGAGTTAAAATACATGAACTATTATAGGATACCATTCTAAAAGCACGAGAAAGATTAAACTACACAAAATAAATAGAAATAAATACCTAAAGTAGCGACAAAAAATCGTCGGCGTAAATCGAAGGTTTTTACAACGCTTGGATCTGTAGTATTCTGCTTTATCTATCCGAATTTTCTCAAGCAGAGAGCTACAGTTCTGCAGCTAGTACATGTACCTTTACTGTTATTACTCTATATATTAAGATGAATACCATAAAACTATAGATTTTCCTGAAAAGGCACTACTTCCCTGGAAGTTATAAACTCCCTCATTTATTTTCATCAATATTATAACCCAATCAAAATGCTCAGTAGATGGAGCATTCAAGAAGTTTTGAGGCTTATGTGATGTAATTTTATAAATTAAGCCATTTAACTATGACATCAAAACATTCCCAAATGTTAGGTCAAAATCATTAAGGATTTTATGACCAAAATGACGACTGCAATACATATTTAAAAAAAAAATCTGAATCTATTATTAGGTTTCTCAGTATTGATGCATGTTTCATATATATCTAACAAAATTTTAATTACATGTACTTGTGTTCATTTCAATGCCTCAGTAGTGTCTATATTAAATGTCTGTGCACATGGTTTCATAAATCTCCTTTAGATTGTTTTGGTATAATTTATAAATATGGAACTGGTGCTCAGGAAATAGCAAATTTATGGTCCCCCTCAGTTGGAAACTATTTCTCTCAGCAGCTTCACCACCTAGAAAAAAAGTTTTCTCGTTGGACCTTAAATATGCATTCTTCGTACCCATTCCATATTTGTATACAGTTAACCCTATACCTGCATTATTATTGTCGTTTGAGAAGTGTTTCAAAAATGTCTTTATGGACCTCCATCTTATATTGATGGGACTCTACCTGACACCTTTTTTTGATACACTGATGTGCCTCTCCCAACACAAAGATACATTTAAAACCCTCTATATTTCAAATACAAAGCACACACATGCAAGTTTGGGAAAAAATGGTTCAGTGGACCTTTAAAGAAGCCCAGAAAGGTGAAAAGTTGAATGAGAGTTTGCTTTTAACAATGTTTAATTAACATATCCTTTCTCTAAAATTTTGTACTCCAATTTTTCATATATATTGCATGCTTTTTGAAATCAGTAAACTTCAATGATAAAAAAAAAACAAAGGTTTTTTTTATGGACAAGCTTTTATAAAGTAAATTTTATCAAAATAAATAACTAATAATAATTAGTAACTTGGCCACTAAAAGAGAGAATAACTCTCCCATATATGGTGAGCAAAGTTTAAAGAAAAAATGGGTAACATCTTTGCTGAAAATCAGTCCAATTAGTGAATTAAGTTTTGAACACATCTACAAATGGCTTTTATGTTGACAACACAATATCTTTTTGGGAATAATATTTACCATTTGATCCTCCTGTCCTGGGTTGACATAGTTGTAGCCACTTTTCATGGGCGGGGGGCCTGAGAGGCCCACCTTTACTTTCACCTCCTCTGAAAAACAAAAATGTCAATTTTAATTTTAAATTGATTCAAATTGTTTATATAAATCAAGATAATTCTGATCAGTAATACTACCCCCCCCCCTCCCCCACCTATTTTAGGGACAGGTGCTGATTTTAAATATTGAGAAACAATTTGTAATTTCAATATAAACAACCTCTGCAAAGAAAATGAACAGAAAATGCAAATAATTCATAATAACTCTGTCGAAAATGGCCAGATCATGTCTAAAACAGATTTGATCTAGATATTCTTATGACCGACAGAAAGCCGCAAAGCAATAAGCCCTCCCTTCTTTGAAGGGGGCAGGAAAAATACTTGATTGGAGCAAATTCAAAACAGTTTTAAATTTTCACATTTGTTTTTAACGACAGCTTAATTCTTCAAATTACTTCTAAAATTTGAGCCTTACAAGTCTTATCGCAAATTCTGGTCCCAAGAGATCGACATAATCAACTTCACACTCACAAGTCTTATTTCACCCAATGAAAAAAATAAGCTTTGCTGCTACTGAAAAAGTATTAAAAAAAAAACAACCAAAAAACAGGTTAAACATGTGGATTTTCCGAATCTGGTTATATGAATGACTAAAATCTTTTTTTAAACAAACTATAAAGCTCATTGTACACTCTCATGATTTATCACCCAAACCAGTTGAAAAAAATATTTCTGTATTTGAATGATTACCATGGTATTGATCTCAGCAAGACCACATGAAGCCTCGATCTTGTTTTATACGTAGAAAAAAAATTCCATATAAATTCAATTAAGGTAACCCTTGCTGAAATTCTTAATTTTCACAATTTTTTCAGTAAATAAAATCTTGTTTGATACGGTAAATCAAACAATTACAAGAATTATGTAAAATTATTGGAACGAAACCCATAATGTACATGTTGGGGATGAAAGATCACATAAAATGTGTGTTAATTATTGTTTGACTTTTACTTTGAATACATCAATTATTGACATGCTTCATCGTGTGCCCATTAGGTATTAAGATTATAATCATCAACATTAAAAATGATCCCATTTCAAGTAAATTTTTCATGTCTTCTTAAGGTATTCATTCTCAACCCTCGAGGATGATACTATGATACCCTTAATATTATAACAGTCAAAAAATAAAACTAAATTAAAAAAAAAATACATTTGTGAAAGTGATTTCCATTGACAAGCATTATAACTGTCTTAATTGAATTCATGGAAACTTCAACAAAATATAGTCAATTAATACATGTATAGATATGAATTTTGCATTAACATCGTTTCCATCTTTGATGATAAATTTATTGGAAAAACTCTGATAAGACGAACAGTCGATCACCTTAAAATTTTATAAAGCAGCTAGCATAGTCTTCAACAATGCCGAGAAAATCAAAAGGTTAGAAGTGTTGGTTACACATTTACAAAATTACTTCCTTTGCATTAAAAAAAATGGTACTTTTAAGGAATAGTTAATGTGACAGATTTTTCTGGCAATAAGAGATAAGGAGAGAAATAGATCAATGCAGGTCGATTGTTCAATTGGTCCACATTCCAAATAATCGTCAAAAAAACCTAATGTCTCTAGGAATCCCCCGTAAGTGTCTCCAAAGTTATCAAACAAGCTCATAATTCCGTAAAAATCTTTTTCATCAAAAACAAAATTAAAATTGAATTATAACTAATGACCCCTGGTACGTAATAACTTACTTTGTTTGGTCATATATAACTCACTTTTGATTCACCTGTTAACTTTAAATTTACCTGAACATGTTTATTTCTATATCAAATGACATTTGTCTAGCTATAAGGGTCCACATATTTACTATAAGGCACTGCATGAGTGACCACATTCATCTATATATGTTGCAAATGTATGTTAACATGCCGAAAATGCCACTTAATAATTTACTTTACAATAAAAAGCTATCTATCAGAAATATTGTTTTAGCTAAAAATAGATTAGTGAAATGGCTAATAATTAAGCTAGACCAATGATCAAGTCTGGCAAATTAACAAAACATTTCTTTATTTTTTTTTTTCAAAATGTTTATAGAAATGTTCCCAAAACATCACCACCCTATTTTCACACTATTATTATACTCAAAATAACTATGTATGCTAAAGGATCCACCCAGATCTTTTTGGCTCATACACATCAGCTTAAACATAATAATTTAATTTGTTAATTTGTTAACTAAAATTGACACCTGTAATTCAAATTAGCTATACATCAGAGAGGTTAATTAATTATACAAGTATGTGCCAGGGTACCATAGAACTGCTTCTGAGAGCAGGGGCTGGGATTAATAAGGGCGCCCCGGGGTACACATTTCCTCAATACAGAACTTACTGCTCCATTTATCTTAGAGGGCATTTGACACCTGATATGTGAAATACTGGTCCAATATCACACAAAGACCGGTGCTGTCCTCTAATACAGGGTTCATAACCCTGGGATATTCAGGTATTCATATTATGGTTGTTGTTCAGTAAAATAAGGTAAACTATATAACAATGTTTGGAGGAGTATTTGTACAGAGAATACAAAAGCAAATACTGATTCATCTTTCACACTTTGATTTTTACAGATAAAAAATTCTCTGTTTAACAATTAGTTTTAAGGAATTCTTAAATTTTGATTTTACATGTATTTTCCCCCAGAATATTTTGCTATCTGACAGCCCGGCTAGATTGTCTTCACCTTCACTTATCTCATTAACCTTACAATATTACTTAGTCAGCACAATAAAAGTTAATGAATTGTGAATAAACTTACTATGTCTGGTCATTTTGCCCCATTCACCTGTAAGTTTATTTTCCACTCACATGTCTAATAGTAAGACATCAGGGTCCTTCTACATATATTTACAACGGTGATGCATCAGTGAACCCATTCAGAAGTGAGGCATATTGAAACAGTTTGTAACGAAATTTGCATTAATTTTGAAACATTGTCACCAAAAATGAATGCAGCAAGACTTGAATTGACATACGTATGTAGGTAAGGTAACAAAAGATCATTTTTAAATCCACATAAATGGAATTTGCAAACACATGGGGTGGCAGGTTAAACTTACTAAAGCAAAATATATGTATTTTAATTTTCCTATTTATATATCTCTACCTAAATTCATACAAAACTTCCCAACTTGTAACCAGTGCAATCCCCTACACACCAATAGAAAACTACAGATCAAGGCTATTTATTTAACAATGCAAACATAAGTGAACAATATCATTTACCACTTGGTTTAATTTAAACTTTTCTCAACTTCTCAAGAACTAGTACAACAATGTACTAGCTAATTTTAAAAGCATCATTGGGTGAAGGAAAGTTTAAATTGTTGAAATGAAGGATTAAACCTCCTTCCAAGCTAGGGGAGATAATCAATAGAAATCAAGATGAGGTCATAAAAAATCTTCTGCACAAGAACATGCAATTAAGCCAGGGAAACTGAAACTTTTGGGAAGCTTCTTTAGGTAGTATAAATTCTAAATTTTTCAAATCATGACCCCTG
Organism: Saccostrea glomerata; assembly: GCA_003671525.1. NCBI lineage: Eukaryota > Metazoa > Mollusca > Bivalvia > Ostreida > Ostreidae > Saccostrea > Saccostrea glomerata. The sequence goes on along the minus strand of PRKT01000004.1, from coordinate 3,156,245 downwards.
GGGGTAGGTTGGGCTCAATCACTCAGTCAAGGAAGGCTATGATACTTTGCATGAAGAGTATGGCTGCCAAAGACTTGCAGACTTCATATTTTTCTTCTCAGATGTAGGATGAAAAAAAATATTTTAGCTCACCTCAACGAAATCGAGATGAGCTTAATATATGCTAACATTAAAGTCCGAGTTAAAAAATTTGAAAAAGACCTAAATCTACTGCATGGTGAACATGTTTATTAAAGTTTATGTAGCAAGTCTTTTTTCAGGTCTTTATTAGCTCTACCAATACTAAACTTGCATGAATTATGTATTGGATGAAGCACAAACCAGACCTCTTTTTTTTTTTTTTTTTAACCTTTTAGCATTATTTCAAACTTTCATTTAGATTATAAATCTTAGGATGTGCCATATTTCAAGTCTTTATGTCTTGCTTTGGATGAAGATTTTCACCTTAATTTAGCAGAAGTACAGGAAATGGCCAAATATTTAAATTTCATCGCATATATGTTATTTCAAAACTCAAGCCAAAAGCCATGCAAGTTTCCTTGTATGGGCTCATGAATTCTGAAAACCCATGCTAAAACTTTTTAAAGTCCTTTACTAGAGATGGATATCGCCAAAAATTTTGTATCGCGATATATCACGATTTTTTCCCAAAATATCCCAATAATAATATGATATTTTTGCAATCAATTTTTACAATGATTTTTAATGAATTGTCATTATTTTTCTTAAAAATATGCTAGAAAAAAAATCCACTTTTTAAAAAAAAATTTAAGTACTTAAAATTAATCATGTTTGGATGGTAATTAAGATGCTGTTCTTTTCACCTTTTACAATATCTTTTAGACTTTCTATGATTGTTATTTGAAAAAATTGAACAAATAAATGAATAATTTTTGAGCTTTATGATACTGTAAACCAACTTTTAATCGCGTGCGAGAAATATTCGCGAAGTTCGCGAGAGCCTCGTCATCGTGAATATTTCTCGCCACGAACCAGTCCTTAAAGCCTCTGTGTCTATCAACAACAGATCCAAAAAGACCTGATCGCGAAAATTAATCGTCGGGAAGTAGTTCACCCCCCCCGTAAATCGCGAAATAAAGTCGTCGCAAATAAAAGTTGCTTTACAGTATTCATTTGTTTCTGTAAATCAGATGTTGTTTAATTCCGAATATAATGTCAAATCTGGCAATTTTTGGAACTAATGTTGTCCAGGTAAGACAAGTTTTTCTGTATTATCCTTTCAAAGGATTACCAATAAAATTTCAAACTTTGATATAGCTGCAACAATGTGGCATTAAAGAACATTGAAAATACAAGTATCCACTTAAGGAAGCTGGGGGCCAACAAACAAACCATCAGATACAACATAATTTTTTAAATATGATTACTTAAGCTTTCAACCATCAAAGAATAATTTCATACATTTCTATAGTTTTAAAATTTTTACATATCTGAATATGGAGATCTTCTAAAGGAGATCAATATAGTCTTAAAATGGGCACATTTACCAACCAGCCCTCTCAAAGCTCTAAATCAATCCATGTAAAGTGTCTTCATATATAGGCCCCGTTTTTCTCCCCATTTCATTCAAAAGAGCTTTTTAGTCACCTAAATAGTTATTTTTTTATTTGAGAGATTTTGGAATTCTCTGCAATGATAAAAAAGTTTACTTTAAGATGGTTTTGTAACTTTCAAGAATACCTGTAATTATACATCAAAATTGTAACATTTACAGATGAGACAGAATTTCAAAAGACTTTAATGTTATAGAATCACTTCAAGCTTCAAGTCTCTGCTGAGCTAAATCAACACATTTTAGAGTATTTCAATATCTATCTATATATAACCTAGCTGTTCCATCATAATTAATTTTCCCTAAGCAGTCCCCTTACAATGGCTAAGAACTTAAGCTCACCTGCCATAGTGAAGCTTGGCCAATGTCACCACATGAAAACTCGCCCATGAAATCTTAGATCTCAATGTTCCTCCAAGAATGATGACCCAGAATTCTCTCAAATACCTGTAGTAAAAATATTTCTCAGTACAGCCAGTTCAAATATCAGAAGCAAGGTAGGAATGTTCTAACCCAGTCAGATATCTACCTGAGCAATAAAATCAGCTATATAGATAACACATATCTCTATGTATCCTAATTGTTATTATTACCTTGATTATCTATACAGGTGCATACAGTGTTCAACTTAAATATTTTAAAAGATGACACAAAAATGGTGTATTTTAGATGCTGATGTAAGTCTTTAAAGACTATATATATATTACCTGCATGTTTAAAATATTCTTCCAGCTTTGTACTTACTTAGACAGGTGTCACTCTAGATTTCATCAGGTCACGTCATATACATGTACTTAGGGGGGAGGGGTGGGGTTGGCTTGTTACAGATTTAAATTAGAAAAAAATGTCTATATTATTAATGGATTTTAGATTCAAAGTTGGTACATTTTATAATCATGGGGGAAAAATTACATGTACATGTACTTGGTTATCTCAATTCTATATGTCAATCCAATCATGATCAAATACAAATTTAGATTAAAGTATTTTTGAGTATTAAATGAATACAAGTATATATATATCAATACAGTTTAACTTCTTTATCTTAAACACTGGTATCTTGAATACCAGCTGGGATGTGTCAAAATGAATTTCACAGTCCTAACAACTTTTTTTTTATATATCATGTTTTGAATCTCGAATCTGTGGATATCTCAAAGTTTAATCTCATTGCCATTGATTTTGATAAAATAAGATTTGACTGTATTTAACTTTGCTTGATAGGTGAATCCTCAAGTAATACACTGCAATGTTTATAAATAGGACCACTTGTTTTATTATGATCCTCTAGTTATCTTGCTCTCCATAATAAATTGCATTTTTCAAATATCATAAAACACCAATAACATGTACCCCCTCATCAGTTTGGTCAACAGACACCATTACTTAACCTACTTTTATATCCTCAAGTTCTACAGGTCTTATCATAACAATCCATTGCTATGAAATACACTTAGTACGAGTCTTGATTTATAAGTTAAACTTTATAGATATATATACATGTATATATATTTACCAGTATATTTAAACATGATAATTTGCTTGAACAGTGTAACTTTATTTTGATGCAGATTATAATTACCGGTTTTAGCGAGTTCTTATTATTGCAAATGGGCTTTTCAATGTCAGATTGCGAGAATAATAATTCATGAATGGATGGTTTATCAAGAGATCTAACATACTGGTAGATGTCGGCAAAATAAAAAATTATTTTGTTTCCTGTGAAATTATCTGAAAATTATTTCCATATTTAGGAATCTACAGTATTCAATTTTGAGAAAAGGATGAATTGAACCGGACAGACATGTCTTCTTTGACTTGCTTAATTTGTAGAATGACTACAATCTGCAACCTATCCAAAACAATCTTTCTGAAGAAACAACTTTTAAGCTGATTGCTGCACAGGCATTTATATTGCTGGGTGTATTTTAATACTTTAAGAATAGAACTGAAAACAAAAAATTGGCTAGGAACATTGAAAAGCCTGTATCTCAGGATCTCTGGTGCATTATTTTTCTAGTGGAATGCAGAGGGTTGTAAATCATATCTAATGTAGAAAGTTAGACAATTTCAGTAAACACTCTGAGTTTAACAGACAGAATTTAAAAATATACCAGTGTTCTCTGTGTTCTGCATAATCTTGCAAACAAACCCTCCAAAATATCAATGACACATAGCTATTTTTTAGCATATGTATTAACATTTTCTGTACTACATTCAATAAATGATTTAGCAAGCATTGTATTCATTTATAATAAAAAAAAAAGCAACATAAATAACAAACTTAATTAGTACATTTACATACATAATTACAGAAAATATAGAGCTATGTTATTTATAAAGTTATTTTTCACAGTATAATTCATACCTCCGTTATTAACTAGATAAAATTTAAATAACAAATTTTCAAAGTTCTGTGCCTAAAACATCTGAGTACAAGAACTTGCATTTAAGTTTCCACCAAAAATAATGTTTCTCAAGTGATTAAAAAAAATTCCTTAGAAAAAATTAAGCAAACTAAATAAATCAAGCTACTAACAGATTCTCACTACAATTTTTCTTTAAATTTTGAAATCCCTGCCCAATATTAAAACACAAATGGAGCAACGTCCTCTGTCTCCAAAGAGAATGTTGAATTCTTATGCTATAAAGTTTTCAAAAATTGATATTAGATGTGTTTTTTTTTGTTTTTTTTTTTTTGTTTTTTAAATTTTCCTTTCTGTTTCATAATTATACCTTTACATGTATAATCTTACTGCAACAAATAGGTATAGAATTAAATTTGATTTAGAAGCAGTAAGCCATAGACCATTAATCATTAACTTGCATTCAATTCAAATGGTAGTGTTTCAAATACCTTAAATAATTCTGAAAATATAAAAGTGAAATTACAAAACAGTCACCAAGATATATTGAAATTGAACAACTTTCATACAAACATGAGGTAAAATGGATAGAATGGAATTCATAGCTATAACTTGGATGCCACCATGTGTAAATAATAAAAGTAAAATCTGACATTTATAAAACAAAAACACACAGAAAAAAAAGTCTCTGAGCAGACCATACAACTCTACTGGTTTGAATTTCACTGTTTCAAGGTGTCTTTGATCATAACACCATTAAATAATCAAAATAATTTCATTTTTAGTAACCATGTCAACACCTTTTATCTATAGCAGAAGTTGAAAAATTGTGCCTTATATTTGCCTTTTACCTCATTTTTCATAACCATTGGAACAGTATTAATTGAAATTCAAATAAATACAAGAAATTACAATATGCATGGCCAGAAAACATAAATTAAACACTATGGAAAATTTTTATTACAGACAAACAGATAGACGACTGACACACTTTACAAGCTCCTCTTATCCTCCAACAGAAGGTTAATACAGTGTACCATCAGTCTTATCTACAACTAATCATCAACTCATATAAAGGGAAATAACTGACACTTTTTTTTTCATGCAATGAAGTAATATAAAAATATATGCGTTGATATGAGTGTATCACAAAGCACTGCGTAGAATATCTTAAATCTGTGAATTTTATATCTACAGGCAAATATCACATCTAAATATATCAAGGTTTCTTCAAAAAGCAAAATGAAAATCCTTTTATCAATCACTTTCTAAATATCAAATTAACATACATGTACATCTGTTTAAATCAAAGTTGATTTGGTAATATCTCTTCAATAAGTACATACATGTACTTTATATGTATATAAATGTACACATTTATGAAGTGTTGCATGGACAACTTGTTCATTAGAATTTTATTAAGATTCTGTACAAATTTTTACCTATAACATTTATTTGTTGTAATAAGGGGACTAGATTGTACCAGCTTTAGAGCTTTGTTCATGCAATAAATTATAATTATCTGATAAAATAATGCTAATAATGCTGATATGTAGAGAAAAAATGATTTTAAAGTTCTGCAAATGAAGAGACAAAAATTATTACCAAATACTCTAATGCCTTTATAAATAAGATTAAAAAATGGATAAAAAATCTAACTGAATGAGAGAATAAACTTCACAAAAAGCCCTTTGATATATTTGTACATCACCATACAGCAAAAGAAATATAAACTGATAATAAAAACAGTAAATGTAATTTACACAAGTGTTACACTGGGTTCATATAAAGATCCAACAACTAATAATCAGAAAATTCAATATCATTTGGGGGTCAGTTTCTTTTCCAGATAAAAACATCTCTGTTTACCAATGTAAACACAAATTTGCGAGTTTAAATAAGAGAATAGATACAAAGTGAAAATAAATATACCAATAACTTATTTATATAAGCAACAAATAACAAAACATCCTATAAATAAAAGACAGCAGTACAATGTATCAATCATACTAAAAAAAAGCACTGAAAGTAATATAACATAATACAGTCAGAATGAAATTGTACCTATAAATAGAATGACACTCCCTTCCTCGCAATGCTTTATTGCATAGAAAATTTATTGAATAATCATCTTATTTTTATCCCCCCCCCCAAAAAAAAATGAACATATAGTGTATAACAAAATATTTAAACACAACATAAAAGATCCAGCTGTATGCCCAGTAATTGATTGCAGCTCATAACTCTGTGGCCATTTTGGAAGACATTGCTTGGATTTGCTTGGCATTGCAGTTCTTACATAAAATATGTTCGTCCAGCGGATAACACCCTCGACCTTCAGCCTCGGAGGACAGTAACAGTCCGCAATCCTGAAATCGTTATCCAAATTTTATTGATACATTTACTTTGAAAATGACAGATTCACTATATACAGGGAAAATTTTGCCCCCATTTCATATTTGCTCTTATCACAATTGGGTGAATTTGAAACGGGGGAAATTCAAAGAATTCAATATAAATTCTTAAACAGAACTGTGACTGGGCAAATTTAAAACGGGCCAAAATTGTTAGCAAATGTAAAAGGGCGAAACTATCCCTGTATACAGTATTTTTATAAAATATTAAAAGTAAAACAAATATTAAAAGAATGTTAAATATCCTGTTAGAAACATTTCAATTCTTAAAAAGTTCATGCAATTTTTGACAGGATGAAGATCCAGATAAGCTGTAATTGTGACTATAATTTTATGACTTACTTCACATCGGTAGCACTGAACATGAAAACTTTTATCCATGGCAACAACTCGAACTGTCTCCTCCTGCCCTGACTCTGGCATGATGGGATTTTGGCAAACACAACATCGGGGTGCAAATTTTCTACAAAGTCAAAAATTGTTAGAAAAAGTTGAAATGATATTTTTCAAATTTATGTGCCAGTTTTAGGGGGATTATCTTGTTTAACCATGATAACAGGTAAACATGTACAGCATTTAAGCTTCATTCTTATTATTGCTTGATGCAAATAAAATAAATATAATTTTATCAGGTTTAATTTTATTTTGTTACGAACATATTCTATTGACAATTGATCAAAGGGATTGAACACAAGGTAAAAAAAAAGTTGTATCCCATTCATAAAATTTTAATAGCCATACATCATCTACAGAGATCTTTATTCTTAAAAATAATCAATCCCAGATAATTCTTGAAGACAAATCACATATGTTCAATATTATAATAATTGTGAAGGAGCTGATGGGAAGATAGCTAGGGTTCAAGGCTTACTTGTGAAAATCCTCAATGCAGTGAATTTGGTTCGTAGCATCCACTGTGAAGGGTATTCCATCCAGGCTCTTACCACACACTACACACGTAAAACAAGCTGGGTGATAGGGCTTGCCTGTGGCCCTCAGCAACTGCAACAAAAGAATAAATATACATGTATTATCATCATTGTGCTAAACAAAGAAACCATTGCCTACTTAATGTGGATGTCAAAATCCCATTATCAATTGACTAATTGGGGGCTTAGGTTATTTGAAACTTGAACAAAGCAAATGCATTGAAGAAAAATATTACATTTGTAAGGTACATGTACAAATTATGTATTCTATATATTTACTAAGGTGAGCATTTCAATTCCTTTAATTTTTTAAAATTCTAATGCATGTCCCAAGCCTAACTCACCTGTGCACTTCACTGCACCCCCCACCAGGGGGACAGGGGAATGGGCATATTTTGAACAAACTCAAAGCTACACTAACTGAAGATAATTTCATATTCTTTTTTTTTTTTATCCTGGCTTAATTTTAAAAAAAAATATTCTTCTTTATATACATTTGTAAAATGTTGATTGTCTTTTGAATCCTTGCACTATGACAAGGGTATCTGATTTCTACTGCATTTAAGAATGCTTCCACATTAATGTGACTTACCATGGCTTTGCTTCCCCCCCCCCCCCAAAAAAAGAAAAGATTTTTAAAGGCTTTCCCCATGTATTCCTATAAAAACGTGGATCGCCCTTTGAAGCTAAACTATCAGAGAATGCCTCTATAACAATAAACTGTAAACGTATAACATTTGGCTGTGTATTCTAAATAAAAGAATCTTCCATTAAATTAAATGCATCACTAATAAAATGTCTTGTTTACATACATTTATATAAAGCACGTTCAGAAAGCGCTAATTAAAATCTATGCTAACTTTTTAAAATATTAATTTCCGCCAAATATCGTACTTGCCTAATAAAATACATTTACAGTAATTAATAATGGCTTTGCTGTTCATGAGAAGATTTTGAAAAAATTTTCCTATGTATTTCTATGAAAAACTTTCCTTTGGCCCTAACAGCACATAGATGACGTCAATCAGTACAATTCATATAAAATTTCTTGCATTCCCTTCTCTTTTTAAAAAACAATATTCATTTGTTTAAGTGCACCACATTTAGACGATGATTGGCCTAGCACATACTGGAATTTGAGGTCAATTGTATAACTTGAGATCACATTATATCTGTGGTGAGTAACAGCCTTATATAGGAGAGCTTATCCAGAACTGCTTCCTTAAGGGAAACACTCCATCAATAACACTTCCTGCCAGCACTTGTGATGAGTGCAGGTGCTTAGCATCCCAGTCTGACACTATAAAGATACAAGGATGGGTTATAGAATAGAAAATCTTATTATGTAATTTCAAAAATATAAATAAGTCTTATCAAACCTACCCGGTCAGTAATAGGCTTGGAACACACATTATACAGATACAAGGATGGTTTGTAGCCAAGAAAACCTTTTTATGTAATTATAGGCATATAAATAAGTCTTATAAAACCTACCCGATCTGTTATTGGTTTGGAACACACTGAACACTTCTCTAAACTATTCTGAAACAGAAGAGGATTACAAAATTACACTTAGTCACAGATTTCTTCTCTCACAATATTTATTGTACTTCTAATACATGTATATAATAAATTTTTTGGGTAAAGCAGTTAACTTACAACATAGCAGTGTTCACAGTAAGGTTTGTTGTCCATGGAATAAAAGGATTTTCCTCTCAACAGAGTCCCTAAAAATAAAAACAGCATGCCCCTTAATTTTGAAATTTTAAAAAGGTTGGCATTATTTTCATTTTGCTCTAAATGAGTGCTGATGCCCGAGCTGTGGAAAACTGCCGGTCATGCCGGCAAGACCAACAAAAAAAGTCTGTGACCTGTAAAAATGCTATTGATGTCCGCCCAAATGACCGACCTCTTTCTTTGTTAAAGGTTTTTGATTTTCCATTTTGATTTAGGCCTATCATCGGCACACTTCCCAGCTTATTTATTGTACCTTATAAACGATTACGCAATACTTTTTCTTTGCACGAGAGTGAGGCTACAGGAAATGAAAGCGAAACCAGCATTGTCTCGCATGACCTTTTAAATTTACAAATGGGACAGAATTAGGTAAAAAACATTAAAAAAAAGATAAGACAGGCTAAATAGCTGGGTATGTTAAACATTTTGACAGAAAAAAATTCAAACACAGTTGAGTAAAGCGGTAAACCTAGTACTTCCTTCCTTCCGACTGTCCTAGATTTCTTTTTTTTTTTTTCATCGATCATGTTCATGATGTTGGTATCTTTATTATCGATGCACAGAGTTTCTTAGACTCATTTTCGAGGCAAAATATAATTCCCAAATGCATTAATGTTTATGCTTTTCTTTTTAATTTTGCAACTTACTATTTCGGACCAGCAAAAATCACTTCGGACTGGCATATTTTGTCTTCTTGCCAGTCCAAATGACTGGCTATCTGAAAAAGTTTTCCACAACTCTGTGATGCCTACCATCACACTGACTGGGACTACGTCTCGGTAACTTACCACAGTTGATACAGATGAAACAAGAGATATGGTACACCTGGTCATTAGCCGTACAGCCATTGTTCTCTCCTACCACTTTCTTCTGACATTTCACACAAATACCTTAAAAAAAGAATAATACTTTATTAAAACAAATGATGCACATTCAAATATATAATACAAATTGAAAACATTATAAGGCAGAGCCGAACTTTGGAGACTTAATTGCTTTAATTATCCATAAAATGGCATAGATTATAGTGAATGGGAACAAATTGTTTTCTTCTTTCTTCAACATGGCAAATCATGATAAATGACTACTTTATAATCTATCAAGTTAAAATGAATTGACCTTTTTACTTAGATAATTTTGAAGAATGCGGGTGGGTACGACCTGATTCCTTGTTCGACCCGCGTGGTTTCGACCCCTTTCCTTGATCCACCCGAGTGGTTTTGACCCAAGTGGTTTCGTTCCGAAGCAATATTAATTATAACAATTTGTGAAAAATACATACATACCATGTGTATACCTAAGGTATACACCATACCTTATAGTGTGAACCCCTCTATTTACCTGTATGTATATAATTATAAGTAGGTCGAAACCACTCGGGTCGTTACCACGCGGGTCGAATTATAACAATTTCGATAGTTTAAAAACATTTTTAGGGGGCTTATTCAAAATATTCAGATTTTTTTTAACCGATCGTGACTGTTTATTATAAAAAATATTTCTAAAAAATTATGTTTATTTAAACCATTTATTATACATTTATAGACAATTAATTCGTATATTATCTCACAAAGAGCTGATTACTTTTTAGGGAAAAATGTTCAAATAAAAATTATATATTTCAAATGATCGAAATTAATTGCATCCTTGTCCTATAAACAATCTCAAGTTTACTTTTGACTTCAATGTTGACAACCAATAATTGACACGTATCCCTCCCTGAAGCCATACTGCTACCGTGTAACCATGTGTATACCTAAGGTATACACCATACCTTATAGTGTGAACCCCTCTATTTACCTGTATGTATATAATTATAAGTAGGTCGAAACCACTCGGGTCGTTACCACGCGGGTCGAACACGGAATCGGGTCGTAACCACTCGACACCATTTTGAAGGGGGAGGGGTAAAGTTTGATAAACATAAATATAAAAATCACTTCTCAAACATTGTAAAAACAGAGCTAAATTAACTTGAGAACACATTATTGATAAATAAATGACCACAAAAATCTCTGACTTATAATTTTTCTCCTTCTTAATATCTCTGGAGACATAGAGTCTAAATGTGTAAGCTGAATAAGACAAAACCACAATATTTGGTTACTCGTAAACTATTCATACCAAAGAAGTCCGTTTCACTAGAAGAATCCATGTTTTGTATCAAAAGATTGGTCAGGGCATCAACCTCAGCTTCTTGTGTAGATTTGTCCCCACCGCGTGGTGATTCTGGACCCACTGGTACCACCTGTGGCCCAGGAACCGGGCGTTCATTTCTGTAGTCATCCTACAAAATATAAAACCTTGGACTTAAACCAATTTACCTGGTATTACATGTCTTTTGATTTGATGAACATATTGTACACAAAAAATCTCCTTTAAAGTGATACATAATGCTACAATTAAGAATCAAGCTTTGTTTTCTCCTACCGTTATAATTTTTATGCTACATCACAATACAAGTTACACAATGCTGTGTTGTATGAGAAACAGTATTTCATAAGAGTCTAGGCAATCTTTACATAGATACAAAATATTTGTACCTGATATTTTGGAACAAATCCCCCTGAGCTGGTGCTGAGATTTCTATCATAGTTATAGTCCGGTCCTCCTTGGTTATTAAAAATGTGGTGCTCACTGATGTTCTGTCTTACGTAGCCAGCTGGTGGTGCCCCATGGTCCCGTGGAGGGTTGTAACTGTCAGGTGGCTCCCGGATCACTTTGACAGGGCGGGCGTAGATCATGTTGTCTGACTGAGGGGCGGGACCAGAGGAGGAGTAGGTGGGCTGAGACGGCTGCAGGTTGGCGTAGTTACTGGGAGGTTTATAGGGGGTCCCTGTGGGGGAGATGGAATGCCCCCCTGTGTAAGTTGGTTTCTGGTTGTCCATTTGGTAGTGGGTGGTGCTGGTGTGATATGACTCAAAGGATCTAAAAATGTCAATTATTATTAATTTGTTATTAATTATTAATTTGTTAATCAAGACAAGAGGCCCATGGGCCTTATAGGTCACCTGAGCATTATGCAACAACCTTCCAGTGATTGAATTTGATTCATGTTTTAAGCCAGATGCTATGGCATTCAAAATTTTGAATAGGCACCATTGATTATCATAACAATACACTTAGCAGTTGCTTAGTTTGTTTACTTAACACCCATACGCAGGGTAAGGGAACACAAAATGCATTTCAACTAATCAGTAATATTCAGCAATAATCAGTAGTGCCCCTACCATACATGAACCCCTGACCCTTAGGCCTTGATATTTGATTAATACCAAGGAGCAGATTTCGAACCATTCATTCATTTTCAGTATAAAAGTACACCCCCCC
>PRKT01000004.1:3121810-3142965 GCA_003671525.1 Saccostrea glomerata | reverse complement strand
CCCTAGCACTAGAACCCCTGACCCCAGGGCCATGAATTTCACAATTTTGGTAGAGGACTCATTGCTGATTACAATCATGCAAACAGTTTGACTGCTTGATGTCCAGGAGTAAAGAAGAAGATTTTTAAAAATTGCACTAATTTTAGTGGTTTTGGCCCCACCCCCCAGGCCCCAGGGGGGCAGGGATCATGAAATTCACAATTTTTGTTCCCCTTCACCCATAGATGCTTTATGCCAAATTTGGTTGAAATTGGTTCAGTGGTTGCAGAGAAGAAGCTGAAAATGTTCAAATGTTAACGCACGACGCACAACGCACAACGCACGACGCACGACGCACGACGACGGACGAAAACAGATAGCAATAGGTCACCTGAGTTTACTCAGGTGACCTAAAAATTCATACATGTATACTTGTGGAGTGAAACAATAATGGAATATTTCTTAGAAACTCTTAAACCTACATTGCTGCAAATTTGATAAATTATTATTCCACAAATAAATAGAGAAATGCTCCACAAAGATTTGTTGACCAGTTTAGTAATCAAACACAACACACATCCATGAAAGTTTCAAGTCATTTTGTTTATATTTTCTTTAAACATATAGAAAGTACCTTATTAACTTCTCAGACAATATACCTGTTTGGAGGGGATTCCCCATAAGAAGAGGAGTAAATCTGATTATGTACTCCGTACTTTGTGTTGTCCAGAGGTTGTGTGTTGTAGTTGGAGGTTGGAGAGGGAGGGGGAGGGAAATCCTCCTGGGGGTCATTGTAGCCATAGCCCCGGGACTGATCTACAGGTGGGGGAGGGTAGGGCGTGTCCTCTATGTAGGTCGTTTGAGGGGGAGGTGGAGGAAATTCCTCATCTCCCTGATCTGATCGGAACTGGCGATATGTCCCGCCTCCTACAAATAAAGTAATTAGTGCTAATGTATATGTAACGGGATGTTGAAGTGTGATGAAAGAAACTTCCTTAAATAATACTGTAGAAGGTGAAAAGGATGCACATTACAGTGAAAGAAAACTGGTTAGTCAACACAGAGATCAATGCTACTTCCTGTAAAGTAACTATATTTTTATGTGTTTGATGATCATATCAGTGTTATCATATTTTTCACATCCGTGATTAATATATGATCATAAAGATTTACTGAAAGTACACATTGTGTATCTGAACAGTAAAAATTGAATCATGTCAGAGGAAAAAATACTTGCATAAAAAGCTTATTTAAAAAAAGATTATTTGCCAATAAGCATTTCAAAAAATTATGCAAAAGCATGTTCTAAACCAACTTTTCTCATATTGTTTAAGAAATCTACTCAGACGACGACAGTTTCAGAATTGGTATTACATGTAATGTACATGTATTTTCCTCACAATATTTCTTAGGTTAATATCTGCTGTTCGTTTGGGACATATGCTTCATATTGACTCTAATACAGTAACCCCTTTTAATATTTAGACAGTGTCAGAGTGTCCAATACATCCCTTTCATTAAAAAAAAAAAAAATAATGTGAGGTAATTTACTTTATCTCTAATCATTTAAATTAAAAAAAAAACTGAAAACAAATATTTAATTTATTTAAACAAGAAAATATATTTTCATATGGTATAAATATATTAAACAACTAAAAACAACTGACTTATCATTTGTAAAATCAAAACATGTACATGTAGATAGGAAATAAAATCTTACATTTTCTTCCTATCCATTAAACAAAATTGTATGCTGTGAAATTATACATACAAATATACTGGTATAAGTTTCAAATTTAAAATATAGACCCTCATATTATATTAGACTGCACATGCATTAATAAAATGTATTTTAAAACTCAGATTGAACCATTATAAAATTCTAACATACTTATTAAATGCTTTATGATAGCATTCTATTTTATAGATAGTTTATACAGGAGTTTATATATAATAGTTACATAGACTGAGATGTTCATTATTCAAAAGAAAAAAAAAGTTAATATTAAATTATATGTTTATACTGAAATTTAATGTTCAACATGCTCACATTGGCATACTGCAGATTATACCAAGAAAGTTTTATTTTAACAACCCACCTCCCAGCTCTTTCAGTACGTAGATGTATTGTAAATGGGTATATAACTTATTTCTGAATCTGGCTATACATACATGTATCATGTAAATTCACACATTTTGTTACATATATATTATAAATTCAGATTATATCGATACCTGCTTTAAAGGGTTTTGGTGAGGAATTCAAGATCACTGTGAATATAATGCACAAAATACATGTACAAAGCAAAATGTTTTGCTATAATCTTTATTAGTTTTTTGCATTTTCAGCATTTGAATATTAATTAGTTCTCTTATGAATTATTTTAAGCAAAGAGAACAAAATTAGATATTTCACTTATTAGATGAAATAAATGCTCATACACATGTACTGTAAACACCTTTAAATACTTACAAATAGTGTATGTGTGAAGGTGTTTACATACATGCCAACTTTTGAAAATTCCCATGGGGGATTTAGCGCGTGATGACAATTTTCAAAGCTCTAAATTCGCGACATTTTGTCGTGAAATTAAATGATTATGAAATTATCTTTTTTTAAATTTATAATTTTGATATCATTTATCAATACAACTTTAAAGGGCTAAAAAAATATGAGGTTTTGATACTATAGATACTGTACAGTAAAGTCCTGTCTCTGGAAACATTTTTGAGATTTTTTATTTATATTTCAATTAATTAGAAATTCTAATAAGATTTTAAATTTACAGAAATTTATACCACCTATCCAAAAGAGAATTATTTTTGTTACAGTCATGAAATGTGGGTATTTCCTGAAGTCATGCACATACATAACATACAATATTACTTTTGGGAGAAGGGAGGGAAAAGAAATTCTAATTGACATAAACTTAATTGTTTCATCTTAATTTTTTCATAATATTTTAACTGGCAAACTTTACAATATTTTTCATTATAGGTAGATAAAATCAGCGGCTATGCTTTGTAGTTTTCTACTTTCATTTTCAAAAAACGATCTCTTTGGATTCCCATTTTATGGTTTGATTAGTATTTTCTTGTCTTAATTCATGTTTTTTTTATAAAAAAAATGACTAACAATTATCACATTAATCTATGTGTTTAACCTTGCATACCCCTTAAAACAGACAAGATAATCCCCCTAATTGCCCTAAGCTATAAGCTACTTAATTGTATACCTGAACAACTGCGTGCGTTCAAGCGTGAAGTGATTTCTTGTAGCTAAATAAACAATGAAACTTATCTAAGTGCATTGAATAAACAAGACTGACATTGTTACCCCAATTGTCAAAATTCAGCGATACGGAAATAACTTTTAAAATCGAAGATTTGGTAGGTTTTTTTTTTAAATCGGGAAATAAGGGCAATTTTTCTCTCCCGATCGGGAAGGCGGGATGAAAGGGTAAAATCGGGAGGATCCCGCCTAAATCGGGAAAGTTGGCATGTATGTGTTTACTTTAACTGAACCAAAACCTGAATTATTAGTCTGACATGTAGTTTAAATGTTGACCAATTCTATCTCACTTATCACTCTAACTCTCGTTCACTAATAAATTCATAGGCAGTATCTATGCCTTTTTTATGGGTTTTATTGTTTCTTATATTTGCATTGTTTCAATCCAGTGATATTTTATGCAAAAAAAAAAAAGAAACAAAAACACATATCTTATTGAATATTATTTACACGATAAGCAATTACCTGCTATGAATGGTTTTGGAGATGCGTTTATGACTTTCGATGGCTTGGGTGCCACAGCAGGTGGTATTTTCTTCTGGGTGCCGGGCGAGTCGTTTATATTTAGCCCCTTAAAACTCCTCTCTATTCCGTGTTGTGTCATCTCTCAGTCTTATTAAGGCCGTTTCAGAGTATCCTGAAAAACATAGATAATTATGAGCCTACATTAAAATCTGATGACTCCTTCATCTTTGAATAAATTTAAACTTTAAGTGTCCCTGGTAAAACGTGCTGCTGTCAGTCAGGCCGTAGCCAGAGGACTGGAGATTTAGGGAGGCTGGGTTCGAATACCGGTCTGGTCCCCTGTATTTTTTTCCTCTCCCCTAACATTTGGTGCCTTGCCATGCCCTGGAACTGATAGGTGAGAGGCCTGCCAGGGTAAACTAAGCGAGGTGTTGAAGGGACTAAACATGGTGGACACCAGACCAAAATTGTTAGTCCCTTTGACATCTCACTAAGATTACTGGCAGGGATGAGCCTGGGTTTGGGTATTTGAGGGACCAAAGACGTTCAAGAAGGGATCGAGGAATGTGGCAGTTAATCGGGTTTAATTGTTGGTGGCCAGAAAGCTCTGTTGGTACTTGGTAGAGCACCTAACTAAATATTCAGGGAGCCCAGGTTCGAATCCTGGTCTGGATTTACTGTAACAGTGGATTAACTGTGCACGCTGAATCAGTAAATGAAATATCTCATCTTTGAAAATCATTCAAGGTGTTATAAGACTGGTCTGGACTTTATACCCCAGAATGTTATTTGTATGTCTCTGTGCAAGGGTCCATCAAATCATTAATATAAAAGAAAATAGTCAAATTTTTAATTTTACATGATTTTGATCTGAGGTTGAGAAAAAAATAACGTGTGAATTAAGCCTTCAACATGTTCAACGGTTTTAAAAAAACGAATCAAATTACCATGCTATGTTAAATACTGATAATTCTATCTGATTCAGGTAGACTCAAATGTGAATATATATTTTTTTTAAAACTGAGTCACAGATTTCGGACATGTGAATTGAAACATAAAACATAACAATTTCAACACTAAATTTACCCTTCCCCTAAATTTCGCGCTGTTTTACCTGTGACTGATGCTAGTTTTCTAAATTTATCGGATTAAATTCCCTTTGCTCACTTCCAAGTCGTCAAGTCTGTTGATTTCTATGTCTTGTTGACAGGTCATAAGGATATTTACCTATTAAAGCGAAGTATTAGCTCATCTGTCAATTCCCGTGCACAACCTTAAATGGAATAGCGACTTCCGTGACGCATTTCCGCTAAGAAGTCATACAAAGAACGATAACTCGCGAAAAATACTTAGTAATTTTTTTCCAATGAGGTCTAGCTTCTGCAACAATCGTAAACGATCATAATGCTTCATTACATAAAATCAATAATTTTGACACTGCGGTAAACCTACATTATCTGAGTTTTTAAATTAGTTTTTTTTCTCTCGAATTTACCTTATATTTACCTGTACGCTGTTTTGGTTTCAGTGTGAATTCCAAGAATTTCAAGAATGCGTCATTTGGGATTGTGTTACAAATGCACAGCGAATGCGTGATGACCCTGTCACATTCTTTCTCTCTTTTTTGTTCTCCAAAAATATATAAATGAGTCATACAGAGAATAAACATTATTTATAAACACAGTAATTGGAATTTACAATAATAATGTACATGCATGTATGAAAGCGAAAGTTTAACAGCTGTCATTTGAAGGAGTGGGGAGATGTTGATGGAACCTCTCTCTCCTTGTATAATAGATTTACTTTCATGTATACAAGCATTTATTTTTTCCACAAAATATATCGAAAGCGAGGACCCCCCCCCCCAAATATTTTGAAAAAAAATTTCCGCCTGACATAAACATTTTTTTAATCCCCAGTCAATAAAAAACTTGACTTCGAAATATAGGGAGACAAGAAAACATTGATGTATCCATCAATTGTCGCCCGGGAAATATATAAAGTAAACATTGTAAATGAGTCTTGATCATCAAACCGCTTCGATATGTGTGAAAAGGCATGCGTCTAATTGATGAAGACGACAGTCGCAAATATATTGAAAACTTAAAGTCGGATAAAAATCAAACAAAAACTATATCATTTCAAACTTGATCAATTCCTCAAGTAAATGTTGGTTGCATAAAATATAAATTGAAGTTAGACACATGCATCACCTATATTCAAAAATGTATTAATTTTCAATTTTAGAATATAAAACACGAACTGTGCAGAGTACGTTTTTATGCGAGAAGTAAAATTCGATGTTCTAAAAAGGGGGACCTGTCGTTTTATCGACAGTAAATGATAAGCAACTTTATATATTAAATATGAAAAACATATATATTTATACAGATTCACTTTATGGAAGTAACTATATTATTATCTTGTTATTTATAAAGGGAAAAACATTCTGATTAACAACATTTTCACTGTTTAGAAAACCTTTAATTCTAAATAACTACTCCCACCCCAATCCCCATACACCAACACTTAAAAACTTATATGTATAGAGCAGCCCGGTCCTCCGGGCTGCAATAACAAACAATATTCACGCTCAAGAGAAAGCATCTCCTGTCGATGCCGACCGTATAACCACCGCACCATGTGCTCCTAAATCCCATGATCGGGAAATATCGATAAAATCCGTCATTTTTATAATACCGGGGTATTCAGTGTGTAAATAAGTATGAAAAACGTCAATCAGCATATTTGACTTCATGTATGGCACGCCAAATTCACAAAAATGAGTTAAACCTAGTTTTACAATTGATAAACTAGGTTTATCGACTGTAAACTATAGTTTACAAACCGTAAACTATAGTTAACGATTCGTTAAGTATAGTTTTCATCTGTAAAACTATATTCAACGGTTGTTAATATAGTTTACGAATGATAATCTAAGTTTATCTGTCTGTAATAAAACGTTAAGAATAGATTTTGTTGATAAACATAGATTCACGTTTGTAAACTATAGTTTACAATCGTAAACTATAGTTAAGAGTTGTTAATCATAGTTTCACAAATCGTGAAACTATATCTATCAGATCGTTAACTATAGTTAACGATTTGTAAACTATAGTTTACAAATAGTGAAACTGTATTTATCAGATAATCTGTGTTTTGCAATCGCAAATGATTGTTTTCGGTGTTAAGTATAGTACGTTTACGGTTGTGAAACATAGATTATCGCGTTAACTATGGTTAACAGATGTAAAATATAGATTAACGTTCCGTAAACTATAGTTTACAATCGATAAACCTAGTTTATTGACTGTGAAACTATGTTTAGCTCATTTTTGTGAATTTGGCGTGCCATATTCATGATAGATTGTATTTGCTGAAAAGGTCATTGCATGTATCGAGGACTTACGAAATGATGACTTCAAACGAGACTGCTGATCAATATTCTTGTTTCATCAACTTGTTTGTCAATAACTTACCTCGTTTAAGAAATTACGTATCGAATCAACCGACAGATTTAAATCCCATGTGAAAATGAGAAAGGTATATTGCTGCATAAGTAAGAGAAGTTGACGATTGAAAGGAATAAATCATTACATTCATATACTGCGATAGTTTCCATAAAGATTTCAGGTTTTATTATTAAATTTAAAAATTTAAATTTTGTTGACATGTTCTACATGTGTATGAAGAGCAAGATATTAAAATTTAACTCGGGAAAATTTTATTTCTATTTTATGAATTGCAAGATAACTCAGTACTTAAGGTTTCCATTGAAAAAGCATGAAAGGTCAAAACTAATAAGATTAAGAATTCATACCATGTACACATTCACTAGTTATTGAAACACACGGATCGATATTGTAAACAAGTTATCCCTAAGGAAAAACGTATATTTATGCTAGTTTGTAAATTATTTTTACATTATACTCTACTGTCTTGTGTATGACAAACTTTGACTTCTCTTATGATAAATTATTTCAAGGAACCGATTCGATCGAATTCCATTGAAGAAATTGTTAATCCATACGATTAAGATATACGATCACTAGATCAAAAGTTTCTTATGATTTTCTTTTTAAAGTGCGAGAAGGGACACTATACCTCCATCCTCCACCACCTCAAAAAAATCATAGAAGTAAAAGACAAACAACGACATCTAAAACATCAGTGGTGGGATCAGTTGCCATGGAGGAGTGAGCATCTCCTGCCGACCGATCACACCCGCCGTGTGCTCCTTGTCATGATTGGGAAATAAGGCGAAAATCCGTCGTAAACAAAAAACAAAATACATGGATTGCATTAGAATGGGAATAGCTTATCTTCTAATTTGGTATTTGCGACCGTTAATGCTGATTTAACGGTCGCAAACATCCGTTTTACCGGCTCCACTTACGCGTCGCCGGTAAAACTCAGTTTGCCACCGTTAAATCAGCATTAACGGTCGCAAATACCAAATTAGAAGATAGTTATTCCCTAAATTTGCAAACTGAATTGTCGAAGGCTTTTTCTGTTATTTCCATGTCATAACAAGAGCACGCGATGGGTGTCGCCTGTCGACAGGGGATACTCACTCCTCCATGGCACCTGATTCCATCTCGGATTTTTTGGGGTCCGTGATTGGTCTGCTCTAAATTTGTATTGTTTAATGGACTTTTGAGCATGAATATTGTTCGTTATCTTCTTATATCATATACAAAAAAGAGCAATATAAATACATAAAGACATAATATAAATCTATGAAATAGAATGGAACCCATAAAGAAGGACATGAAATAAAAGAGCATCTATGTAGGAAAAGGGCATAGCAACCCTTCAGCAAGTGAACATGTGTATTAAAAGGATTCTAAAAAGTAAGGAGAACCTTAATAGAATATTGTGAAATAAGAGAAGGAAAAGAAATGGAGATAGGGCCATGTAAATCCCACAGAAGGGTGTGAAGTCAAGAGAAAGAGATAAATCGTAGAATGGGACATGAAATCCACCACAGAAATGCATGAAATTAAGAGAAGACTTTAATTTACTAAGATATCGGGGTTTAAAATCCTTTGATATAGCTCTATAACAAAATTATTTTTCTAGGTATGATCACGACATTGACCCATCTTTAGCAGTTCGAGTTGCACGGGAGGTTCAATTTCGTAAGGTTCATCACATATCCTTAGAAGGACATGAAATCAAGAGAAGTGAAGAGAAGGACATGAAAATTTTCATTAAAGGACATGAAATTAAGAAGTGGAAGAAAAAGGGCACGGAAGACAAAATAAGGTTATTAAAATGTAATGAAATTCATAGAAATAAAGAAAAACATAAGAATCTGTAGAAAAGCCGCCAAATTTCCAAAAGTTCCAAGGAAGGGAAGAGAATGCAGAAGTGTGTACATACAGTAGTTGAATTAAGTTTAAAATTGCATGCCAGTCAAAGGTTGAATTTAATTTACAGAAAAGAATTTAAATCTAGAGAAATATAGAGAAAACTAGAATTTCTCCAACTGAAATCAACGTGTCAGCAAGGGAAACAACCTTTAAGGGTTGTTGCTTTGCCAAAGGACTTTCTTTGGAACTCTGTGGGGTAGGTGATGAACATGCGAACATCATAAGCGTTAAACAGATTTACACCTTATTTCTTTCAGTGACAGAGATTATATGTTCTTAATGGAAACAACATAAAACACAACTTAGGAATCAAAATATTTTTTAAACTGTGTCATCTGTGAATGGTTTGTATTGGACTTATTTTTTCATAGTTTGGTTAAACCACATGTTCTGCAGGGAAATTAAATTTTCACAGACTTCCAAGGAAGTTCACAATTCACAACTGAATTAACCCTCCTTCGATCACACGTTAGATACATGTACCAGCTGCCCCTCTTCAAAAGGCAAGGCAGGGTTGTAAACTTTACTGCATGGGATTTGCATGCACATACATGAATATTCTTACATATATTTTGTTCGTTAACTAAATTAATACCTTGTTGAAAACATTCTATGAGGCAGGAAGTTTGTAAAATTATAATCTCACTTTGTTTACTTAATGTGATAAAGCATGATAATTTTCCATTCATTAACCATTTCTACCACAAAAAAGGCTTTTGTAAGTCTTTCTGATAGGATTGTATTTTATCTTCTACTGCCAGAGATTTATTTAATGAAAGAAAGGCAAATTGCAGCGATAGGTAACGCGTCTGTGGCTATATACTCCAGAAACACGGTAAGCTATTGCCTATAAGAATGTAACTTTTTACTTGGAATATTAAATGTTATAATGATCATCTTTTTCTTCTAATTCCAGATCATGGAATTTATGTCCAGGGGTTTATTTGTGTGCATATTCTTTGCAATTCTATCAGGTATGTATGAGTGGAGTTAGTGCAAAGCATGAGCTTCAACATATATTATAGAATTTACTCATAGTATTGATGTCTTAAAAAGCTGCTAAAACACACTTTTTAAAGACTGCTTGTCCTTAGTTTTAAATCCCTTTGCTTTTTATTTTCTTAATCGTGTCTCAAATGTTGTTGTTTTTTTAAATCAGTTTCATGATGCTATCTCGTTTGTATCTTTTCTTTTCTTAAGTGTTATTAATACTTAAGAAAATTTTTGTACGAGTAAATATTTAATTTGATTTTTTTTCTTATTTAACTTTGCTTTTCCTTGTATAAAATGCTTCTATATGGAGATAACGAACAGTATTCAATCTGAAAAGTCCATAAAACAATACAAAATAGAGGCAGGGCAAACACGGACCTCCAAAACATCTGAGGTGATTGGGATTAGGTGCACTGGAGGTGTGAGCATCCCCTGCCAACCGGTCACACCCGCCGTGTACACCTTGTCATGATTGAGAAATAACGAAAAAATCCTTCGTCAATTCAGTGTGAAATTAATGGACTAATAATTAGTATGAAAAATGTCAGTCAGCATTTGACGCAAGGATAAATTGTATTTGCTGACAAGGTCATTGTATCGACCATAGAACTTACGAAATTATGACTTTACACGAGGTTGCTGTTATTCTTATTTCTTCAAATTGTTTGTCAATAATTTACCTCGTTGTAGAAATTGTTCATACGTAGAGCATGCTCTTGCCTATCGAATCAACTGAGAGATATAAACTCTGTATGCAGATAATGAAGGTATATTGCTGCATAAGTAAGGGAAGTTAACGATAGAAAAGCTAAAGTCATGACTTTTATCATAGAGCTTGCTTGTTAGATTACCATTAAAGTCTTTTTCAAGTAAAATATCCAAGTATGACACAGATGTGTCAGACTCTGTGGTATCTTTTATCTCAAGCTCACCAGGATATATCGTATCGACATAGGAATGGAAATAACCATTGTTAATTGACAATACGTCGTCGATATATCTAAATGTCGAGTTGAAGGCCACAGCAAGTGTTTTCTTCTTTTTATGCATAAGATTTTGCACAAATTCTGCTTCATATGAATACAAAAAATAGGTCTGCTTATAACGGAGCGCATTTGGTACCCATGGGAATTCCAATAGATTGTTAGAAGACCTGGTCTCCAAAAACCACATACATAGATATTGTCATTCAGAAACTCAAGCATCTTTTTGATGTCAACTTCAGAGTACTTGTGTGTGCAATCAGAATGTGTTTTAACAAAATAATTTTGCAAATGACCAATAACCAGTTAAGTAAATTTATGAGTTCAATTTTTATTGAAAAAGCAGCTGTCAAAAAGCCTGGATTTTAATTTAT
Source organism: Saccostrea glomerata (assembly GCA_003671525.1). Taxonomy (NCBI): domain Eukaryota; kingdom Metazoa; phylum Mollusca; class Bivalvia; order Ostreida; family Ostreidae; genus Saccostrea; species Saccostrea glomerata. The sequence continues at coordinate 3,131,504 of PRKT01000004.1, read as the reverse complement.
CGTGGGGAATGGTTGTGTATAAAGTTTAAAAGTCGTAAGTTTTCAGGCTTTTGATTTTGGTAAAATCTTGTGATTTCAAATTGTCCAAAAGCACTTTGGAATTTTTGAGTATCCAAATCTGATTCACACCACTCCTTGAATATATTGTTGCACAGTACTCTTGAAGTTTTTTCCTTCACTACTGTCAATATCTTATTGAGGAGAAAAGATAGAGGCCTGGTTGAACATTTACTGGAACCCATTATATATATTTGTTTGTAAGGATTCTTATGAAGTTTCGGAATCCAATATATATATGGTAGTTCAAATCCATTTTGGTTCTTCGGGATATCAAAAATATTCAAAACTGATGATTTTGAAGAATTATTTTCCTTAAAAAGGGAACTATGAGTATAAGTTGGATTACCACATGTAGAATTAAATCCAAGTTCTTCTAAAATACAATTTATGTAATGAGCCTTACAAACGAAGACAATGTTGTTACCTGCTTTGTCAGCAGGGACCAGTACGTACTGCTCATATTATCTATCTAATTCTTTTTTCACTTCTGGATTATTGAATACAGAAGGATAGATGATAGATCGAGGATCCTAGATTTATGGTCTGCACAGGAATTTGTGATGGACATCGGAAACCATTTCAAAAGCGTGTTTCCTTGGGATGTGTTAGACATCATTGGATTCCTTGGCTCTCAAAACTGCAATTTTATCTAAATTAAAGTAAAAATTATTACTTAACATTGATTGACAATTTTTATGTGATTTTAAAAGATTGGGTATTCCAACAATCTAATGGGATTTCCATGGGTACCAATTGCGCCAATTACCAATTATTTTCAGCAGACCTATTTTTTATATACGAAGCAGAATTTATTCAAAATCAAATACGTGAAAAGAAAACATTTGCCTCTAACTCGACATTTAAATATATCGACAACGTCAGTTTACAATTATTATTTCCATTTTGTGTCGATGCGATATATTCCGGTAAGCTTGAAATAAAAGATACCACAGAATCTGACACATCTGTTTCATAATTGGATATTTTACATTTAGACGTTAATGGTAATCTGACAACCAAGTTATCAGATAAACATAATTTCTCAATCGTCATCTTCCCTTACTTGTGCATCAATTTACCTTCTTCACCTGCAAACAGAGTTTATATCTCTCAGTTGATTCGATATGCAAGAGCATGTTCTACGTATGAATAATTTCTAAAACAAGGTAATTTATTGACAAACAAGTTGATGAAACAAAAATATCAACAATCTAGTTTAAAGTCATCATTTGGTAAGGAATATTGTTGATACATTGACCTTGTAAGCAAATACAAAATATCATCAATTTAAAACGATCTCCGAGAAGATTTCTTTGACACAAGAACAGGTACCCGTTGCCGATAATTGTCATCATCCCGATAACAGATGTGTAATTAATCAGTCTGTCCCCAAAATCTGTGCAACTAACATAGAATATACAAATTAATGTATACAAGATATACTAAGTATACACATCGTAGCTCCTCGATACAGCCGTAACAGGTGAACTGGGTGTTTAATTTCGATTTCCACATATTGATCGATTTTAATTTGCATCATTTATATGAAGATGTAGCGTAATGGATAAGGTGACAGACTAGGGTTCGCTTCTGGCTCGGTGCGATATCTTTTCTTGCATTATTTTTTTTTCTTCATTTTTTTGAATTTGAAAATAGATAAATTTAATGATATTATAACTGGAAAAAGTAAAATAATTTTTCTAAGTTAAAAGATAAGCCTATTATTCAATAAAAATAACTGAAAGCCACTAAAATGTACCTACCATTCAGTTGACTGAATACTGAATAGTAAATGAAAGATCACGGAAAAGTCTTGGAAAAGGATCTTTTCGATTACCATTCAGTGGGCATTCAGCTACCATTCCTGCGACTGAATGGTGTAATTTATTCATCAAACTCAACATTCTTGATTTCAAAGGTATTAAATTCTGCTATCTATCCAATAAATCATCCGCCCTCCTCCCCATCACCTTTCCTTCAATGGCCATACGCATGTAAAGCAATATACGAGACTCTTTAAAGGACAATGGACAGTTTGATCGTGAACGTTATTTTCATATTTCATACATTGTATATATATATGGTTGAATAGTGCATCTTTTGTTTCATTAAACATTAATCATAAGTGGTATATTTCCAGCTGTTACTGATGGAACCACAACTCCTAGCCCCGTCACGCCCGCACCCAGCACCACCACGATAAGAACACCAGCAGCAACACAACCGACACCAGTACTCACATCACGAGGAAGTAATCCTCATACTTCAGGAGGAGTAGGCATAGCAGTAGGAGGAAGGGGAGGTTCCGGGAACAGCGTGATCTCAAACTGTGGCATGGGTTGTAAAAACAGAGCGCCAATAAGTGCTAATTCTCAAGGAATGGGATACGCTGGGTCGTCTGCCGTCACTAGTCTTGGACTCTGGAGTATCGTGACCATTGTTGCTACCATAATATTTGTGTAGACGAAATAGTGGAGTTGTTGCCCTTTGCCCGGATTCAAAGTTTAATTAAATCTCATAGATATCACAGTTTTATTAAACGAATTTTCATTCAGTGTGAGGTTTTTAATACAAGTAGATAGGCAGAAATTTCATTTTTTCTTCTTTCATGCTGTCATAAAACATCTTTTGTTTGTATAAAATCGAGGATTTTATTATAATTTTCTCTGCATGTCAATAAAATACACGCCCATGCGTGTTCAAATATACATTATGTAGTAATTCATTCATTAATTGCCAAATTATATGTATTGTTCTATGTTGCTTTCTGGTTTGTTTTTGTTGTCTTTTTAATTGCTTTTTTGAATTTGTCTCTGTTATCGTCTGAAACCCCACTATGAAAGATATAGATTCCTAAATCTGATGAATCGAAATAAATTCTCAAGGATATTTGATATTTTTTTTCAAACCTGGAATATGGACTGATAATAGATCTAGAATCAAAATCGATTTTGACTTACATAAAGGTTGACCGTGTTTTTATTTAAGAAATAAACAACGTTATTCAGTAAACATGGCGTTATGAATAGCAATTGCTCTGCTGGCATATTCCATGATGCGCGCTAGCGCATCATGGAAAATATGCCAGCAGAGCAGTTGCTATTCATAATGCCATGTTCACTGAATAATCGTTGTTTATTACTTATATTTGCATTCTTTGATTTTTTTAAAGAATATCAGAGGAAATCCTGACTTACATGAGGACGCGGCTTCTTGTCTTCAGTAATGAAAAACATACGGCTTTAAAAGCAGAACACCTGATCAATGATCCTTTACTCTAATTAATCACAAACAATTTATAAAGTATTTCCCTCTCAAACAGTTATCTGGATACAAGCAGCGCCGTCATCACATTCTCTTAATTTTTGTTTTGATGCAGTTGTGACGTCATCGATCAACGTTATTGAAACCCTCTGACAAAAATCAGTAATTTAACACTGTGATGAAAAATGAAGATGCTTTAATAATGATTATTATTCCAGAATGCTTTTCTATGATTTTTTTTTTAGCTGTTCATATTTATTTTTTATAGCTGAAATCATTCTTGAAGTAGATATACTAGTTAAAGAAATTTCCCCTTTCTGAGTGTTATTACCCAAGTGTGAAGAGTTATCTTTCTTTGTACAAATATATATGATATGAAAAAATAAAAATATGGCAGTTATCTATAATTTTAAAAAGTTTTATTATACAATTAAATACAATGACCAAAAATTGAATTTTTAAAGGTATAAATCAGCAATTTTAAATATTCTGAATTTCTTTTTTTTTAAAGAATATTATTAAAAACTTATTTTTACTCCTTTTATGAAACATTTCATATATATACTTCTCAGCACGTTTAATAATTGTAGTAGAATTTGTTCTACACGAAAGTGATCGAGCAATTGCACTCATATCGGAAGCAATTGCGTCTATACTCCTATAAACGCAGTTGATGAATATATGTTCATATTGGGAGAGAGCAGTGGATATGCAAATATATATAGGATCTCCCATGGTTTGTGGTTTGATATGATTTTTATCCAACGAGTTGTGTGTTTTCTATCCCCGAGCCTTGGCGAGGGGATAGAAAACACACAACGAGTTGGATAAAAATCATATCAAACCACAAACCATGGGAGATTCTTTTTATCACATATTTTTGTTCACTATAAATGTGTATTTTGTCTTTATTTCTAATTCAAAGTTCGCTTTCGGTTACCTTGGACCAAATAACGTAATAAATAATATTACGCTGTATGAAATAGTTCGTACAAAAATAAAAGAAAGAAAGTATTTCTGTACTTATTTTTCCTTTACTTTTAATTCCTGAATGAAAATTTGTTAAAATATATCAAATAAAGTAAAATTTGAAAATTTAGTCATTCTCTCCATCATGCACATGTATTTGTTTATTTACATTACGTCACGCGGCGTAGGAGTACATAGTGTTGATACGAAAACGATATCACATGAGCTATATCAACGGGATAAAGGGGAAAATATGTGATAAATATATGTATTTCACCATCCAAAGTTCCAAAGTTCTAATGATGAAGATCGGTAGGACTTTAATACAAATGAATATAATTCAAGCAGTTAGTTAACTTTCATCCGTTTTATAAAATTCTTAAAGATGGACAAATAAAAATGAAATTTAATTTTTTTTATTCATTTTGTTATACGGATTTTAACTATAGAAAGAAAAACATAGCCTGCTTAAACAGGCTTATCCTTTAACAATGTTGCAAGAATTTTTAACGTAAACCACTGCAAATTAAGCACTTTTATCATTTGCATAATGTTTTGTAAAATAGATTTCATATTTAATTTATCTTTAATGCCAGTATTGGTTTATCAGTAAATTATAGTCGGTCATGTTTAAAAAAAATATTTATGCATGTAAATAAAACATTTCGGTGTTTATAAAATTGGAAACAAATATTTTCATTTTTAATGGGTTTTGGATGAAGTAGATGAAAAAAACAAGCTCTATTTTAAAGAATAAACAAGGTTCGTTTTATGAAATTATCTTTGTTTCGAATTTTCAACCTTCTTATCAGCTCAGAAAAGATTCATAAGCCTTCAGAGGAATTTACGTCAATCGAAAGGTCATGTGTCAGGGGCTGTTTTATTTTAATAGACCACTGGTTAGATGTCTTTTTAAAAATCGATAAAAAATAGACATCCCGATAAAAACTCAAACGTGACCTATTAAGCTTGAAAAAAGTATGAAAGACCGTAAAGGAAAGCTTTTGATTGTTTTTTTTATTGGTTTTTCTTCACATTTTTCGATTATATGTAATATATAATACCCTTTTCTTTTAAGTTTTTTTTTCAAAAAGCACATTTTCATTAGTTTTATCACCCTTTAGACAAGAAAACATTGATGTAACCATCAATTGTCGCCCGGGAAACATATAAAGTAAACAATATGTGACTCTTGATCATCAAACCGCTTCGATATGTGTGAAAAGACATGCGTCTAATTGATGGAGACGACAGTCACGAATATTTGGAAAACTCATGGTCGGAAAAGTGTCAAACAAAAACAGTACCAATTTAAACTTCAATTCCTCGAGTAAATATTGGCTGCATAAAATATAAACTGAAGTTAGACACATGCATCACCTATATTCGAAATGTATTTAAATTTCAATTTTAGAATATAAAACACGAACTGTGCAGAGTACGTTTTTATGCGAGAAGTAAAATTCGATTATCTAAAAAAAGGGACCTGTCATTTTTTCGATAGTAAATGATAAACAACTTTATATATTAAATATGAAGACCATATATATTTTTACAGATTCACTTTATGGAAGTAAATATATTATGTATCTCGTAATTTATAAAGGGGAAGAACATTCTGATTACAATCTTTTCAATGTTTAGAAAACCTTTAATTTTGAATAACTACTCCCACCCCAATACCAATATACCAACACTTAAACTTATATGTATAGAGCAGCCCGGTCCTCCGGGCTGCAATAACTAGCAATAAAAATATGCATTATGACTAAAAGTAGTCATAATGCATATTTTTATTGATAAATAGAAAATATGTCAGAAAGACAGTAAAAAGAAGATACTAATTGTCAATCAATATAATTATATGTACATTTTATTTTTTATTGGAACATTTATCACTATATACGTGTATTTTTGAATTATCAATCAACAATGCAACAATTGTACTTTCATTCACATGTGGACTCGACTTACAGACATTTATATACATGTACATGTATTCCATTGAGTCTGGAAATCTGTCCAAAATCTATCCAACTTGATATTAAAGAAGTCTTCACTGGTCAACAAAAGTCTGCCGGATTTGTTTCAATAACAATAATGGTAAATGACTAAAGTAATCAATTTTTAGCTCTACTGGTAAGAGACCAGAAGAGCATATGCGATAGTAATGTGTCCGTCGTTCGTCTGTTTGTCTGAAAACAGATTTTCAAAATGCTACTCCTCCTATAGTTTTGGTCTGATTTCAATATAACACACAGGTAGACTACATTAAGATACATAATTCTGTAAATCTGTTTTTGATTTCCATGAACAGTGTTGCTTTTTTGTGAAATACTTTAAAAATGCTACTCCTCCTATAGTTTTGGTTCGATTTCAATATCACCTGGCACACAAGTAGACAACACTAAGATACATAATTCTGTGTAGCGGTTTTTGTTTTTTGATGAACGGGATTGCCATGGTAACTAAAATATAAATTTCTGTAAAATACTTTAAAAATGCTATTCCAAATACAGTTTAAGTCTAAGTATAGTATAACGTGGCATGCAGGTAGTCTACACTGAGTTACATAATTGTCTTTATTGTTTTTTTTGTTTTTTTTTAATTTGATGAATGATGTTGCATGGTAACCAAAATTGAAAATTCTCTAAAAATATCATTAAAAACTAAATTTTACAGTTTTAGTCTTAAGCTGTCTTGCCACAAAAAAAGACTTAATCAAGGATCATCATTCTATTGCTGTTGTAAAGTTGCAAATCCAAGCTGCTACCTTTCTTTTCCTTTATTTTTAATAAACAAGAAGAGCTACAGTCTCGACAGAGTTTTCTGGTTAAAGGAAAACTACCCACAATTTAAGTCAGCTTTTCGATTTTTTCTACGGTTGTTAGATTAACTTTATCTGTAAATACAACCTATCGTGGCGTCGTATTCTCTGAATAATAAATGATATCTTGTAAGGTTCTTTTTTTATTCTGACTACAGTGTTTTTACCATATATCATGTACAGAGGGAGTGACTGGTCAGAAGGAGATGTTTACTTTTCCTAGGCACCTGGTCCTATTCTGGTCATTTCGCTGTCAGTTTTTAGCTCCACTTGTCAGAGTCCAGAAGAGCATATGCGATAAAAATGCATCCGGCGTCCGTCCGTCTGTTTGTCTGTCTGTCTGTAAACAATTTATCAAAATGCTACTCCTCCTACAGTTTTGGTCTGATTTCAATATAACTTGGCACACAAGCAGACTATACTAAGATACAATATTCTGTTTATCTTTTTTTTTTCGCTGAACAGTGTTGCTGTCTTTACAAAAATAGAAATTTTTATGAAATACATTCAAAATGCTACTCCTCCAACAGATTGGTCTGATTTCAATATAACTTGCCACACAAGTAGATAACACTAAGATACATAATTCTTTGTATCGGTTTTTGTTTTCGATGAACGGTGTGGCAATGGTTACTAAAATATAAATTTCTGTAAAATGCTATTCCAAATACAGTTTTAGTCTAATTATAGTATAATGTGGCATGCAAGTAGTCTACATCTTTATTGTTTTTTTTTATTTTGATGAATGATGTTGCCATGGTGACCAAAATTGAAAATACTGTAAAATTTTATTAAAAGATACCCTCAGAGTTGTAGTCTTACTGTTATATATTGCAACAAAAAGAGACTTAATTAAGAATCATTATTCTATTTATTGCTGTTGTAAAGTTTCAAGTCCCAACCGCTACTTTTCTCCTCCTTTGTTATTAAAGTACAAACCAGTAGAGCTTTAGTCTTGATTTCTGGTTTTATATGCATTGTCTATGCTACACCTTACCAACGATATGCTGGTGTTTTGATGAGACTGATTTAAAATTAGTATACCAATGCTGTTACTAATGACAACAAAACATATTCCAATAGTCTTTTATATAATATTCGAATACACAATGTAGTAACGAAATCTTTTTAACGAATCAATCTGTTTAATGTTTTCAAAAATGGACCGATATTATACATCTTAATGATATTTCAAATGTACAGTGCAACAGCTGTGACATCCTACCAAAGATTTAATTGCAGAACAATGTAGCAATGGTTTTAAACTTGTGAATTTATCTAAAATTACGCTAGTACAAGGTATTGTAATTTCACGAAAAATTAAACGTCATTTATTATTTCTTTATATGTTTTAACGTTTTTAGCGACAAAACTTGTCTGTTATCTGTTATTTTGACAGAACACCAAGGACGCTTTTTGATAAAACCTGTCTAAATATTGTAATCTGTGAAAATCCAAACCAACAACCAAACACTTCAATATTTTATTTGAATCTGTCCGATATTCAGTTGGTATGCACTCAAAAAACATGTCAATGATCACCATGTGTGCACTCTTTTCTCTGTCTCCACTGTTAACAAGATATTAAAATGTAGCAGTTGATATAAACTACTTTTTTTACTTTTTACTTTTTTTCCATTATGACTAACCATCTCATGAATTTTCCTGATTTGTAAATAACATGAAATTGCTTGTCACAATGCATTTGCATGTAACCGAAAATTCTAAAGATTAATTTTTATTACATAATTGTAAAATTGCCTCGCCCTTTGCGAATAAATAGAATTCAGTCTCCTGTTTTGGACAGAGTCATTGTTCTACAAAAGCCCAGTCTTGAAAATGTGTTCAGTGGTATGCAGTGCAAGTATGTATTTGTTCAATATTTATCTTAAGCACGAAAACAGGATTTTTCTCCATGGAAGCCGAGAAATAAACACTAGTATCAGACATCGAGGTTAGATAGCTCGGACTTTGGTTCGGGTAAAGTAACTTTACTTTTGGCATGAAAAAAGTTACAAGGCAAAATATTACAATCCCGTCAACAGTCTGGAAATTTAGTAGGCATGGTTTGCGTTTTTACGTCACTCAAAAGGAACACATTTACGGTATTTCAAGAAATTACGATGCATTATATCATTATTCCTCCTTTTAAACTCGATTTTAAGTTTATACACAGGCAAAAGTGGCTCGCATGAACTTCATATGAAATTCGCATGAATATCGTGCGAATTCTTCGCATGAAAAGGAGACGAAAAGGACCACACATGATATTCGCATGAAAATATCATGCGATTTTGACATGAAATTCGCACGAATATCATGCGAATAAAAATTCGCACGAAATTCATATGAATATTTTTGCTGCTTTCTTTACAGATTTTCATATGAATTTCATGCGAATTTCATGTAAATATCATGATATATTCATATCAAATCCATGTGATGTAATTTATATATTTTTCCTAGTATATTGGACTTTCAATTCTTTTAATCCATTTGATGAAAAGTATTAGGAAATTCTAATACTTAGATCTGTATATGAATTTGTACAACTAATCATCAACGTTTCACTGT
>PRKT01000004.1:3100071-3113669 GCA_003671525.1 Saccostrea glomerata | reverse complement strand
TAATTAATTAATTAATAATCTTTGTAGGAAACACTTGTCAGGACACAAGACTGAAAGAAAGACGTACTGAAAAACTGCCTGTAAACACAACAATCATTAAAGTCAATGGATTACCCAGGAACATCCAAGCAATATGATATCAGAGACTGGCAATTTTTATCACTTGATGTGGCAGAAAAACCTAAATAAATATTGAAATGTTCAATTTCTTTGTTCATTGCTTTTCTCTTGTGTATATGAATATCGCATAATATTTATGCGAATTTCGCACGATTTTTACATGAAAAACTGATAATTTGGAATTTGCATGAATATCATGCGAAATTTCAGTCACATGAAAATCGCATGAATTTCGCATAAATATTATATGAGGACATTCGCATGAAATTCGCATGTGGAACTTTTCGCATGGTTTTTATATGATTTTCGACTGAAATTCATGCGAAAAGGCAATCGCATGAAAATCATGCGAGCCACTTTTCCCTGTGTACTACCTCTGCTTTTTAATCGTATACAAACCATTAAAATTTTAACCTGCATTTTGAGTTAATGTCATCAAGTTGATTCAATACCATGAGTACGCTTTGCATAATAATTGTTTTTAAAAAGAATCAAATTGTTGAAAAATAGGTTGAAGAGACAAGGATACCAATAGTTTCGTTTAAAGTCAAAGCTTGCATATTTTATGACAAATTCACTGATCTTGTTAGCAAATAAAATCTATCATTTAACTGAATGTTGACTGACAATATCCATATAGTTTGTTTGCTATTTTTTCCCAATAAATTTATAAATAAAATGCTACAAATTTCCCGTTTTTCTCGATCATGAAAAGGAGCACAATGCGAGGAGTGTGGACGATGATCGACACTCAATCTCACCTCTGATGTTTTAAGAAATAATACAGTCTGGTTCATAACTGTAAACTATATCTATTCTACTTTCTCGTTAGGGCGAGATGGTATTTTTACACAAGGACAAGAGGCCTATGGACCTTACAGGTCACCTGAGTAGAAACTTTCTATCAATTGAAATTTGGAAAAGTCATGTAATTACTATTTTTGAAAGAGGCACCAATGGCAGATCAGAGGAACAAAGAATAATAAATAATCAAAAGTTCCCCACCGAAAGGAATCCCTGACTCTAGGGCCATATATTTCACATTTTCGAAAAGGCACCTTTGTTCATTATGAATGAATGATTAAAACCAAGGATCAGAATTCACATCGTCGGAAACCCACAGCTTATTACGCTTCGTTCCTCTCTACACCATGAATGATCGATTTTCGACGATGCAGATTTCAAAGCAATAATTCATTTTAAATATCTGATCATTAGACCCTCCAACGGTACCCCTGACCTAGAGGCCATAAAACTCATCATATGGAAAGGGCTACCTTTCTACATCATAACTGTGAACATAGTTCATGGAGTTAAAACTCAGGAGCAGAGGGGAAACTTTTTAAAGAATTAATGCATTTTCTCTATATTATCATAAGAGCCCCATCCTAAGATCAGAAGTCCAGAACCCGTAATCAAGGGCCTTGAAATTCACAATTTTAGAAGAGGCACCCTTTCTTTTCATAACTATGTACACAGTTTGTTGGCTAAACACCCAGGAGCAAAGAAATAATGCATCATTTACCACTATGTATTGAAAGAGCCTCGCCCTACCACCAGAACCCCTGACCCTCGGGCCATGAATTTCCCAATTCGGTGGAGCGCTCAGTGCTTATTACAATCATGCCAATAGTTTGACTGCTTGATGTCCAGGAGTGAAGTAAGACTTCTTTAAAGATTGATTCATTTTAGTGCTTTTGACTCCACTTCCCATCGCAGGGGTTTCCATTCCTAAAACCTCAAATTCAGTCATGCACTCATATTAAGGTAAAGAGACGCGATTGCTCAATGAAATGTCAATAAAAGAAGAGAGCAGTGACCAATTTGCGAAGTATCAGTTAATGTAAGACTAACATTTACATAATATATATTTTTTAAAAACTTTAATTTTTAAAAATAACCTTCGAGTGACCCCCCCCCCCCCCCCCCAAAGAAATGGATGAAAAATGTTAACTAAGATTTTTAGCTCCAGGTTGTCGTATGTAGAATCAATTGTTTTTGCTTGAAAGACATTGATATCGAACCACGTGATTAATCAACAATTTGTCCAAAAATATCTGGGTTACTACCACAGGATCTGGCAAGACTTAGGAGATAGTGACATGTGGAAATGTGTCGAAAATCGATCGCAGAAAAGACAGATATCCTCGATCATTCCAAATTTTTATCACAAATAAGATTCTCGTATCATCTAAACTTTATTCTGAAATTTATCAAAGATTATCCTAAGCAGGAGTGATTGGTGAAATATTCGGGACACGTACAGAACCTATTAGCGTTATCTACCTGATTCAATAAAAACAGTAAGAATCAATTACAAACTTCCTTATACATGGAACAAACATGAAGTACTCTTGTAAAATGTCTTTTAAGTAATAAATGAATGGAAATTGTTATTGATGTTGCCAATTAATGGTCGTAAATTTTGATTTAAAAAAAAAGTGAACCTGTAGTTCTCTGAAGTCCTTCCGCCATTTACTGATAAATATTTCCATTTCTCAATTTTTTCTCTACGATAACCCTTTGAAAAATAGCGGAGTTGATTTCCTGATAATTCTGCCGGAATGTAAATTAGGCAGGTCGATAGGTCAGGAGCTAAGGAGGCCTAGTATGCATGCAAATCTCGAGCGTATCTGTCTCTGAGTCTGACGCTAAGGAGACCAAATATGCATGAAAATTTCGTGCGGCTGCCGTTGTGTTTGACGTCAGTGGGCTAGGACTATTGAAATTGGGATGGGAATTCTCGTGTAATTTAAATCTATGTCTGCATTTTTAAAGTTTAAATCTACAATTTTATTTTACAATGAAATGGAAATATAAGGAATCACTGTCTAGTTAGTATAGTATGCCAGGGACATTAACACTAGTGGGAAACATGGGATAATTTATGCAAAACGGGCTTCGCCCGTTATGCAAATTATCCCATGTTCCCCACTATTGTTGATGCCCTGGCATACTTTACTAACTAGACAGTGATTCCTTAATAATATACCTTGACAAGATAATATAATGATGTAGGATATTGAATACATTTGCTGAGAATCCAAGAATCTTACAAACAAAGGACTGTTTGAAATCTAATCCGTCTCAAAAGGTAATTTTAACTAAGAGTTCATGTTTTATGACATTATTACTACACCCATCTTGCATTTCTAAGAGAAAATGGGAAAAAAGTTTCCAGTAATGGACAAGATAGGATAAGCTTAAGACCCCTTTTTGGCCCCTGATTTTGGGTGTCTTTCAGAATGATGCAACAGTTTATCCATAAAAACCTGTTGTCATCCTTGCCCCAAAATGAGTATTGGTTCTAAGTTTTGAAATTCACAGAGGTAACAGAGAAGTAAGAAAATATGTCAATTTTCGGATTTTCTCATTTTTATGCAACTTTTCATCAATTTAACAGCAGATTTCGTCTCAGAAAACATAGAGCACAATCTTGCCTATCTACCAGATTTACATATTTTATAAGACAGTATTAGATGCAACTTATGTGTAAAAATCTCAGATGGGCAAGCTTGTGCTCTATGTTTTCCGAAGAGAAAAGTACCTCAAAAATGATAAAATTGTACCAGAACTGGGGAAATTCGGGAAAATGTCCTACTTCTGCATCCTCTAGGGGCTTCCATGTAAGTTTTGAATCCAGATTGGTGCTGATTTTAAAGCAAGCATCATTTTTAAGTTCTTAACTACAAATTATCACAATTTTAACAATGTTCTGATTTTTATATGAAATAATCAACTGAGATATAAACTCCGTATGCAGGTGATGGAGGTATATTGCTGCATAAGAAAGGGAAGTTGACGATAGAAAAGTTAAAGTCATCACATATATCATAGAGCTTGGTTGTTAGATAACCATTAACGTCATTTTCCAAAATATCCAAATATGAAACAGATGTGTCAGACTCTGTACAAGTGATACATTGAATCATTCAGATAAGAGTGTTCTGTCTGTCTTCTTTTATGGTTGATGCAATGATCTTGTTTACAAAAAATAATCTGTCGATTAGTCAAATGTTAACTGACATTTATCAAATCAATTGTTTGGCCCTTATTTGCCGCCGAATTATTTGCAGGCTTTTCCTTTTACCGATCAAGGTCAAGGGCGTATAGTGGGCGTGTCTACAGGGCATGTTTACTCCTCCACGACATCTAATCCCACCTCTGTTTTCAGAAGTCTGAGTTTGCTCTGCTCACAACTTGTAAGGTTTAAATGGATTTTCAACATGATTATTAATGCTGGTTAACTTCACATTTCATCATTTCAAATCGATTTTTCTTAATATTATCCGAGGACACTTTTGTATCAAACATAATATTTTGAATGAGATCATGAAATAAATAAATTTGACAGTAAATATACAAATTCGTGCAAGAAACATCAAAAGCGCTGCTTAAAGAGATTAACTTTTCAGACTGATATATTATATGGTATTAAAAAAACAAATATGCATATTTTTCATAAGAAGAATCGTCGAAACATTGCGCCTTTGTTTACAAGATGGGTCTTAAGTCAGTGTTATATAAAACGTCACTTGCCATACATTGCAATGCTGTATTAAATAAAAAAGGTAAGATATTCTTAAAACATTTTGGATATATTGGATTTTGACAAAAGATGTAAAAATTAAAACATAAATTACCTACTAGTATTTTGCTTCTAGTATTAATCAATTTATTATCAAAAACGAAGTCTTACAGATTTCCACATCAACAATTAAAGTTTAGTCGACAACAACATTTTTATCGATGCATTTAGAAGAAAATGCAAGTTCTTACTTAATATCTTATTTTAAAAGCAAAATTTCTATTTTTATGCGGATTTAAAACAAAAGATGTCAATGATTTAAGTTATATAATTTAAACGACAAATCGAAATTAACATTAAGTAAACAAACAGACACATAATACAATCAATACAAGAAAATACAAATTATCAAATTTCATTTCCAAAGAATTGTTCAGTACGGAAGCCCGTTGAGGCCAGTTCAGAGAGAGAAATATTTTTTTATTGCGTTTAATCGCGAAAATTTGCATTAATCGCAATAATCATTGCAATTGAATGCAAAGTTTTGCGATTAAACGCAATAATTATTGCGATTAAACGCAATAAAAAATATTTCTCTCTCTAAACTGGCCTCAACGGGCTTCCGTAGTTCAGCACCAAGTTGATAAAAATAAATTTTAAATGATATTGAATGAATTTTAGGTTTTTATATAAATTTATTCAAAATCATTTATCTATTTCTATTGATTTTGATTTTATTTAACAACGGTAAGAACACCTTTTTCGTTTTGTTATTTTTTTAGATGAAGAAAGTTGTGGTTGTTACGTTTGTCATGGTACTATGTTTTACTGTCAACGAAAGTATGCTGTTTTTGATTTGTCTTTTTTTTTTTTGTTTACTAGATAAAATATAGATCTCTGTATAAAATTAATTCTTTGAGAAATTGAGGATATAGACGAGAAAATAAAATAAGAATTTTCTTTATATATAAATGCCTTTAATTGCCACTGCAAATAATAAAAAAAAGAATCTTTGTAATTTGATGTGCATATATTAAACACTATCTTTTTATCAGTTATATAAAAAGGGATAATTTTTTGTTTATTTGTTGACAGGATTTTGTTATGGTGCTGGTCCTACCACTACAACTAAAAACCATTCACCTCCTGGTGTGAGCATCAGTAGTGCTACTACTGCAACGGAAAGAACTACTTCACATACCTCCCCACAAGGTGGCAACGGGGCTGCAGGAGAAAGAACCGGAAGTGTCTTAGTAACACTGCTGTCTTTAGGATCTTACTGTGTAATGAAGTTGAGGTAGCTGAAATACTGTTCAGAGCCTCAAAACAAATTGATGAACCGTGATTCATGCATGTGATTTTATGTTAATTCAGGTTCTTTTTCATAAATTCATCAGTATTGCAAATATTAAAATGTCAGAAAAAAAGGGGAAAAAACAGAAATACGAATCATAGAAAAAAAATTGTATAAACACAAAATTCAATTGTTATTTTGTTAAATAAAACATCTTCAAAATCTAAGAATATATTTCTTAGTTGAATTGGAACAGAGAAACAATGGAAGTAAGTTTTTGCGTTAACGTTATTGGTAATTTTATTTTGTCTGTTTTCCTCAGCTTTCAATTTGATGTATCGATATGTATGGAACCGATTCTACACAGAGGTACCCCGAGGTTGAGTTAAAAAAAGCGCTCGAACTTTTCATTTACAACATCTTCGTAATTTTCGGAGACCATGTCTATCATAAGTCTGTTGGAATTACTTTGGGTACTACTTCCTTTCCTGTTATTAGCAACACTGGTTTTATTCATATGAAGTAGAATATATTCAGAAACGTCTACATGAAATTGAATATCTCGGTACTTCATTGCTTCAATGCTTCATTTTGACGTTTAAATGTATCGCCGAAGTTTTATCAATGAACAATATTGAAAACCTATGTTGATTCGATATATCCCACTTAAATCGAAATAAAAATACCATATGCTTACGATGACTACAACTTTCCATCGTCAAATTTTAATAATTTATGTTGTAATATTTTACTATCACCTGCTAGTGGAGTTTATATCTCCAAACGAATTTGCAACTCAAGTGTTTGCTCTGTGTATGATCGATTTTTAAACAGAGGAATGCTACTCACTGATAAGTTGATGTTACCATGATTTCAACGATCTCGTTTAAAGTCGGCATTTCGTAAATTCTTTGGTCTATTTAATGACCCTTTTAGCATATGCAACTTATTACTGGGTCGTATTTTGGCTGACTGGTTTCATACGGTACCAGTTGTTAGGTCTTTGTTTTTATACTAGATTTGACTACAAAATGTTTCGTCTAGCTGAACAATAGGGCTAAAGGCGGGCGTGACCTGTCAACAGGAATGCTTACTTTTGCAAGGCACCTGATTCCACCTCTGGAATTTCCAGTTATAGAATTTTCAGATTCTAGAAATACATGTTGAAAAGTCATACGGTTTTTAACTATGGATTCTGGTTATTAATTTTGTTTTTAATTTAAAAAAAGCAAAAACCAAAAAGTCCTTTAAAAGTCTGTAGCAATGTTTGTGTTATATAATGACCTTACAATGAGTATGATAAGGTCAGTCAGCATTTAAACAACGATAATTGTACTTGCTTACAAGGTCATTGTATCGACCAAAGAACTTGCCAAGTAATGATATCAAACAAGACTTGATATCCTTGTTTCATCAACTTCTTGCTTAATAGTTTGTCTCGTTTTAAAAGAAAATCATCGAACGTGGATCATAACCTTGCGTATCTAATAAAATGGAAGACATAAACGCAATAAGCAGATGATTAAGGGTATATCGCTACATAAGTAAAGCAAGCTGATGATAGAAAAAATGAAGTCATCGTGTTTACCCATAAAAGTTTGTTCTTAGGTAAACCATTAGCGTCTTTTTTTCCAGTAAAAGATCTAAATATTAAACAGATAAAACAGAGTATAAAGTGTCTTTTAATTTAAGTACTATGGGATATATCAAATCGGCACATTTAAAAAAAAAATTTTAACAAACTAAATCCTTTAGCTTTCAAATCTTTATAAAATCTATCAAAAAGTGAATTAACTTTATAATGAATATTAAAATATACATGTAAGGTGACTCAATATTCTAACATTGTCATTCTTGTGTTAAGGACGTTTTTGGAGACAAGAGGTCAGAGAAAATGTGAATATTGTTTATATTGGAAAAATGGATTTCTGAATTTCCAAAAAATTAAATTTGATTGCTCTTTCAAATGGCAAAAAATAATTTATTTTTCGGCAGAAAAAAAATCATGGACACAAAAGTAATAGAAATCGACAAATACGAAAAAAGCATATGAGCACATTTTGCTCTGGTAGGACAAAAACCTCCACATGTATCTGGTAAACATAGATTGAAAACGTGCAAAACATGATGCCACGCAGAAAATATTCCCTTCGCCTTTCAAGAGGATCTAGACAATCATTCAGAGGTCCCTGATTATTGCCAAGTAAGAAAGTAAGTAAGCTTTAACACTTTTTTTTATCTAAAATCAACTCCGAAACACCTATTGAAATGGAAATGAAGGATTCAAATGCTATTCCAATAGGAATCTGTCTATTCGTATATAATTGTTCCCTAAAATGAACCAATCTGAACATTATGAAACGATGTGCAGAAATACAAGCTAATATTGATTAGAGTTGTTTGTGAGTACATTTTTCAACATTTTTAAAAGCGTCTATGAACGCCAGTTTTTCGGAAATCTGTGAAAAATAGTTTTTGCTGTAATATTTTTTATATGTGATTATTTATGCCCATACTTTGAAAAGAATTTATTTTCAAATTTTGAATCGGTTCTATTATTAAACAAATTTCAATTTACTCTTTAAATGGACTTAAGTTTTATTACATTCAAGCAAATATTCCGCCGCACGGAGGAAGGAACGTTCGATTTGATTTAAACATATCATAGATAACAAATGAAAAAAGTTGTTGAATCGAAAGTCAATAAACTTTGGTATATTTAATCTTGTCTCTCATGACGAATTTTGTTTTGCTATAAAAGAAAGTTTAAAAGCTTTACCCACAGAGTGGGGTCTTAGGTCGAGAAAGGTAAGATCGGGGGGACCTTATCTCTCACTGGACTGTACATTCACAAGTGTTCAAAAAGATATTTCTTAAAAAATAAGAAGTAAAACGATATTTCTTTTCTTTGATGCATTTAATCTCCCCAAATTTTTTTCTAATTAAAAAGGTTATTTTTGAAAGCTCATATTTTTAGCCAAAAAATTAAAATTTGTGGAAATTTTTTAATGTTTTTCAATAGAAAACTTTGAAAGTTTCAAAATGTTTGAACTGCACAGTTCTTTTTTCTTCTTTCTAGATGCTGAACAAAATAAATTTCGCCTTGCTTTTTATTTTTATCATATTTGTTCATGAAGGTGAGTTTTAATTGATTTTATTTAACTCATTTAGCTCATTACAAGGCTCGAGAATTATAATTGTAAACGTGTAAATTGTTGGAGATTTTTTAACACATTTATGCAAAGTTTACTTCCTTGCAAAGGCAAATTGTACATTTGTACATTTGCAAACAAAAAAGTTTCATTAATTTTAAGTAACACCTATATAAAAGTTTTGTTACATGAGCATTTCAGAATTCTAACCCTTAAAATATCCACACTTACATTTAATAACTAAACATTGTGCCTGTGATAATTTTTTTGTAATTTCTTACACGAATCATACTTTCAATTATGATTACAGAAGCATAATGCGATATACTAACAGAAGGTACAAAAGTTAAAATTCTGCACTGATATTATTCCAATGTTTAAAAAAATCAATGCAAGGATATCGTATGTGTCCGAAAATTCTTCTAACTCTCAAACTTGAACGTGTTTGGTGCCAAAGAGGATCATATATTTACATCCACTTAATATTATCTCCTTTATTTCTTCGTAAAACCACTGCTGTTAATCAGTCAATAAACAGTGCCAAGCAAGTCTCCTTAACAGGTATATATTTCTTGAGCAGTGGCTGTTTCATCAAATAAACATATAGAGGCATATTTACCAATGATAAAATAATTTACGATATATGGTTTTCTATACAGTTGTAAATATAAACAATAAAATAATATAAAGATATTTTTGTTTATAAGAACATTTATGATTGACCGTTGCAGCTATTGCAGAAAACAGTTGATTTCAGTGTTAACACGCGTTTTAATGACATGCTTCATTAGTTAAAGTGTTTGATGATCGTCAACTGGTTAGTGTTTGCAATAATACAAACGAAATACACTTAAAAATATTTTCCTTCATGTTCGACGTTAAAACCTCTCCCGTTGCCCCATCTTAACACTTAATTTTAAAAAAGTAAACCTTAGATTAGAAGTATGTTTGCATTTTTCTGTGTCGTATGCATTCTTGTAATTACATGTATTTGAAGCGTTCTTTAAAAATTAACACATACGAAGGGTGATCAAAAAAGTTCACGAACTAAATGAATAACTTCCAAGCAAAAAATGATACAGGGTTGCAGTGTTGAATTTTTTAAAAAGTAGTCCTCTCCGATTTTAACGCGCATCTACAAACCGTTCTGCCCATGCGCGAATCACGTGATCTAGGTTGTCACTTGACATGCTCCGTAGAGTTCTGTCGCAGAAACTAAAAGATTTTCCAACTCATATTTCTTACCATGCAAGTTACTTTTTATAACCAGACCAGTCTATTTGTCAGAAATGGCAAAATCTCGGTAATCGTTTCTAGATGGAATGAGCATGGTGACCATCAAAACCCGAGATCTATGTCTTGGGAGCATCATGTATAGACCGTTTCACGGTACCTGGGGTAACTGTGGTACTGCTCTTTTGCAGCAAAATGGTATAGTTTGGTGAAATATGACATAAAAGTAATTGGTGAATATACGTCATTTAATTATCTCTCAACAAAAACTTCTCCAAACGTTATTATTTTGCCCTGCAAAAGAGTAGTACTGCAGTTACCGTGAAGGGGCTAATTCAATGTGGATAAAGTATGGGCGTCTTCTTTTTATCATACTGATATGTTAAAGTTCAAAGTATGTTTTAGGGATTTTATAATGACATTATTTTTAAGATACTCAACTATTTTTCTAACTGGAAGTTGGCCATCTTTAATATCAAATCACCTCAGGACACATCTCTTCCCAATCTTGCTTTCACTGGGCAACAGAACAAACATTTCTAAATACTGTAATCATCTTTTATTCGCGACGACTTTATTTCGCGATTTACCGGGGTTAAACTAGTTCGTGACAATTAATTTTCGCGATCAAGTCTTTATTGATCTGTTGTTAATAGACAAAGACACTTTAAGGACTGGTTCGCGGCGAGAAATATTCGCGATTACTCGACTCTCGCGAACTTCGCGAAAATTTCTAGGACGCGAATAAAGTTAGTCTACAGTATCACCCTTCCTTCACTAAAACAATCAATCCAAATTGCTGTCAAGTCTTTTGTCTGCATAAACCGTTAACATGTTATAATTAAATTTCCAAAATACATATTTAACTTTAAACCTTTCGATACTCGAGTACCATCGAGTCAACCATTTTTGTCACAAGTGATCTACATATTGTCGTCATTTTCACAGTGTGACGTAACAAACATGGAGCAAAACATTTCATTACAAATGCTTTTTATAGAACGTGTGTATGACTATACAATTAATATATGAACCAATTTCATTCTGATCTGAAGTGTGTTTTTTTTTTAATATAGAGATAGTTCGCGAATTTTGTTATCACCCCTCGTATATATATATAGATTTCAAATAATATGCTTATGATAACATTTTCAGGAGAGGTAGCAGCAAGCACTGCTCCACCAGGCAGTGGTGGAGCAGCTAGTGGTGGATCAAGCGGTGGTGGATCTAGTGGTGGATCAAGCGGTGGAGGATCTAGTGGGGGTGGATCTAGTGGTGGTGGAGGATCAGGCAGTGGCGGATCCGGTGGTGGCGGAGGAGGCTCGAGTGCAATTACCGGAAATGGCGTGTTGACATTATGTGCTCTAATTTTTACTGTGATTTTAAAATTCAAATAGTGGACAAATAATCATAAATATTGAAAACATCAGTATGAAGGCATTTAAGAGTAATTAAGTTTAAAAACGGCATTTAATTCGGTTATCCTGAACTGCGAGTGGGTTTTTTTCATGAACCAGTGGAAAACATGGACTGCGATTTCAAATACTATGTAGATATGTTAATAATTATACACAAATGTTTTTTTTCTGTTGTCTATAACATAGAATAGAGATTACATTTTAAATGTATTGTGATGTCATCTGTCACATGTAAACTTCAGATACGTTAGTTCAATTTGTTTTAGCCCATCTGTAATTCTCCTTATCAAAGCAGAATCATTTCATGATGTCATTTAAAACCTTTCTTATCACATTTCCCCCTAATTTTGATGTGTTTCAACTTAAAATTGGACATTTTTAGAAAAAATTCTAGTGATGTTCTATCCAATTAAAATATGATACGTACATTTATACCGGGATATAGTTTCTTTTTTAAAACTTTGACATAAAAAGAATTATATATTCTACCCTACCCTCGAGATTCAGAGTTACGTATCAATTGATGTAAATGGCTCAGCTCATGAACTAGAGACAAAATACGAATTAGAGATGGGGGTGTTTTAACAACTGATTGCAGCTTTTCTTGCCACTAGGCCAGATCAACGGACAGGGATGACTTCTACCTAATATCAAAGGCAGCGATAAAATAATCAACTCTGAGGTGAAACTTTGGTTTTCTTCTACTGTTAAAGATTTAAAGCATATAAAGATCTCCGTTATGAAATGTTAAAACGCCAGTTAATCATTCACTTTTTGATTTTGAGGCTTACTTCAACGTAGAATCAACTGTCAATACTGCTCATTGTTTTATACTATGGAGAGAGTGACAATATTTTATACATGTTCTTGTGCCTTCCTCTTTTTCTTCCAACAAGATGGACACATTGTTATGGTTTAGTAAGTATACCGGGTAGTTAAAAACCATTTCCAAAGGTTTTAATACAAGGAGCCACGATCTTTTCACGCGAAGAATTGCATTTCTATGAATTATCTTAAATATGAGCATGAAGAGGATGATGAAAATTTATTAGAAAGAGTTTTGAATATATATTACAGAATCACATTAAAGATTAAAAGGTAAATGCCAACAATCTTATTTCAGAAACTATTTTTCCCTTACCAGAAGACCGGAAATGGAAAAGGAAAGGGAAGACAACATGAAAAATGCGTTCTGGTTCAAACTAACCAAAAATGTAAAAAAAAAAAAAATACAACCATTCCTGACAATGGATAAAGAAGCAAATTTTAGACATTGTAAAATTGCTCACTCCTACATGGCACCTGATTCCATCTTTTATGTTTTGGAGGTCCGTGTTTGCTCTGCTCCTAATTTGTATTGTTAAATGGACTTTTGATCTTGGGTGCTGTTCGTTTTCTCCGTGTGTTTCATTCCTCAATATTAGATTGGAAAGTGCACTGATTCTACAAAAAAGTACCTCTGTAGTTTATTACAAACGATATGTATGAGTTGAAAAGATCTTTGAAGACATAGACAGGAACGTTTAGATTTTTCATGTGCAATTATTTGACAATTTAGCCGACCTTTTATTATTACTATGAAAGAGAATTTATTTATTACCCTTAACATGTAGGGCAGAAAACTTCAGTTGTGCCCTTTTAGTTATCCATTACATGTAGATATAACGGTGATGTTAAAGTGATATACGCCGTATGGATGCCGATTTGTATGTGAAACAAAATGATTAAATGATTTGAAACACATAAAGTGTAATGAAAAAAAAATATTTCCACAAAATTTAACTATAAAACTCGTTGTAATAACAGAACAATAAAGCAATATCTGCAATCAAGAATTCAGTCTTTTCATGAAT
>PRKT01000004.1:3073632-3090638 GCA_003671525.1 Saccostrea glomerata | reverse complement strand
GGGGGGGGGGGGGGGGGGGGGGGGAGTAAGAACATTTAATGTAACCAGTGCCATTTTACTCTAGTTTTTGTCTGTATATATTATAGGCCTATATTATCTATAAAATTTTTATAGCTCATTAGCTCAAAGAAATGCAGTCATACCATGGATCTTCGTGAAAATCGATTATAAATAACTAAAATACATTAAAAAAATCACACCTTACAGTGAAATGTATATTTACTTTTATATATTTTTATTTCATATATTTTTTTTTATTTCAAAGATGAAATTCAATCATGGTCAATAATTATAATGACCAATCCCTCTCAGATGCATGCGCACAAGAATGGAATTTTTGCCATCTATTTTTAGAAAACTGGATTGTCAAGTAACTTTTCAACATGTCGGAAGGGCGTGAATGTACCCTGTGTGTATTTTGTAAAAGACTTTGGATACTTTATTCTGTTTGTTTTTATGCTTATTTCTTCCTCGGATCCATCAAACTTGTACTGTCTCCAAAAAATGTCCCCTTTTGTAGCGTTCGATGTGAGGCTCTCACTGCAGTTTGATTGCACGTGTAAGTTACAAGTATTTGTCAATTTGAAACCATTTATTTACTATTTACCATATATGAGTGAAAAATTCTCAAGAGGGACGTTAAACAATATACAATCAATCAATCAATCTTTTTATTATCATTTTTATTTATTTCTGATTTACAATAAGTGTTAAATCTTTGTTATGGAGAATCCCCTAAGACAGTACAGGTTTGACATACCAATCGATGTAAACACAAGGCCTTTTAGGTCACTGTGCACCAGCCCGTGACGATGACCAAAGGTCTTATATATGGAATTGAAACATAAGTCGAGAAGAGAAATAGTACCGACATCGTATAGCATTTACTACGCATAACGTTTTATATTCTTGCGCGATAGCTTTAAACTAAAGCTCAATTTACTTGTATCACTTCATGATACCGATAAAACCAGAGTTCGGAAAATTGGATTGCCGTCATTGAATTGTTTGATGCCTTTTCACCGCGACAGAGACTGTTTTATATATATACTCGATGTTTTACCCTGCAGAACAGACACCGACATCTAAAACATCCGTGGTGGGATTAGGTGCGATGAATGAATAAATATCTTCTGCCGATTGGTCATACCCGCCGTTTATTCCCCTGTCAGTATCGGAGAAAACGGAAAAAAAAGAAGACATAATAACCTATCAATTTGTACATAAAAAGTCATAAGTGTACATGTACATATTGATAGCTTGTATTTGCTGACAATGTAACAAAACTTGCGAAATAATTACTTCCAACGAGACCGCTGTTATGATGATACTCTTGTTCCATTATCTTGTCTGTCAATAGTTTCCTCGTTTAGAACTGTTCGTAGGAAGAGTATGCTCTTGCATAAAGAATCAACTGAGAGACGTAAACCCCACATGCGGGTGGTATGGATATATTGCACCACAAGTAAGGAGAGATGAGATTTAAAAAGATGAAGCCATCAGATTTATCATAAAGTTTTGTTCTTGATTAACCACAATTTTTTTTCAATTTAAACATATCCAAAGATTAAACAGATGTGTTAGACTCTGTGTTGTCTTTTATTTCAAGCTCAAAAAGTTTCAAATTTGAACTTGTAAAGATATAAACATTGTTTAACACACTCATTTATCCGGAAGATGTGAATAATATTTCTCTGTTCCTTTAAACCAGTAATCATTTAACATGAAGACATCTAACAGAGATCGAACCAAAAAGTCTATTGATACAATGCAGATCGGGAGCAGAGTAAGCACAGACGACTGTAACACCAAAAATGGGATCAGGTGTCATTGAGGAGTAACCTTTCTACCGTTGACATCCACCATGTGCTCCTTGTAATGATTTGGCAGACTAAAAATCGAAAAAAGACAATTCAGTGTGTAAATAATAACATAACAATCGGTATGAAAAAAGGGTCAGTAAGCATTCTACTCGATGATAAGTTATGATTGCTGTCAAGCCCATTATCAGATTATATCAACCCATGAAATGACTACAGGACTTTAAATCAATTCTCTTGCGTGTCGAATCAACTGAAAGAAATAAATCTTCTGCCTTCTGTATTTTGCTTCATATTGCTAAAGGAAGCTGCCGGTGTAACGACGAAAAGTGATCCCCGTAGAATATTGACCAGGGGGTCACTTTTCTACGTAGAAAAATGACCCCGGGTCAATATTCTATAACAAGTGGAGTCATTTTTCGACCGTAGAAAACCATTCCAGACCAGTAATTCTACGACTACACACACGTTGAAAAATGACCTCCAGAGAAATTTGACCCCCTCCATTTTTATAAAATAAAACCTTATACTGTATCTGTCTTTCCTGATATTTTGTTATACTTTCAAATGTAAGGAGGAGGGATGTTCTTTACTCCTTTCAACATATGTGACAGCATAACTTAATTAAAAATAGCATCGTAATCGATGTACCTGGTATGAGGGGTTTTTTGCTTGCCGAATCCCAATGAATAAAACTAGTTATTTATTGAGGAGCATAAATTTATGACTATATTTTGCGTGTTATCATTCAAAGATTTTGTTTCGAAACTGGTACGATGCGTATGTTTCTGATAACCATAAGCTTGTATGGAGACCTCCGAAATTAGCACTCTTAATCATTTAATTCAATTTTGAAAATATTTACAAAACCAAAAAAGATCGCTTCAAGTTAGAAAAGCAACGTAATTTCACTATATAAATTCAATTCCCTTAGCTCTTACATTTAATATACATATGATTGAATGCATTCTGCTTTAAAATACATACATGTACTTTTTAACTATATACGGGAAACCGAGAACGTTCTGATAATGATACATGTATAAAGATATCCCCCAAAACGGGCAAATAAATAATAGTTCATCTTTCACAGATATCTATGAATTCCTTTAAAAATCTTCCTTTTTCAACACATTTAGCCCACAGACACCTGGCAATTAGTTGCTGTAACCCCCCCCCCTTCTTTCTTCTGAGATTTTCTTAGACACTAACTTTGCAAATAAAAATGTTAGTCTATCATGCCATTACTTCGATATCTAATGTCATTTTCCATTTCTGTTACATGTAATTTGTAAGTTTCAGAAAATATCCTTTTACGGTAAATAAAGAATACCAATATGCAAATTCT
This sequence comes from Saccostrea glomerata, assembly GCA_003671525.1. Taxonomy (NCBI): domain Eukaryota; kingdom Metazoa; phylum Mollusca; class Bivalvia; order Ostreida; family Ostreidae; genus Saccostrea; species Saccostrea glomerata. Next base: position 3,087,470 of record PRKT01000004.1, on the reverse strand, counting down.
TGTTAATACACATGGTGTCCTCTTTCGAGGAAGATATTTAATTCGAATACAGAAATAGCAATTAAGCAAAAGTCAGATCAGTGAGATTGTTGTTTTAGAAGCCTCTTATAATTTACGGTAAACCCATTCATGAGAATTTGCTACAGCTTGATCGGAAGGTCATGGTTTCGAGTCCCGGTCGCGACTGTCTTACAGTACCGACCAGACCAAACCTGACACAAAGCAGTCCCAGAGCAGTCCCACAGCAATCCCAGAGCTGTCCCAGCAGTCATAAAAACCTTCATAGCAACTTCATCTTTCCAAAGCGTTTAGCACTTTGAAGTGATTTTTTTTGGAGGGGGTCCCTTGGATGCGACGTTTTAACCGAGGTCACGTGTCACGGCACTGAGGTCTTGGCATGATAGATATTTTACTGCTCAATGGGCCTGTGTGCCGAGTAAAGCACAGGCATTTGGGGGCTGGACCCCACTCATCCCCTTTTCATTTTGTTTTAAATCTGGGTAAGACACACTTTTCCCTATTTTCGTAGTCTAATATACACTACTTGGTATGGATAATGTAACTCTTTTGCCATTTAAGCCGTTTTAAAATATATCGTTTTTGACTGATACATCTAAAGAGAGTATATGCAAGAAGTACATATTGGACTACCAAAATAGGAAAAAGGTGTGGCAACTCCAAATTTTAAAAGAAAAAATGAAAAGGGGAGGTCAAGCCCCCAAGTGCCTGTGGTTGAAATACCCATAAAAGACATATTTTTGCAAGTTGATTACACACAACATGTCTCAGAGTACCGGTACATTACGCCTCTTAAAATTCAACAGCCAAAATTGAACATAAAGAAGTGTGATATATTTTATATTGCTACGCACCAAATCACATCATTTTCATGTTAAAACTTATGAAAATCAATGAATATGGAGATAACGAACCGTATTCAAGATCAAAAGTCCATAAAACAATACAAAACAGGAGCAAAGCTAACGAGGACCTCCAAAACATCAGAGATAGGATCAGGTGCCATGGAGGAGTGCGCATCCCCTGCTGACCAGTCACACCCGCCGTGTGTCCCTTGTCATGAATGGGAAATAAAATAGCAAAATCTGATGTCAATTCTGTGTGTGAATAATGGACTAGCAATAAGTTTGAAAAAGGTCAGTCAGCATTATTGTATTTGCTGACAACGTCATTGCATCGATAATAGAACTTACGAATTGATGACTTAAAACAAGACAGCTGATATTCTTGTTTCATCAACTTGTTTGTCAATTTTTTACCTCGTTTTAGAAATTGTTTGTACATATAGAGCATGTTCTTGTATTCATTCATTTGCCAAGAGAATATTTGAAGTCTCTTTTGAAAAATATTTTAAAGTGATGTTTGATCTGTCAACATCTTTCAGAAAAGAATATCAAAATATTTTAACTTTTTAAAATTCTCAAAATCTAAACGGTTTAAATGCCATTTTTTTCTTTAAAACTATGAAGAGTTATATCTGAAGTTCACAAAAACACATACTTTATTATGGCTGACCAGATAAATTTAACAAACCAGCCTTTTGAAAGCGTATACACTCCAGTTCTTGGAATATCTATTTTTTCAATTATTCTTTGCAAACTTAAAAAAAACCCTAAAATTTAAAAAGATGATTTAGTCTTAAATTTGATATAAAAAAAAATCTCAAGTTGGTTTCTTTAAAAAAATCAAAAAGCTTTGGGTCCATAAAGGCAATTAAGAACATTTTGTCTGTGTATGTACTAAATGACATATATATCCTATGGATAAAGTGTTAATTTCCATAAATAATGTACTAGTGTATTAAATGCTCTGTAAATACAATAACACTATAATAAACAAATGTAAACTTGCTCAATTTTTTTCAATCAACCAAAGAGATTTTATTTCAATTGACAAGTGGTACTAGTAATCAGAATGTAATTAGTATGTAAAATTAAAACCAGATCCGAAAAAGTATGGACTTTCCTTAAGCTTAAAAGCTTACGGAAATGATCACTTCATATCATAAGCTTACCAGTTTGCATTCGCCTAACAAGAATATTTCTGCCAAAACGAATGTTTTTGCATCAAAAATTCACAAGGGGTCATTATTCTACGGGGTCATTTTTCTACAACGCACACGGAGAAAAACGACCCCAAGGCCATAATTTCTACGGAAAAGGGGGTCAATTTTCTATGTAGAATATTGACCAGGGGGTCAAATTTCTACGTAGAAAAATGACCCAGGGTCAATATTCTACGGGGGTCACTTTTCGTCGTTACACCGGTAGATAATTTTAGTTCACCATGTTTATAATAAAGTTTAGTTGTCAGTTGCCAATGTTTTTTTCTCTAGAAAATCGTTCTTGTATGAGACAGATGTACTAAGCATCGGACACTGTGGATACTTTTATTCTGAAATTAATGGGAAAATTAATATGACACTTCAAGGAAACTGAAAACTGATCATTTATAAAATTGAAAGCCCAAGAGACTTTTCATTTCTAGCTCACCTGAGCTGAAAGCTCAAGTGAGCTTTTCTGATCACCCGTCGTCCGTCCATCTGTCTGTAAACTTTTCACATTTTCAACTTCTTCTCAAGAACCACTGAGCCAATTTTAACCAAACTTTGTACAAAGCATCCCTGGGTAAAGGTAAATTTAAATTGTTAAAATAAAGGGCCAAGGGGAGATAATCAAGAAAATACAAAAAATAGAAATTTCAAGAACCACTAGACAATAAAAGCTGAAACTTATGTGGAAGCATCCTGGGGTAGTGTAAATTTTAATTTGTTCAAATCATGACCCCCGGGGATAGGGCGAGGCCACAGTAGGGAATCCAAGTTTTACATAGAAATATATAGGGAAAAAATTAAAAATCTTCTTCTCAAGAACCACAGCCAGAAAAGCTAAAACTCATGTAGAAGCATCCTTGGGTGGAAGTGTAGAATCTAAATTGTTCAAATCATGACCCCGGGGGTATGGTGGGGCCACAATAGGGAATCCGAGTTTTACATTCAAGTATATAGGCAAAAAACCACTGGGCTAGAAAAGCCTAAACAAGTTTATGTTGAAGCATCCTTGTGTAGTGTAGATTCTAAATTGTGAAAATCATGACCCCCGGGGGGTAGGGCGGGGCCCCAATAGATAATCCAGGTTTTACATAGAATTACATAGGAAAATTTTTTAAAAATCTTCTCAGTAACCACTGCGCCAGAAAAGCTGAAACTTATGTGGAAGCATCCTGGGATAATGTAGAATCTAAACTGTTCGAATCATGACCTTTTGGGATTGGACAAGATCAAGATTGGTATTACAAAGCGGAAATCTGTTCAATAACGGAATGGCCAAAGTTACTCAGGTGAGCGATGTGGCCCATTATTTGGGCCACATTTTACTCCAAAAGTAGAAAAACAGGCCTGGTTATAACAGGATATAATTAAATCTATGGGAATCAACATCCGGAGAACCTGCAAAATCCTTATCAGATCCTGCAACCCAAGTATCTGGACTACTTAAGGTGGTAAGAGTGGTGCCAGAGAAGTAACGGGGAGTGTGATAGTAACACTCCCCGTTCTCTGTTCCCTGTTCTCCCTTGGGTTGTATCACGAAATGTTAGCAATCAGAAGATTCATCTGCCAAATACTTAGTTCACCAAGTAATTTGCCTAAGAATTTAAATCTTCGTGTGTTCCTAGTTTTTTTTTTTGTGTGAAAGAAAAGGCTTACAGATATCAATCAAATTTCATTTTGAAATTTGTCTATAGAGTTTGCATTCAGGAAAGAATTCCAGCATATTTTTCTCTGACACAATCACACAGATACATCCATGTAAATAGAACGACTTATAATACGAATCCGGTCTTATTTTTATTTAACGCACATCTATCAAACTTCATCTTATCTTTTTTTAAAGATAGAAATCAAGATCAAACTGACGTGCACCAGAATTTTTATGTTGTCAGGTTCTATTCGCTTTTTACTTTGCATTCTCATATTTGGGACCCTTAAAAAACGAAAGTGACATGAAAGTACTTTTTTAAATGTTATTCTATGATTTTTTCGAGCATAAAAAATGATGATTACGAACAATGCAAATCTGTGAAAAGAGTATGAAACTTGGATTCCTGAGAATATCAAGAGCTTGTGTCTAGTACTGTAAACCAACTTTTATTCGCAATTTACCGGGGGTTAACTAGCTCGCGACGATAAATCTATGTAGGTATTGATCAGGGAGACAAATACTCTTATAAGAATAAAACAAGACCATAATAATTTTCTTAGTCAACATATATGAATAATAACTACTAATATTGTTTGTTGATAAAATGTCGTCAATAGTCTGAATGTTGAGTTGGAGGTCACAGCAAGTGTTTTTTCTCTTCTCATGTAGAATTTACCATTTAATTCTGCTTAAAATAGGAATACTGGAGTATTAAAACAGGTTTTAGTTCTTTCTTTAAAGAAGCACCTACTAGTATCTATGATATCGAAAAGGATCATGAGATTTGCTTCTATTACAGACTTTTAATATTAGAATGGTGAATTTCTCATTTCTTATAGTTCTTTGGATTTTTGTGAACCCACATTTGATTTAGACCACTTTTAGAATATGCATTAAAAAATAGTATGTACATCCGACTGTACCTCTTCTTTAGCATGTAATACTTTAAAGGTTGTGGCTTCGTAAAGCAGTCTTCAGTATACCTTTATATGTATACTAGGTAGGGAAGATTTAACATTGTTTGACTGGAATGTTAAAAGTATAAAGCATTGAATTGTTCATCTAAAAATTTAAGTCTCAGAAAATGAACTTCGCGTACAAATAGGATTTGAAGATGTAAAATAAAAACCAAGTTCTTCAGAAATACATCTATTATAATTAAATTTGCACTTCTAATATCAATTTTTAAATGCAAGACTGTGAAAATTCTTTTTGTCTTTTGCTAACAATTAAGGGAATATTTAAGACCAATTTTAGATTTTCTTCAACCCCCTACGAAAGTTAACTCTAAAAAACAATTTAAATAAAATCTAGTTATCATATATTTGTTTTAATCCAAAACATTTTCGCTTTAGAAAATCTAATAAATGAAAATCTTATCTCAAACTAGAATATGGTGTACACATTATAACTGCTAAGAACTTTTAAACACAACTGTTTTGAAATTTAAAAATATATCAAAATTTTTGTGGACCTCATTCCTTTTATCAGTAAACACCTTAATGTAGATCACATAAAATATGGTCGTCTCAAAGAAATTGGAGTCTTTAATGATACGTTTGTCATATTCTTTAAATATGTGGAGAACAGGGGATCAGTATGAGTTGTTAATGAAAACCAAGACAAAATCCGTTGTTACAATTATTAAAACATCATTCAATAAATACATTATAACTACATTTTCACGTAAGGATAAGAATTCTATTAGGTCAATTTTGTCAGCCATATATATTGGAAGTGTTTTCCTGGTATGACAAAACTAACGAAAAGTAACGCGGAGAGGTTTTTTCATTAAACCATATTTCTCAATTATAAAAAATCTACTGTGGACACAACTGTTGTAAAATTAAGCCAATCTTAGAGAAATCTCCACCAGACAATCTGATGGATAGATATATTATTATCGTTGGCTCCTTCCTGTTACTCTCTGTAATGCTGTTAGGGCTATCAGGTAAGAAATATATTCATTGGTTTTGATTTTTCTTCATTTGACAAACATTCAAAGATATATGGCTTTCATGTGTATTTTAAAAATACATATACAGACTGTAGATATATGCATGTATGTATATGTTATTTTAGTGTTAACGTTCTGAAAAGGTTGACAAAGTAGACATGTATAGCTTTAATTTTACCATACAGATTTTTTCACTGTTAGTGAGATATCCAAATAAAAGACTTGTTATAAATAAAAAAATTATTACATTAATCAGTCCTAAAACAAGATGAAATGTAATCAAAAGGATTTTTTGTAATGGTGTACTTGAAGTATGAGGCAAAAGATTAATTGATTTAACATACATTGTAAACAAATTCTATTCCGATAAGTCGTATTAATATACTAAGGTATTAAAAAGCCATGAACATGTAGTTTTTCATATGGAAAATTCTTTTCAATTTATTTATTATATACGTGTTATGCATGTGCAGTTTTTTTAATTGTATTTTTTCTTTAATCTAACTCTTCATGTTTTTCCTGCAGAAGCGACGAATTCAACTGGTACGGACAATGATGGAGGAGGCGGATCAAGAACCAGTGCCACCGGAAATGTGATATACGTCGCCATAACCATAGCAGTGGGAAGACTTTTACTACAAAAGTAGCTAGGATACCTGTGAATGTTATGAAGTGATGACCATCCTCTATTTTCATAGAGACAAAGAAGGAAAAAAATGTATGAGCGTTACAAATAAAGTAGAGAAGATATGTGCTTCATTTTTTCTTGTCTGGGACATGAACTTGGATGATACGTGATCCAATCTACTGACAAGTCCTTTGTGAATTAGATCACGTGACAAAGCAAGTTCAAGTCTTTGCTTTGTTAGTTTACAAGAAAAAGGCAAAATCTTAATTATAGTTTAAAATCTCTTTGTTTTTCCTCATCTTTTACGTATATAAACTAGTAAAATAATAATAAAAAAACAATTTTTCTTCAGTTTGGTTTCGAAATTGTAAGATTCAATTTCTCTTTCGTCGGCTTCCCTTATTTATAAGCCAAAATTCTATTATTTCTTGCATATGGAGTTTGTGTTCCCAGTTGATTCGATATGCAAGAGCATGATCTACACATGAACTGTTTCTTAAATGAAAGGATTATTGACAAATATTAAATGACGTAACAAGGATATCAAAAGTCTCCTTAAAGACCAACATTTTGCAAATTTTATGATAAATAAATTGACCTTATCAGCAAATACAATATTTCATGCAGTCGAATGTTGAACAACGTTTGTCATACAAATTGTTAGACCGTACTTATTTTCCGTTTGCCAAATCCCGACAAGGAGCACACGGCGCATGTGACTGGTTGACAAGGGATGCTCACTCCTCCAAGACAACAGATTCCACCACTGATGTTCTAGAGTTCAGTGAAAGCTCTGCTCCCAAATTGTATTAAAGCAATGGCCAATTGAGCTTATTCAACGTTCATTACCTTCATCCTAAAAATGTTTTGTGACGTATTATGATTTTTATCTTCAAAATATGACGCTCGCCTGCGTAGCGCAGTGGTTAGAGCTTCTGCTCCTCTAGAGTCTCAAAATAAGGATTTGATCCTTACGTCGCCGGTTCGAGTCCCACTGTGGGACGTGGAGACCGGTCCTTCGGATGAGACTGTATAAATCATGATGCCGTGTGTAAACCTATAGGGTTAAGAACGGACATTTTATCTGAACATTTTAAACTTGGACTATAATCATTTCATATCATAATCATTTTAGTTATTAATAGTGAACTTATTAGTGAAAGTAAAATAAAATGAATGTTTATTAAACAAGGATGTACAGCATTAGTGTACCACATATAGTGACTTTATAATGGGAAAAGATACTTTAATTCCATGAACTATAATTATCTTGTTAGAACAAATTGGATGTTGTTGGTACAATGAACTATAATTTTGTAAATCATTTTGTAAGGAAATTGATCAGAAGAGACCAATCCAGTCCAGCGATACTAAGTAATAAAATTTTAACGGAAATGCAAAGTTACTATTAAGATTCTTGATCAAGAGTAATAAAAACTGGGAACTTTGAAGTAGATAAGTAAAAGAGCTTAGGGCTAGAATTCCTGTTGTGCGGAGATGGGGATTGAGTCAATTCCCATGGGTACAAATTGCGCTCCGTTATCAGCAGACTTATTTTTATATTCATATGAAGCAGAATTTATGCAAAATCTTATGCGTGAAAAGAAGAAAACACTTGCTGTGGCCTTCAACTCGACATTTAGATATATCGACGACATATTGTCAATTAATAATGATAATTTCCATTCCTACGTCGATACGATATATCCTGGTGAGCTTCAGATAAAAGATACCACAGAGTCCGACATTTCTGCTTCATATTTGGATATTTTGAAAAAGACACTGATGGTAATCTAACAACCAAGCTATATGATAAACGTGATGACTTTAACTTTTCTATCGTCAACTTTCCTTACTTATGCAGCTATATACCTTCTTCACATGCATACGGAGTATATATATCTCAGTTGATTCGATACGCAAGAGCATACTCTGCGTATGAACAATTTCTTAAACGAAGTAGATTATTGACAAGCAAGTTGATGAAACAAGAATATCAGCAGTCTCGTTTAAAGTCATCATTTCGTAAGTTCTATGGTCGATACAATGACCTTGTCAGCAAATACAATTTATCATTGAATATTTACATTTCCAATGTCTTTGTCCGAGATAAAATTACCAATTGTAAATGTTATTGATTTCCTCATGAATGTTTTGGCGCGGTTCCAAAAAAACCACGTGTAGGGCGGGACAACACCTAGAGAGAAGCAGGCTTGGAGCCCGTGGATTGGCGGAATCAAAGCATGTAAATATAAGGAATAACTGTCAGATTTTTCGAATTCATGAAGATGATCAATGGATTGGCTTGTGTGATAATTTTATGCATAAACGCCTTCGGCGTTTATGCAAATTATCACACAAGCCAATCCATTGATCACTTCATGAATTCGAAAAATAAGACAGTTATTCCTTAAGTCAAATGCTGACTGACGTTTTTCATACCAATTGTTAGTCCATTATTTATACACTGAACTGACAACGGATTTTTTCCGTTAATTCCTGATCATGACAACGAGCACACGGCGGGTGTGACCGGTCGGCAGGGGATGCTCACTCCTCCATGGCACCTGATCCCACCTCTGATGTTTCGGAGGTCCGTGTTTGCTCTGCTCCGATTTTGTATATTGTTTAATGGACTTTGAGATTGAATACTGTTCGTTATCTCCATATCCTCCATAAATATCACTAACGTGTGTTTACCTGTATTTGAGAGTGGTGCCATGTTGGGGGTCATAGGTCAACGGATAGACCTACGGACAAAGCGTAGGTGGTTAGTGATGGGGGGTTAACCAATGAAATGCATTTTTATATCCTGGACCATGAATACCCACTGAGCACAAAATACCCTGTTTTGGTCGGAAATGAGTACCCCCGGTATTCCCGGTCTTATTCTCAAATTATCAATTCTCTCTGTACCTTTTATTTATGGGAATCATTCATGGAAAATTCATTAAAACTACTATTCCTTTTGGACTTTTGCTTATCTATTTATTGGGAGTTCGGTCTTCAGCTCTTTTAGTTTGGACGGACCCTTTGAACATTTATATCAACAGTGCATTGGTTTATACGGATCAAATTTCAAATTTCGAAAACGCTTACTAAAAATCCATACGATCACGGAGAAATTGTAAACTTGGATTCATTTAATAAACTTTAAAAACAAAGACAAGTTTTCTTCATTGGCTTACACGTGTCGCAGTAGGATCTGGCACGAAAAAGACCCCTCCAGTGCTCAAAGGAAGTAAGTGCTGAGTTTTGGACAAACAATGCAGCACTCCAACGGCATGTGGTGGTATCTCCATATGAGTTAAACATTCTCCAGAGGGACGTTAAACAACATAAAATCAATCATTCAAAATATGACGAGACAGGATGTGTATCAGGACGTAAACAATTTTTTTAAAGAAGCTAGTCAAAACTTATTTGTTGTTCTATTTAAAAGATGACAAAACATCTGGTGATCTACACTATTAAGCTCTTGACATAATTCTGACCAACAAAAATAAAGTTAATTTTAATCAAAAATAATAAATTTTAAATATCTAATTTCAATTTGCTACAGAATTTAAGTTCCAGCTTTTAAGCTTGAATAATGTTCTTGGTTGTGAATACTGTTCGTTATCTCCATTTACTTCATCCACCATGTGACCCTTGTCATATTCGAGTAGGCAAGTCAGGGTAAAAACATTAACCCAACGAATTGTATACAATATGAGAGTCGATTAACACAAATTGTGTTTGCAAACAGTCATTGTATGATAACATTTTAATTTTTAACCTATTTGTCAGTTACCCTTCTTAAATAAGAAGTTGTTTGTATCAAGAAAATTTACATGTACACTAATTTATCGAATCAATAGGAGACAAAAAACCCACATGCAGGTGAAAATGATATACCAGTTTATGGGCGTTGGAGAAAGGAAAGTCTAATTCATCACGTTTTTTTTTTATAAATATCATACTTAGTTGATAGTCTTTGACTTGTAAAAACATTCAAATATAAAGCAGATGTATCACATTATCACATACATTTGAGCTGGAACCTCTACATCAAACCCACAAGCCTTTACAGATAGTGTTGGCTATAGGGTTTAAACTTAATAAAGCTATGCCTTTTTTAATTCTTTCGGTGGAAGAGTTCTGAATTTCAATAATTTTATAAGCAATTTGTTCTTTCCAAAGTATGATTGTTAGTTTATTTCTTAATATTTCCATTTCTAAATTTTTTCTCTATGATAATCCTTTGAAAGTTAGCGGAGTTGATTTCCTGATAATTCTGCCGGACTGTAAATTAGGCAGGTCGATAGGTTAGGAGCTAAGGAGGCCTAGTATGCATGCAAATCTCGTGCGCATCTGTCTCTGAGTCTGACGCTAAGGACACCAAATATGCATGAACATTTCGTGCGGCTGCCGTTGTGTCTGACGTCAGTGGGCTAGGACTATTGAAATTGGGATGGGAATCCTCGTGTAATTTAAATCTATGCATTTTTAAAGTTTAAATCTACAATTTCATTTCACAATGAAATGGAAATATAAGGAATCACTGTCTAGTTAGTATAGTATGCCAGGGACATCAACAATCATGGGAAACATGGGATGATTTGTGCATAACGGGCTTCTTCGCCCGTTATGCAAATTATCCCATGTTTCCCACTATTGTTGATGCCCCGGCATACTATACTAACTAGACAGTGATTCCTTAAAACACTTCGTAACAATTAAGAAAATATCAATATGGGATATTTTGAAGTAATCGATGTGACACATACATGGATATAAGAAACACTATATTCAAGCTCAAAAGTTCATAAAACAATAATTTTTCATATTGTTTATTTTCCTTACCGGCTTAAACATACAACAATAACAGGAAACTTTACAATTGTATGTAAAATTGATAAACCCAGGAAAAGATCCCACTAAAGGTCTTTGTATGCGGAGATTTTTCTTTATTCCTTATACAAGTTATTTTTTTAGATAGAGAGGACTCTCACTGCAAGAGGAATAAACACTTGTTAAAGTTGAATTGTTAAACTTATTCAGTGACGGTTTAGGTTTAGCTGTTACTGTCAAGGTAAGTGTTTTGCAATTTTCGCCTGAAGCAAAATTTATTTTCGTCATCAATTCTTGGGGCAGGGTTTTAAAGTTGATATATATGATTACAGTTTATTTTTATACAAAATGCATATTCTTTCTTCTATATTTAGATAATGTTTGTTTAATTTATAGATGAGATTATGTATTATTCCTTTTTTTGCCACTGTGCTGTTGGTGAACTTCCTTGTCTGTGTTAATTCAGGTTTGTCCCTGACTAACTTACTTAAAGATCAAAATGGGTAACGTTAAAAAGATCAAAATGAAACTTTAAAGCAGTGAAGTTTCTTTTTTCTAAAATATTCAATTATCAAATAATAATAATTTACTTTGAAAAAAGTAAAGGAGGGGAGTTAATCAATATGAACGTAGGGGTTTTTGTCATCCCTGCTTTTTAAATCAAGTTCGAATTGGTTTCATATTTTTTTTCTCTTAAGATGAAAATGAGACATCAGTAGAAACGACTACCAGCACGACAGTAACGGAAGTAACAACGGGGGACACGCAGACAACCACCACATCGGGTGGAACCTCGACAGCCACCACCGGATTTCTCCTAGCTCTCCTTCCATACTTCATCTGGCAAATCCTATTACTTTAGAGAGATAGATTCGCAAATTTAACAAACATTGTATAACAAAAAATTATGAAAATAGTTATCAATAACACCTTTTTTTCAAAAATAGTTTATTTAATTTTTTTCTTTCCAATGTGGTTGGACTATGTGGTTATAATCCTTAAATGAAAATTATTTTGACCACAAACCATGTTTGAATGCAATTAAAGAGTTGATTGGAAGACTTATTAATTTCTGTTTTTTTTTTCTGTACAACATAACAATTATCTTGTATTCTTTTATCCGATATTGTTAATTGAAATTAAACAAAAATACATGAGTTCCAGTAATTATTGAAATCAGTACAAAGGAAGGGGTTTTTTGAAAGAAATTCGCAAAATTTTCTAATTTCATTTACCACTGCAAGGAGGTTCATCGAAATAATCACTGAAATCTGATCAAGTATCAAATTAAACGTTAACTAACAACCAATGTTTATTTTCATTGATCTAAACATTTTTTTGGGGGTAACATATTGAAAGAATTTCAATTAAATTTCAATCTTTGGTGTCCATGAGTGTGTAGCAAGCAAAGATTATACAATTTTTCATGATCATCAAATGACCATAATACTTCTGTCAGTCGCACAAACTTTCGGAAACTAGGTTTGCATATGAAATTTGATTTCTATGTTATCTTTTCCTATTCATGTTTTGATTTGATTCTATAAATCGTTACATCTGGGCCATGAAAATTTATTATTTCTTAATCTCTTAAATTCGTTTCCATTTTTCATTTTAAAAAATATATATGAATTTTTAATATGTATTCAGAAGCATATATACATTGTAACTTAAGCTAAGTAAATACATGTAATACTTTTGCTGGCCATGTAATTTTACTCTCGACAAATAAAACCTTCAAATACAGTATAAAACTTTTTGAAAGTAGGTTGTTCAAAAAGGATGTCCCAGTAGATGGATATGAATTTGTTTTTAAAAGTTCCTCAAATTCAGGAAGCAGTAGTTGATATAATATTGCCTATTGATGAGCAAGGACTTTCAGAACAAATACCTATTATTCAAATGACAACAAATTATATGCACACATGTTAACGTCTGATTTAAAAAATGAATTTCTCATACAAGCATAAAGATTTCCTCAACTCCCCTTTCAACTTCCCTCAAAACTAAATAAAATGAATGTTGATTCAAATTTCATTTCATTTTAATCATACTTTTCCATTAAACAGTTAAAGAAGTATGTATTTTTTGTTTGTTCATAAAAAATATTTCAAATGCCAAAGTCATAATTTTAATGTACAATACATGTATCTAATTAATTACAATTATTTTTTTTGGCTATATATTCTTCCCTCTCCCAATAACTACTGTATTTGGATTTTTTAACCAGACATTGATTTTTTGAGGAGATATAATTAAGGAGATAGATGTAACGCACAGTATTCAAGCTCAAAATTCCATTAGACAAAACAAATCAGGAGCAGAGCAAATACAGACCTCTTAGACGTTAGAGGTAGAAACAGTACCATGGAGGAGTGAGCATCCCCTGCCGACCGTTCACGTACCCGCCTTGTGCGGTATGCTCCTCATCATGATTGGGAAAAATCTGTAGACAGTGTTGAAATTTTGACATAAGAATTAGCATGAAAAACGTCATTCAAAAATTGACTTGATAAATGGAATTGGCTAACAACGGCAATGTATCGACCATAGAACTTATGGAGTAATGAATATAAATTAGACTGTTAATACTCTTGTTTCTTGCACTTTTTTGTCAATAACTTGTTTCGTTATAAAAATTTCTCATACATACATGTAGAGCACAATCTTGCGTATCGAATAAAGTGGGGGGGGGGGGGGG
>PRKT01000004.1:3042243-3070094 GCA_003671525.1 Saccostrea glomerata | reverse complement strand
ATTTAATTGTCATATCTTACCTATATACTCATAATTTTCATTATTCTTTCTATGTATGCTAACAGACATCTGAAAAGAAACCATGATTTTGACTCATATAGTCACTTTAAAAATAATATATCCAAGGTATGGAGTTGGACGCAAATGATCAATTTGTTTATCATTTCACTACAGAAGATCTAAGGGCCTAACAATCACCTGATTACTATAACAACCTTTAAGAATCAATGGAATGGTAAAAAAAAATATATGAAAATACCATATAAACTGAAACGAAAGAGTCTGTTGATCAGCAGATCTGTAGCACATAAATCTGATAAAAAATTGGGATGGAGACTAAATAATAGTATGATGATAAATGTCTTTTAGGAACACATGGTTAGCTATATTTTGAGATATACAAAAAAAGCAGTGCAAAATTGTCATTTGCAATAAAGACTTTTTTTCAAAGAGCAATAATGTAGCTCTCTAGTCTTGAATTCCATCAGATGAAGAGCTTCAGATCTACAGCCATGACTGGGTAAAATGGGTATCTATAATGTAGATATCAAAAAGTTCTGCATAAAAACTCGGTATCAATACCTAAACCCCCACAAGCTGTAGCTCATGTCAAGGCTCAAGCCACTTTCATTTTTAAGTTAAGTGATTTATCTTGCAAACAATATTTTAATTAAATATGTGGACTATTTGCCAGTCTCAAAATATACTGTACAAATCAAACTAATGAAAAAAAAGATAATGTAGATACAAGTACACAGGATGGAAATTCAATCCTCTGAAACTAAACCTATATTTTCAGCACAAGAAAGCCAAAATTCAACAAGCATAATCACATAGGATTTTACTTTCACAAGACCCTAAATGGTCATTTCATATTAGTTTATTAATAATACAAAAAAGAATTCTAAAATATAAAGATTTTTTAAAACCTCCCCTTGTGCTTTCTGAAAGTGATCAATAAGATAAAAATTTGAATATGCCTCTGAGTCTAAAAAAATCAGTGACTTAATATATACATATATATAAGAAAGTAATAAAAGATGTTTCATCATGTGTTAAACATCTAATAGAAACGAAAGATAAATTCCACTATTAACCTGGTAACTTCGATTCATAAGTATTCACATTTTATTTATTATAATATAGAGCATGTTTGATCTCTCATAAGAAATTCTCTAACTGTTATTCTCAATTCATCACTTTCCCACTTGTCTTGTATTTTATTGAGGTAAGTATCTTTTCTGGCTTCAATAAATTCTGGGAGGGGTTGGGACCAGTTTTCTGGTGCTGAGGTTCGATACTCCCATATATCATTCTCGGTCTTCATTTTCACTCTCTCTGCCTGTCTCTGCTTCTCATATTCTATCAGTTCATTCTATGAATTTAAAACAATTCTATCATATGCATTTCAAAAAGAATAAGGAGCTCACCTATCCCAATTTTACCTGAAAGTGAAGCAAGGTTTAATATAAAATTAATATCAATAAGAAAAGTTTAGTTCAATCAACACTTTATTCACATGATTTACATTATATACAGATAAAAGTAAAAGATAAAAAAAAGAAAACATCTTAAGTAAATATCATGCTAACCTGCAAATTTGGTTCAACCAATTTTATATTTGAATTTTTAGCTTGGGAACATGAAATCCTTGTCCTATTCTAATGCAAGCGTTTAAATTTTATCCATAAATAATTTTCGGCAATAGCTAACAGCATACGTATGAAAAATTGTTTTTAGCTCTACATACCATGGCATCAACTGCACCATCTTCCCCCTTCTCCATTGTATAACATTTATCTGAGATATTCCTCAAAGGGATGCAGTCAGTCATTTCACCATTGACATACACTTGTCTTATACGTGATGATGATGCTATAATAATTAAAGACAAAATATATTGTAGTGTCCTTTCTGAAATGTTTTATCCATAGACCATAGGCTTAAATAAATATCCTTATTTAAAAGTTCCCAATCAATACTTTTTAATAAAGTGTTATAATTTAGATAAAAATGCTAATGAAAAAGCTAATGAAAAACCTGAATAAAATAAAGAAAGATGTGATTTAAATAACTAACTTTAGAAAAAGAAAACATCATCGATTTGAGCCTGTATACTGAAAACATCATCAATTTGAGCTAGCATGGTTCGGAATCTATTGCACTAAGGCCTAGGGATGTAATATTAGTGTCAATTTAATTAAAAATGCACTAAACCATAGAGAGCAATCTCTATCCAGAGTTATCGTTCCCACTACGCACCCACTTGTAGCGCAAGCATATACGCCCTCTGGTGAAAGATTGCATAGACAGATGTGAATTTCTCCAAAAAAATTACATATTTAAAATCAAAAGTTGTGTTTTATTCTAGAAAAGAAAAAAAAAATATTTTAATATTTTTTCAAAAGTCAGTTGTACAAGAGAATTTTACCAGATATTGAATTATTTCCTGAATTTTGAAGAGTTCTTGTGCAAAGCTGTATATTTTTGTCTGCAAGTGTTTTAAGGAGGTTAAGCTCTGACGTGCATGCAGCTAAAATGTTGGATGACTACTGTTATGAAAATCATAATTAAATTGACAGATAAATTGGCACATAAAAGAGAATTAATAAAGAAGATACATAAATCAACATTTTATCATAATAAAGGCTTGGTTCTCCATTATGTCCCTGACTGTCACTGAAGAGTAACATATACTTACAGCAACAGGATGTAAAGTCTTTCCAGTAACTAATACAAGGTCTAATCTGAAAGTATAACGCGAAAATTAAGTTTTAGCGTCTTGGCATTGTTTACAAATTGTTTCAATGAATATTAGTTCGAAAAACCTCTGTTCTACAAATTTGATTGAGAGGTCTTCGCAATGTAACATACACTGAGTAAACATTTAAATAAAACAATAAATAAAGATCATACTAATTTAATATCAGGCTGATTTCTGATGTTTACTGTTAGTTTTTTGGCCTTCTCTTCTTGTTTTTCTATGACCGGTTCCTTGACTTCTCTCATGGAGGCTGCCATTTTTCTATTTGATAACTCGTTCCGTGGAAATTCATCGTGAACCAACTAAATGTGTTTTTTTTCTTTCCAGTAGATATCACTCTCGGTATAAATGATTCAAAAGAAATCTTTTCAAATATAAGCTTAATATATGGCATTGATATAACTTATGAAAATGAAATGAGCCCCGAGTTAACTAACAGTAAAGGTTCGTCTAAATACACCAAACGACCCATACCAACAAGGATCATCACGATCATGTATTACGTATGCAAGTGTTTTTTCACAAATAACATTTTTATTCAGAGATATAACCTACATGTTACTTACCATGACTATCAACAGTTTGAACGTGATTATCTACAGGTAAGGAACTAACACAGTGTTAAGACATTTCTTATATCAATGAAGATGGTGTTTGTTATTGCCTACATCAGTGCATGATTGAGATTGTCACAATCACAGGCGCTTAACGTTCTTAACCTTTCTTTTCAGTAACTAAAAATTCCCAATATTATATTTATGGTATCGGATTTTTTTATTAATGGAAAGAAAGCGCTTGTTCTTCATGTGAATATTAATATTTAATAATATAACTATGAAGTATGATACATGTAAGTATGGTGTTCGGAAAGGGCCATTCGCAAAAGCTTAACAATGCCTTCAGAAAAAGATACCGTCGCGCTAAAATTGCCTAATACACAACACGCCATCACGCTGTAGAGTGCAAAGTTGTATAGAGAGTTGTTTGACAGCGCAACAGCTAGCGTGTTGTGTTTTGTGTTAGCACAACGGCGTGCTGTGTCAAATTGTGTTGGCGCAACAGCGTGTTGTTTGAAAGCGTGTTAGCGCGACGGCGTTTTGTGTATTAGCGCGATGACGTGTTTTATAGCATTGTGATGGCGTGTTGTTTGATATACCGTGACGGAGAGTTGTGTGAAGTTGTGTTAAGTTGTGTTAATGCGACGGCGTGTTGTTTGATTGCGTGTTAACGTCTTGATAATTATGTGTTATCGTGATGTACGGAAACGTATAACCGCCTCGTGTTGTTGTATTAGAATGCGATATTATGATATAAAAATGTCGTCAAATATAATAACTTTTAGGTTTGGCGATTTAATTATGACGACAATCTCTGGTGAATAATACTTTTCTGATATGTTTTAAACGACTTATACACTCCGATATATCCAAGTTGAATTCCTAAATGTCGCACATAAAATAATGTGTAAACATTATGCAGCTTAAATAAAATATCGCAGACATTAATGCAGTATAACATACTAGTCAAGTATATGAAGACTTCGCTTAGACGACTCGATTTAATCAAAGAGAAAAATGTAAGAAAATTCGAACGACTTGTAACATCAGATTTATATCAGATACAAAATTTTATCAGTCCAATTTGGGCTACTGGAGGAGAAAAAAAAAAGATTTACAAACAAAAGAAGAAGGAGGATCCAATTGATAGAACAAACATGATCTTACATATAATGAGACTCAGAGCAATTGATAAAAACGAAGAGATATACTGAAGATACATGTATATTCAGTATATGTTATAATTACATTAAACATGTAGTCAAGGGCAAGCAACTGGGAAAAAAGTATATATATGCACATCAAAATATCTTCAATTAAGGTAGATTACGAAGGAATCTAGCAAGTGATCTAAGGATGTAAGGGTCTTCATTAGTCATGAGTCAATCAAATTGATTATCATAAGATTAAGACTGAACAATTTTACGTTTATTTTTACAAACATTTATGAAATCAAGTCTTTGTACATTATGAGACAGAGGACAGACAAGGAAAAAATGAATTTCATCCTAAATATAACGTATTGCACTGAACTGATGTCTGATTTAAATAAAATAATTAAAATAGTTATAGGATATCTTGCAGGCTCTTCCCTAAATAATAAATCTTATGAATGCTGCTTCACTGTATCTGGTAATACTTGTCCACTATTCAATGCAAACTATGAAAACGATATCTTTATGTTCTTAGATTGGAGAACATATACAGACATATAAGCATCAACTATTTTCGTCTGATGTGATGCCATGCATTAAATATGACCTAAAAATATTGTAAATTCAAAATTTCAAGAAAGTTATATGTTTGGTTTGTTTGATAATTCAATTGGAAAAAATCGAGCACACGTCTGCACATACTCTATTATATATTAATATTTTAACATTATGTGTAGATTGATAAAATGATATAGTTGTTTGCATTTTGTCCTCTTTCATTTAAAGATAACACACAAGCTCATTAGTTAGTGCTGTCACAGACACAATTTGTTTTCCCTAATCAAGTTTTGATTTATTTGGTAAATTCAGATTCATGTTATAATTTATACAATTATATATATTCTATGAAGTTGCTCTTTGAGCTCATTTAAAAAGCATATTCATAAATAAGTACAAACTGCAAGTTTCTTTTTGTTTATTCTGAGAAAAAAGATTGCATGAAATTTTAGATTTTTATTTTTAAAAATCTTTTTTTCAAAATAATCTATTTCGGAGAATGAAAATCAGGCACGTAGCTACGGTTTTTAAAGAGTGTCCCGAGTCCTTAAAAAAGCACACACTCAGAAAAAGAGGAAACCATTGTCTAAACATGCACTACGGGCCTGCAAGTAGTGCTATAACAATTTGAATTATTCTATTTAAATCAGACATCGATGCTATGCAATACGTTATATCAATGAAGCTGATGTTTCAAGTCGTTCGACTTTTGCTGAATTTCCTCTTTGATTAAATCTTGTCGTCTTCGCGAAGTCTTCATATATGTTATATTGCACTAATGTCTGCGATATTTAATTTTAGCGGCTTAATTTTTACACATTATTTAAGTGCGACATTTAGGAATTCAACTTGGATATATCAAAGTGTATAAGTCGTCTAAAACATAGCAGAAAAGTTTTATTCATCAAAGAAAGTCGTCATAATTAAATCGCAAAACCTTGAAGTATTTGTATTTGACAACATTTTTATATCATAATATCGCGTTCTAAAACAACAACACGAGGCGGTTATACGTTTCCGTAGTGATGGCCATTTGCAAAAGCCCAACAGCGCGTTCCGAAAAACACGCCATCGCGCTAACATGCTGTCACACAACATGCCGTTGCGATAACACAACTTTACACAACACGCCATCGCTCTGATACGCTTTCAAGCAACAACTATCGCGCTAAAACACAACACGCCATCATACTAGCACAACTTTACACAACACGCCGTCGCGCTAACTCTTTACACAACACGCTGTTACACAACTCGCTTACTTTGAACACTGTACAGCGTGACGTGTATTTTTCCGGAACGCGCTGTTGAGCTTTTGCAAATTGCCCTATCCGAACACCAAATATAAGGAACATACACACATACGAGGGGTTATCAAAAAGTTCGTGGACTGAGGCTATAAAATTAGTACTATGTAGTCTGTGCTTTCAAAATTTATATGGAACATAAAACAACACAAAATAAAGAAATGTTGAAAATTTTAGCCTGATACGTTCATTATTTGCCAAATTATTATAAAATGAAAACGACATTATATGATCACCCGGCGCTGTCGTCGTTTATTTTCATGACGTCCGATTACGTCATTGTTCTTTCAATGTCCTCTTCTCCTACCTCATACACTTTTTTGATGAGATTCCCTGAAGCTTAGTAGGACTTAAACCCGCCTTGTTTATATGACTCTACAATGTCATGAACAGTGGCCTTCAATGAATATAATATTCCAGATGAATTAATATATTGGGAGAGATCAGCGCTTGATTGTGCCGGTGTAAAGACGAATAATGACCCCCATCGAATAATGACCGGTGGTCATTTTTCGCTGTCGAAAAATGACCCCCGGTCATTATTCGACGTCGAAAAATGACCCTTTTGCCCGTAGAAAAAGTGTCACTTCCCTAAAAATTTGCCAAACCCACGTGAAGAAAAATGACCCTCGTAGAAAAATGACTCCCTTTTGATTAAAGCTGAAATTTTTAGGGGGCAAAACAAAAATTAGATAAAAAAGCATATTGGCCAAAATGCTCACCTGAGCTAATTTGGAATAAATTGATGATATGTTGATCTCGTAACATTATACAATTATAGCTATATTTTAAGGTCAATGCGATGATTCAGAATCTAAAGGAGTAAAAGATTTATCGAGCCTAAAGGGTTAGGTAAACATTGTTTTTCGATGGTGGAAATCATCGTACTGACAGAAAAAATCAGCAGTATTATATATTATTATATCCTCCGCTTGAAAAGCGGGTGGGTATATAGTGATCGGGATGTCCGTCTGTTACGCTTTGGGGTATCCATCTCTTATCCGCAACTCCTCTTATATATAAAAAGATGTGTTTGTGAAACAGCTATGCCCCTGTATGGCAACATAGCAACGGTTAAACTGTTCTTAAATGCAATTTAAATTTATTGGTACCCAAAGTAGGGTCTTCTCATAAGAAATACAGTTCCAAAATAGGAAAGCCCTAGCACCACTTGTTCAAAAGTAATGGCTAAGGATAAGTTTTTGAAAGGTCAAACTCAAAGGTCAAAGGGTCAAAGTTGATGGTTTCTTATGAAAGGTTTAATGTAACAAGGATTACATATGTGAAGTATGAAAACCTTAGCCCTTACCGTTCCAAATTTATGGCCAAGGTTAAAAAAGTTTTTTTCATAAGTACGGAAATCTCCAAGGTCAAGGTCAAAAGGTAAAAGTTTTTAGTATTCATTGAATGGTCATGCCAAAAAAATACATATGTGAAGTATGAGAGTACTAGTATCTACTCTTTAAAAGTTATGGCCAAAGTAAAAATTTGGCATTTTTGTGTAAAATGGGACAAACTCCAAGGTAAAGGCCAAAAGGTCAAATTTGGTGGTACCCAAAGTAGGTCTTGTCACAAGGAATACACATATAAAATATGAAAGTCATGGCTCCAATAAATGAAAAGTTATGGTCAAGATTAAAGTTTTGCGGACAAACAGACCGCCAAATAGATAGACAGACAGACATACAGACAGACACGATAAAATTATATACCCCCCGAATCTTCGATTACGGGGACATAAAAAGAAATGATCTTCAATTAACTTTTCATATTATTATACAGTACAAATATAATGTATAAAGAAGACGTTACAAAAATGAAAATGTTTGTTCTGATTTTCATATTAAATTCTCTGAAAAATATACTCAGAACTGAGTAAAAGGGTGGAGTACCAAAAGGTTATATCTACATGTATAGTTTTTGCATTGGAATGTGTATTTTACACTAGCCCATAGCTTTACAGAGTACAACATGTACTTGATTTCAATATTTTATCTGGAGCCTCTTTCAGTATTATTGAAAGGTATAAAGTTTTATTTATATTTTTGCTTCTTTTTTTTTGCTTTAACGTAATGTTTTTAGCTCACCTGAGTCAAAGGCTCAAGTGAGCTTTTCTGATCACATTTTGTCCGTCGTCCGTCCGTCCGTCTGTCCGTCTGTAAACTTTTCACATTTTTGACTTCTTCTAAAGAACCACTGGGCCAATTTTGACTAAACTTGGGTCAAAGCATCCTTTGATAAAGGGAAATTTAAATTGTTAAAATGAAGGGCCATGTCCTCTCACAAGGGGAGATAATCAAGAAAAGACAAAAATAGGGCGGGGTCATTAAAAAATCTTCTTCTCAAGATCCACTGCATCAGAAAAGATAAAACTTATGTGGAAGCATCCTGGGGTAGTGTAGATTCTAAATTGTTCAAATCTTGACCCCTGGGGGTAGGGCGGGCAGGCGCGTAGCCAGGCGTACGTTTGTACGCACAAACGTCCACATCATTTTTCAAAAAAAAAAAAAAGAAAGAAAGAGAGGGGGAGATCATGATAGGCGTAATATTGTAAAGCGTTCTCATTATTTTTGCAAAATATTAGAAAATAATAATAAAAAAAATACTTAGAAACAATTTAGAATTAACGATAAAAAATAAATGAAAATCTACAGAATCAGTTTCAGGGGAAAATATGAGAGTATGTTCACCTCACTGAAATCTGAATCAAAAGATTTTCCAGGATTTTGGTTTACTATCCAATATTGCAGAGTTTTTTCCAAGTGTAATTACATTCTTAAAGAGTTTCTCTATCGTAGATTTCACACTATAAAACCCAAGTTGGCTCTTTTAAAGCAAACGATAATTTTATTTAATGCCTAAAATTTCAATTTCTATTACTGGAAACTAACTTCCAACCGTAATGCCTAACTTCTGTAACGATATCCCCCCCCCTTCCGCCTTCCAAAAAAAACCTAATATCTGATTTCGTGCGGGAATCATTATTCAGCTTTATATATGAACATTAAAAATCGAAAAATTAGTAAAATTCAGTTTTACCTTAAAAAAATAAGTCCGCTCAAGTATTGACATCCGTGACACTACCTTAAAACATTTAGCATTTTATACGTATTACGTATTTTACAAGTTTTTTAAATATTGCAAAAAGTACTAAGATTTGTGAATATTTAGGAACATTCATTTTAAAATGTATACAATGTACATAGGTAATGTGCAAGAAAATGAGTTGAAAAGAATTCCTCTCTTCGTTATTTCCAATCTTTAGAGGCGTATTTTCAATATTACCGGTAATGTAAGCCTGACTATCAGTCAATGTACGCGGTCTGTCTAAACCAGTCAACCACTCTAACCAACTGCCGTATGTTAACCATAAGTATTTTGTCGAGCTTCAAAAGTCTAAAATTGTTTTAGTTGGTTTCGTCAAACAGAGCTTTTGGACATATCCTTTCTCTGTATTGAGTGACTGTCCGCATTTTGTACAAGGAAAGAACAGACCTCAAATGTGGCTGCGTAACAAACTGAAAAAATGTAAGAAAAATGCTATCAGAAGGGTCAAATATGCACATCGAAATCGTCGGAAATTCACCACCTATTGAGGGCCTTAAGGCGGCCCCCAAACCCCCCGCCGATTCAGGCGTCCACATCAAAAGTACCCTGGCTACGCCCCTGGCGGGGCCACAATGGGGAATCAAAGTTTTACATAGAAATATATAAGATAAATCTTTAAAAATCTTCTTCTCAAGAACCACTGGGCCAGAAAAGCTGAAACTTATGTGGAAGCATCCTAGGGTAGTGTAGATTCTAAATTGTTCAAATCATCACCCCCGGGAGTAGGGCTGGGCCACAGTGGGGAATCAAAATTTTACATAGAAATATTAAGAAAAAACTTTTAAAATCTTTTTCTCAAAAACCACTGGGCCAGAAAAGCTGAAACTTATGTGGAAACATCCTAGGGTAGTGTAGATTCTAAATTGTTCAAATCATGACCCCCGGGGGTAGGACGGGGCCATAATGGGGAATCAAAGCTTTACATAGAAATATATAGGAAAAATCTTTAAAAATCTTCTTCTCAAGAACCACTCACTGGGTCATAAAAGCTGAAACTTATGTGGAAGCATCCTGGGGTAGTGTAAATTTCAAATTGTTTTATTATGATCAGTGGGATAGGCAGGGGTCACAATATATATTACAAGGGGGAAATCTAGTCATAAAGACCTAAAGAACAGAATGGTCAAAGCTTCTCAGGTGAGCGATGTGGCCCATGGGCCTCTTGTTTTTATGGGGGGATAAAAATTTCCTCCTCTTTCATTGTCAAATAGTATTTGCCAAACTTATACAAACTAAAAGTTGAAATGAAGGAAAAATTAATTTTTCCTATTAAAGAGTATTTAAACCTGATTGTTGCATGGTTTGATTTCTAAAAACAAGTGGAATATCATTCTTCAAGCAAACATTCAAAGGAGGAATATTGAAAAGAAATTTTATCTACTCAAGTCAATTAAAAAATCTCTTTTCGAACACAATTTTAGCAATGAAAGACTACGTGAATGTCTTAATTTTTAATTCCTCATATTGTGATAGACTGAATGTATAGGATGGAACATTTGAAAAATATACAGCATCGAGGCGTCCTGTCATCCATTTCTATTTTTATTCACTCGTCCGAATGAAACCTTATTAATTCGAACAAAATATTTATTTGTAAGTACCGATATTAATTTGTCTGTTACATATTTCTACTTTTTCCTTACAATTTTTTTTTTTCTTAAACAACGTATCAATGGAGTCAGTAAAGAAAAAAAAAATTATATTTATAAATTTCATCTCCAGCGTGCGTTTTATCCATTTACATGTACCATCTTTGATTTTCTAGGTTTGCTCCTTTATCAGAGAAATGAAGATTAATTGATTGATTGTTTATTGCTTAAAACTGATTTGTCAATATTTCGACAGAGAGAAATGAGGAACTTTATTACCCCTACGTGCTAAGAAGAACAAAGATCAAATCTATTCGAACAAATGCATGAATTACTTGAAGGAAGAACAATTATAATACACAGCATATTTTTCCCTTTCATCTGTTATAAATTTTGTATCACTTTAAAGGGGGTCATTTTTCAATCGGGGTCAATATTTTATAGGACCGACATATAAAATAATGACTCCTAGGACTCTTTTTCTACAAAAAATTATTTTTTTCTACGGGTAGGGGGTCATTTTTTGTCGTTGAAAAATGACCCCCGGTCATTATTCGATGGGGGTCATTATTCGTCTTTACACCGGCATATTTTGCTTTTGGGAGTTCAATATCTACAACACATGATGAACGTCATTTTTGACGGGATTGATTTTTCACACCTTGACTGCAAATCGACATGAACTGTATATCCCTTTACTCTCTGAATCTATTTTGACATTAAAAGACAAGTACTCTGGATGCATATTATTTTTCTGTAGCCAGTTTCAGCATAATTTAGGTCTATACAAGTTTTTTTCGGGGGCAAAACTTTATAGAATGTTGGAAGCGGAAACCATCACCCCTTTTGACGTCATTTTCAAGACCTCATTTGTTTGGACATTCCGTGTAAAATTTACGATGAAATTTCATAAAACTTCCAGAATGAAGTGAAAATTTCATATTTTATAAAACAATTGTGTCCCGACACATACCTGAATTAACGAGATTTTAGGATGTCAAATAATCATATCAAAGGAGTTTTTCTCAGTTACACATATGTCGAAAAAAACGTCGTTTTCGAGGTTGTGCCGCCTGGACATACCTTTAATTACAAAAACATCACTTATTTATTAAAAAATAAAATTCATGATTTGTGGTTTATTCTTTTGATAGAAAAGATGATGCTAACTAGATATTTCAAAATTCATTGATGTACCTTAAGCGGTTTTAATTTTATGGCGCTAGTCCACGAACTTTTTGATAACCCCTCGTACCTGGCAGTTTTGCTCAGACTGTTCTTTTAAAAAAGTTCATTTGAAGAAAAAAAATACAAGGACGGTAATACTAGTATATAGTGAATCTAGTAAATTTCGTTTCAAAATGATTGACTATTTAAAGATGAATCTTGTTTCATAATGTTTGTCTACGGACAAATATTTTATGAGGCGGCCGCCATATTTCAAGTTGCTGCCGCCACTTATATATCTGGCGGCCGCCACTTATTATTTGGCGGCCGTCAGATATATAAGTGGCGGCCGCCACATAATTTATATGGCGACCGCCATATATTTATCTGGCGGCCGCTACATAATATCTGCTGGCGGCCGCCACATATTTATCTGGCGGCCGCTACATAATATTTGGCAGCCGCCACATAATTTATCATGGCGGCCAACAAATATTTATCTGGCTTCCTGATGTGCGCGCAAGTTTTAACGTGTGATTTCAGAGGTGGATACAGTGTGAAAATTAGCGACATCAATCAACCAAACTTGTAAAAGATTTATTAGGACCCGACACTCCAAACCACACTTCTATTACATTGTAGATATGTTTTTGCATAGAGCAGATTAATATTTGATTTGAATTATGCAAGTAGTTTCGGCTATTAAAAGGCCTCATCAGGGGTCACGAACATAAATCATGGTGTTAGTTAAATTTTAAGTAAGACCGGATTATCTCGTCACCTATATTCTTGTGTGTGCTGTAAGCTATGATTGGTTGAGAATAAAGTTTTGCAGAATGGTGTTCCAATATATAAGAATTCGTTTTTTATCATTAACTTTTTTATTAATAAGCAGCGGCTGTGTCAACATCCATCTTCTTAACACAATAAAGATACAATAACACTCACCTTTTGCAAAATAATTTATGTGGCGGCCGCCAGATAAAATATTTTTCGTACGTGGCACCAACGGGCTTCCGTATTTGTCTGATTATCTTAAGGTGAATATTATTTTATTTCATGTTCGTCTGTTTATTTGATATTATATATTATTTTTCTGAATTCATCCTTTTTGTCTGATACTTTAAGTTACTCAGAAAACGTGGGTGTGATACAAAGGAGAAACTACAAGAAGTTTATGAAGGAGTATGTTGTTTTAACAGTTTAAAATTTTCATCATTTCTTTTTAAATAAGCATAATATATAGTTAATAGTATTTTGTGAGTAGATTTTCTATTGAAGTTGAATTATAGCCACGTGTTAAATAGAAATTTATCTTTTAAATTTTTGCTTGTAGTGGTGCAAAACTATGAATTTAGATTTATCTATTCTATTGAATTTAATAACTGCACAAAGTGAAATTCATATTGAAATGTGTTAATAACTTCTGACTTTAAAAAAAAATATTGATAACTTTAGATTCAGAGGGAAATTGACAGAAGAAAACGTCTTCAAGAGGATAGTTTGAAAAGAAAAGAAATAATTTCGACTAAATACAAACCCCGACATCCTGCAATTTACCATTTGAAGGTAAACTTGTTTACTTGCTATGGCATGTTTTGAATAAAGCTGCTAGGTACATATACATGATATTAACACCACAACAATTCCATGTTTTAAATGCTTTTCCTAGCTTACCAGTGTTTCCCATCTTTTCCTGTATTTTTATTTTTTACATCTTGCTTAATTGATCTGATTTACATTTATAGGAGGAATACCTGGCATCTGAATTCTTAGACATTGTCAGCTTCTGTAAATCTAATAAAACTCCTTCATATGACGAACTTGTCAGCAAAATCAACGTTTGTGCAGGTAAGCTAACAAATATGTAAACATGTACTGTATATTCAGAAATTATTTTGATATTTATATTTTTTATAAAAAAGAATTTTTTGTTCATTATAGGGTATTGTATCCTGGGGTGTTTGTTAAAATGTCTTGCTATAAAGACGGCATAGTTTACAATTTTTTGCGTTGTATATTTATTTAGCAAAAAACAATATTCTTTACAAATGAGCTTTAGCTTACTAATGATTTGAGCCCTTACAATGAGAGTTCAACTTATTTTAACACTATTTTTCTATTTTTTTAAATTCATTTCTTGACACTTTGTCAGAATGGATTAAATGTACTAGATCTATGTTACAATCGCGTATTAAAAGATTGAGGGGCAATATGAAAACTGTCAATCCTTCTGTATTATTCAATCATCCATAAGCGAGAAAAGAATTAGATACGGTAGATTACATGATCAGTGCGTACTGGTCCTTGCTGACAAAGCAGGTAACAACATTTTTTTCGTTTGTAAGACTCATTATATAAATTGTATTTTAGAAGAACTTCGATTTAATTCTACAAGTGGTAATTCAACGTATACTCATACTAAGTAGTTCCCTTTCTAAGGAAGAAATTCTTCAAAATCATATGTCAGCTTTGTATATTTTTAATATCCCAAACAACCAAAATGAATTAGAATTACCATAACTGATTTTGATTCCGAAACTTCATAAAAATCCTTACAAACAAAGATACATATAGCGGGTTCCAGTAAATGTTCAACCAAACCTCTTTCTTTACTCCTCACTAAGATATTGACAGTAGTGAAGGAAAAACTTCAATAGTACTGTGCAACAATAAATTCAAGAAGTGGTGTAAATAAGATGTGGATACTTAAAAAGTCCCAAGAAACTTTTTGAAAATTTGAAACCAAGATTTTACCAAATTCAACAGCAACCAATCCCCACGATAAATTAAAGTCCAGGCATTTTGATATCATCGACAACTGCTTTTTCAATAAAAAAAAAGGAACTAGAAATTGTCATTGGCCATTTGCAAAAATAATTTGTTAAAAAATATTCTGATTGTACACATAAGTACTCTGAAGTTGACTTGAGTTACTTGAGTTTCTGATTGACAATATCTATGTTGTTTTTGGAGACCAGGACTTCCAACTATCGAAATTTTCCATGGGTACCAATTGCACCCTGTTATTAGCAGACCTATTTTGTATTTTTATATTCATATGAAGCAGAATTTGTCCAAGTTTTGTAAGTGAAAAGAAGAAAACACTTGCTGTGGCCTTCAGCTGGACATTTAGATTTATCGACGACATAATGTCAATTAACAATGGTTATTTCCATTCTTATGTCGATACGATATATCCCAGTGAGCTTGAGATAAAAGAAACCACAGAGTCTGACACATCTGTTTCACATTGAGACAATTTACTTGAAAAAACTTGAATGGTAAACTAACAACCAAGCTCTATGATAAACGTCATGACTTTAACTTTTCAATTGTCATCTTTCCTTTCTTAAGCAGTAATATACCTTCATCACCTGCATACGGAGTTTATATCTCAATTGATTCGATACGCAAGAGCATGCTCTATGTATGCACAATTTCTTAAACGAGGTTAAGTATTGAAAAACAAGTTGATGAAACAAGAATATTAGCACTCTCGTTTAAAGTCATAATTTCTTAAGTTCTATGGTCGATACAATGGCCTAGTCAGCAAGTAAAATTTATCATCGAGTCAAATGCTGACTGACGTTTCTCATACTAATTGTTACTCCATCGCACCTGATCCCACCTCTGACGTTCGGAGATCTGTATTTGCGCTGCACTGCTCCTATTTTGTATTGTTTAATGGACTTTTGATATTGAATACTGTTCGGTATCTCCATCTATTTCGTTCTTGCTATAAGGTGCTTTTTTGTAAATTACGGAAATCGTTGGTATGATGCGTTAACAATTCCACTATGACTCGGAAATTTCCAGTTTAATATGTACTATGAAATTGAATTTTTTATTACTTCTATCCAACAGATCGAGTTTACGCATTTCCTTTCTTCACTGACGAGTTTTGCCGCTTGTTTGTAGAAGAAATGGAACACTTTGAAGAGAGCGACTGTCCGAAAGGTCGTCCAAACACGATGAATAAACACGGGGTTAGTACTTTGTGTGCAGTTGATGATTTTACCCTTTGGTAGAATGAATATTTGAATGCTGAATAAGTCATTCAAATGTGCTGAAAATGTCTTTGAATAACATCAGCATGTTTAGAAATTACTCTGGGGAACAGTTGGGTACAAACACATTGTTAATCCTTTTATGTTTAGGGTTTTTCATTGATAGAATAGGGAAGATCAACGCCTCAACACTTAATAATTTTTGCCCTACTGCCGTTTTTTAAAGTCAATACGATGATTTAGCTACCCGAGAAATATGAATTTCACCGAGTTATATGGATGAGGTGAATACTGTATACTTTGAGAGTTGCTTACTAGTGACCATCGTATTGACATTAACTTAATAAATAAATGAAGGAAGAAAGAAATGAAAACCATAAAAAAAAAAATAAACGCAAAACATACTTTAAAAGAAAAAAAAAAGCAACGTGAGAAGCGAAAATTCACTGGCCATCAAAACTAAAAGGTCGGAAATCGTTTCATTTTGGAAGTTGGTCTAAAGTTGGAAATATACATATAACTTCAAAGTCACTGAATTCCATTATATGTTTGTATTTCCCAATGTGTATTCGTTTCAGTTCAATGTGAGAAAAAATCGAATTTTTGTTCAATCGAAGAAAGTCCGAGAGTAAGGAATCTTTGAACCATATAATAGATATAAAATATGCTCAAGTGGTGTTTCAAACCGACGATATTGAGAAGTATCAATGTGATATGTAATTACTCATACTTCGTTTAGGTAGAAGATTTCGTAAATATAAAGTAATCCAAGGTGAAGGGGACGTCCCTAGATGGAAGCACTTGTGGTATATATGGTCGTGATTATGGGGATTCTTGGCAAAGCGGTTTAATTACTTAGATGTAATTTGTCTCTTAAGCAACAAATACAGACAAAGAAACTAATATTCGCCCGGATAAAAAGACAATCAGTAAAGCTACGCTATAGTACAAAAAGAACAGGAGAGTTTATATAATAGATATTTTATATCATGTAAGAAAACTCAATTTTAATCGCTTTCTTATTAATCCTGGTCTTAAAACATTGATTTACATAACATGTTTAACAATGCAGGTTCTTCTGAATGAGATTGGATTCGATGAGAATTTCTTGTCACCCCTACGAGAGAATTATCTGACACCAATTACCAGCCTCCTATATCCGGATGTAGGCGGGGCCAGTCTAGACTCCCATAAGGCCTTTGTTGTGACGTATAAACTTGGCGAAGATACGGACCTGAACTATCACTATGACAACGCAGAAATCACTTTGAACGTTTCATTGGGAAAGGAATTTACCGGTGGTGAACTTTACTTTGGTGATATGTTTGAACCTCACAAGACACCTAATCAGAGTGTAAAATACGCAGAGTACTCACACAGGCCAACCATAGCTCTTCTTCACAGAGGGCAGCACAGGCACGGCGCATTACCGATAACTAGTGGTGAACGGTACAATTTAATTATATGGATGCGATCATCGGCCGTACGAAATAGCTGTTGTCCCATGTGTTACAACGAACCCGATCTAATTCGTTCCGTGGGGTTCGGTGATGGCTTTACAAAGCAAGAAGAACTTGTTAATGTTTGTACTGTTTAATCAATTACAAGCTAATTAAAAAATATTGCACACAGTTTTTAAATATTTTTTGACTTAAAATTATTACAAAGAATATATGGATGTAAAATACTCTGGAATAGTGCAACGTGTGCAATTTATCACATTCATCAACAAATGGCAAAAAATAAAATATGTTCTATCTAAAAGGGAAAAACTGCATGAAAGTATTAAACAGTATACATGGTTACAAAACCGACTTCCACATAATTATTGGGAAAAGAACCAAAGTCATATACAATGGATGTATTAACCATAACCTGTTCTGGAATCGCAAAATGAGGCTAAAAACTTTTAAAGAAAATAGAGGATAAAATATATCATGAAGAATGACCACTCTTTAAAAAGTTAAATATGGTGCAAGATCAAAACTTTTTATTACGAATCCTATATAATGTCAACTCGGTTACTCAGAATTACAACATATCATTTGTAAATATTTTACACCGAATCATCGTCAAATACCCACGGGTGATCTTGTCTTTGAAAGAAATAAGGAACACCTGTGCATACATCATAGGGTATCCAACGATACACACCAATACTTGTTCAAACATTTTAAGAAAAAGATATATACTCCTACTTGCCCATTCATTTTGATTTAGACGTCGACAATATAATAAACCCCAATTTATTCACCCAATTTTTTAAAATATATTTTCTGGTGTTAACTAGTATATATTTTTTTTTATTTCCTTCATATAAAACAAGAAAACCCCCAGATTTCTATCACATCACTACAATACAAATGTTTATCTTGTGTTTTGACGAAGTTTCTTTGTAGGTAGTGTTTAAAACACCATCAAAATACTTCAATATTATCAGAAGACATATACTAGTAGTCTATAAAAGTGAATGACAATTAATAATTATTGCAAAATGTAAATATTTCTTACCAAGACACTAATATAATGATATTATAATTGATAGAAAAATATACAAGGAGTGTTAATTGTATAATTTACAACAATCGATGAGAGTCCGGTGAGCCCGGTAAGGGCGTTTTGATATTGGTCAGTGCTCTGGGGACATAGAATCAGAACTCTCGTACAAAGTACTATCAATGTCTGTATAACCCATGTGACTGCGATTTCTGGAAGGCGGGCGTGGCTTCCGGGATTGGATGGGAATTTCCTGTAAAAATATTTAAAATTGGCATTCAAAACATGTCTCCATATGAGTGAACAATTCTCGAGAGGGACACCTGCATAAATTCTAATTGGTCAAGATTCTTATAAGTATATGTGAGACAAAATCGGTGAAAGAATGGCATATTCAGTTTAAATTTATAGCGTAGTGAAATGAATGTAACCATGTCGTTATATTATCAATGTGCTCATAGCAGTAGAAAAACACAATATATTTTCAAAGGACGTGTTCTTAAACTGAAATTTGTTGTTATTTTACATTGTTATAATTATGATATCACAAATAAGTGAAATCACCTGTCCACAAAACATATTTTTTTTAATAAACATATTAAGTTTGTTACAAAAAATCTTAAATCCATGACTTGTTTTTAAAGAATTTTAAAATAGATTTTTAAAAAAAATTCTGTACTAAATTTCTGTACTGAGGAGAACAAATTACAGTACTGTACATAAGCATCTAGAAGACACAAGTGATCAAATGTTCTCCGATTGCATGTTGATCAACTTTGAAAGTCCGGTGTTTTATCGTCTTTACTTGGGCTTTCGGAAAAGAGGTAAAGTTGTGAAATACTTCAGGTAGTCAAAATCAAAGTGCTACTTATATTCCATTAATTAAAGTACAATTTTTTTTTTAACATTATAAAATTATTTAGAAATGGACAAATTGTAGAGTAATACAGGAAATAAATGCATGTATATATGATTCAAAGTTAGAAGAAAATGGCTAAAGGTACGTGTATGTATGTAAAAACAAAATGGCTGTCTAGTCTAGAGAGATTCTGGCATGCCTGTGTTATATTTACATATACCCCAAAAAATTGATAAAATAAGGAAATATAATAAAATCGCTACAGGAGTAAGCAATGAAATAATAAATACTGCTTAATGTTATAATAAACCATATATACATATAGCTTTGCTTTACCTAATTTTCCTCAGAAGACTAATAAATTCAACAGTAAAAATATATTGTATTTCCAATTTTATGGAATCAAGATACTGAAACACATAACAGAATATTTAATAAACATGAAATTTGCGATTCAATTTCTTAAATTTTTTTTGTTTTATATTCTCTATATTTCAGATGCGAAACAAGTTAAGAATTACCGCTGAGGGAATCCGAGTGACGACTTCGTCAGTTCTCGTCGTTTTATTGGTTGAATTGATGTATTTCCAAGCTTTCTTTGCCTGGTCACGAGCTCTATCTGTCACTTCTGCTTTGACAGTCACCCCAAAGATGTCTTCATGGAAACGGTTAGATTCCTGAGAAAAAAGGATATTTTAAAGGAAAGTACATTTTGACAGTTTAAACTTACTGTACTGAATATTCAAATGTTATATTCATGAACAGATTCATTGTATGATAAACTTTTACTTTAACTAGATTAATCTTCTTTTAAAGAGGATTGAAAAGGGTGACATCTTACTTTAAGCTTTAAGAGGTAGGATTGGGCCTTTTCGGCGGCCATTTTGCCGTGTTCCTGGATTATTTTGGCGAGGGTTGTTGTCACGTCCGACGCCATTCCTACGTCACCACACACATAAAAATGCCCGCCCTCCTTCATTATACTGTTAAACACTTGTTGGCTGTTTTTCTTCAAGAGATCTTGTACATATTCCTACAGAAAATTTTATTATGTGCAGAATATACACTTTTTGCATAAATAGATCATGATTTTACTGGACAATCTATCCAAAAATGCTAACTTGCCTACATGATAAAAGATCAGTCATTAAGCAGAACCCATACCTTCTTCTTTCCAGGTTCACGCGATAAGGCAACATGGACCTCGGACAAAACACCTTCCTTTGCGCATGTGCTTAAATCAGCTTCGTAGATGTGATCCATGGTAGACTGTCTGCAACCGAAATATAAACTCATCCTTCCCCATCCTTGTTTCTCGCCATCTAAATATTCAAATAAAAAATATAGTTTTGAACAGCAAGTACACAATCAGCAACTGACTCTGTGGTACTTGTAATTGCTTACGCGAAGGAGGGGGAAGCATTTCCTGTTCTATTTTACGCTGCTGCCAGAAGCTTCTGAATGGTGCGATTCCAGTGCCTGGACCAACCATCACAACCGGAAGTGTAGCGTCGTCAGGTAGATGGAAACTCGGTGCCCTGCACAGAATGCATAATTGGCACTATATATTTATGAGAATACTGAATGGTTGTCAAAAATATTAAATATATCTTATTTGAAACTTACATTCTTACTACGCAGGGAATCGATTCACCGATATCACATTTATTCAGCCAGGACGAACACACTCCTTCATGCACAGGCCCAACCCCACCTGAGGATAAATATAACAACGGTACGTATCACCAAAAATCTAACTACATGTATTTAATTCATAGTCTGTATAACTGGTAATTTGAGGAAGACCTTTTCTCCTCAGCTAATCACTATTGTAGGCATAAGTGAGGCATTCTTACCCATGGTATTATATCTGACTACAGCCACCGTGGCGTGGATTTCTCCGGGGAAAGCCTTCGGGGAGGAACTAATGCTATAAAATCTCTGCTGAAGCAGTGGGAGTTGTGTCATTAAGAGGGTGGGGTTCACCCGGAGGGAGGGGAATTCCTCAAATACCTCCACCAGAGTGGGGTTCCTTTCATGTTTCCAGTCTTCATATGCGTGAATGTCCTGGTTTACAAAGTTTATTTTTACTTGAGTTAAAATTGCTGTGGCTTGACATAAATCATTTACATAATAAGAGAATGTTTTAGGATTCATAAAATAATGCAGATCTTTAGAATTCTTTGTAAACTGACGTTTGCAAGGTTTTCCAGTCTGTTTTTGTCGCTCTCCCGCGTTGCTTGGGACGCCAGCTGCTTTAGCATGTTAACAGAAGGAGGCGTAGTTATATCCAGGAAGCGTGAAAATGCCGTTCGCAGGGAACAAACTGGAATCTTTTCTACCGGCTCCCAGGCTTTTGAAGAACCTGAATATGTCAAAATGTCAAAACCTTTCAGAGCAGAATATCAAATAGTAAAGATTTGTATTGTTTTAGTTAAGTTTCAAAAGGGGTTAAAATTATTGCAAACCAACTTTCCTTCGCAAGCGAGACTTTCCCCGAGTGTCGCTAGCTACTTTTATTTGCAAATATGTATTTGTTCTTTACCGATGTGTTTTAATAGAATGTCAGAATGCTGCCTTTATCACAAAAAGAAGTATTCACTTATGGCTTCCAAAAAAAGAATAAAAGACACATGCTTATATTAGTTTGTTTCCAGTATCTTCATGATATACATCATAATCTGAATTTTTTTGACAATATTCACCTAGAGGGGTTGACTTTTCTTGTAGTATCTCGGTTTTGACTATTTGATCCGCTGATGGGGCGTTCTGGAGCCTTGAGAGAATAGATTCTACCATATCAGAGGAGTTGGTAGGGAAAATGGCCACGTGATCGCCAGGGGCATAAGCCAGCTCTGGGGCCCCACCTGTGTCCATTTTTACTAATATAGTCTGTCGGCTGCAAATTTGGATATATAAAAAATTCAGTTATACGAGTCTATGATATAAAATTTATGCAGTTTATGGCCACAATCGAACTCTCAAATACCTTGAATCTGGAGATTGCAGTTGTGTTCTTTCGATCAGTTTACAAGGTATAACTGTTTTATTGTGAACCTTGGATAAAGCTGGAAATTGAAACAAAAATAATTTATTTTGTTAAATTACTGAGTAATTAAGTTTTATTTAGTTTTTTGAAAATACCTGTACCGCAGTGCAAGTTTTTGAAATTTCAATATTCTAAATTGTTTTAATGAAATATAACCTTCAATTAAGGAAGGTTCTTTGTCAGCGGGTGTCAATCGGAATTTGCCAGGGGACCACGTAAAGTCTGTTTTTGATAAAGAGCTTGTGGCTTCACTGATGCTAGAGTCGTCACCAACACAGAACGTCTCACAAGCAGACTGAAAAGACAAAATATTTAAGAAACCAATGTTCACAGCTTAAGAAATGTTCATAATTGATAACCCTCCTCTACCCAGAGAAAAACTTATGATTGGAATGTAGAGAAAGGAGGCTGTCTAAAATTGTTATGCAACAATTTTTTCTGAAAAATAAGGTTAATATATTAACTTTAGCTAGATCTTTTTCAACACATATCGTAACGTTTTGAAGCAGAGATACTTTACCTTGAAGGCTTCCTCGGCCCACTGACGGAATGACTCTTCTTGGCCACACAACTCGTCCCCTTCCATCATTTTGTATATCCTCATACCACCTAACGAGTTTATCATATTATCTACAAAGTGAGCGAAGGCACAGAAATTCGGGTATGCCCTAGATCCGAGACCAAAGACGGAATAGTGAACATTAGCCAGCGGTCCGACGTCTGCGTCGAGGTTTCCCGCCGTGTCTTGTGACGTGTCGCTCTTGTCGTCTGATTCACTTTTGGTGCTCATCTTGAAATAAGACATGAACATTGGT
Organism: Saccostrea glomerata; assembly: GCA_003671525.1. Lineage (NCBI taxonomy): Eukaryota > Metazoa > Mollusca > Bivalvia > Ostreida > Ostreidae > Saccostrea > Saccostrea glomerata. The sequence continues at coordinate 3,046,661 of PRKT01000004.1, read as the reverse complement.
TCCCCACTGCAAAATAAAGTGATGTTGATCCATTGCTGACAAGGAGCTTGAATGAAATCTCGGAAAACTTTGTAATTTGTTTGCAAATAAAGTGTTAATTATAGTTAAGAGGTACAAGAATAGAAGATTTTTTCTTGCGACGTGAGAAACCAATTTCGATACTGCACGAAAATGGTTTCATTCTTACTTTTGGGTGCTCTGTGGAGATTTCATTTCGTGGAGACTTTTAGCAAAAGCCTGCAAAAACAAATCATAAAAGCATGTTGAAATCAAAGAAAACATTACACTTTTTCACATTGAATCTTTGTTATAAAATTTCTTTGTAAGAATAGTTCATTTTAGATCTATCCACATGACTTTTCGTTTTATATAGATATGTCAGACTGCATACTTCTCCATTTTCTGGTGGGTCGCCATTACCAAAAGTGCTGGTTACCACTAACAAGAGTTGTTCGTGTTCCAGGTATATTGGATCATAGTCCTCCATATTCATAACCTAGTCATGGAAAGGAATATTCAACGGTGCATTAAAATATTGTTATAAAAGTGGTAACATTTTAGTCAGATGAAGAAAAGAAACCGAGGAGGGCCTACAGAATCTCACCTTTGCATCAAATGCGTGTTTGAATATTTCACACAGGGACCTCGCGAACCTCTCCGATTTGCCCGTCTCTGTGGCGTACAGTATCGTACATTTCACTCGCCGCGCCAGAGCCTTGCCCATCAGCTTAGCAGAGAATTTAACGGCCCTGCAAAAGATCTTTTGTGTCATTAAACAATGCAAAGCGATAGAAATAAATAATCTTTTTTATATTGAAATTAAGTCCGTGGACATTACTTCGCGGACTGCTTTGGAAACTCGTATACCTTGCTAGTTCCCTGAAGCCAAACTTCCGCTTCGGCCGGTCTACTGAGACTTTCCTATCGCGGTCTTTCTTCCAGACATGTGTCTTCCATGGATCATCCTTGCAAAGAAAAAAATATCTTAAGGAAAAATGTTTGCTTCGAAGTAAGTTAATAAAGACTTTATGTTAAATCATTATACGTCAGAAATTTAAGGATTACGTTTACTCAGGTTTCAGAAATCAGAAAGGAAATTTTATAAAGTAGAATTAAATAAATCAAAAATTCTTCTAAATGGATAAAATAACCAAGTTTTATCTCAATTTCAATTTAAAAATTTAATATTTAAGTACTTGAAGAAAATATACAGGAACAAAACTCAATGTATGGCTATGCAGAGGAAATTCGGACTAAATTTTTAATTTTTCATTTTTGTAAAAATTTTTATTTCTTGCAATATTAATCACAAAGTAAAGGTTACATGTATTTTAAGACATCATTTTGCAAATATTATATGTGTTTAAGCTCATTAATTATTATAAATAATTAAATGCTATGAAAAACTGAAAGTCAAAATATGTACAAAAACCACTGCACACGACATATCTCAATAATTTGATCATTGACCCCATATAATATTAATTCCATGAGAATGAGGGTAACAAAAGTAATATTAGGCTATAAATAATCTATAGTTCTTATCATTCAGATTTTTGTAATATTTGATTAAAAATAGGGAAAAAATATAATTATGACAGAGGAAATTCGAACTGTAATAATTATCACGTTTATGGCCAAAACTCTACTCATTTCTTTATATGGAGCAACTCTGTTCAATTGCTATAACATTTTATTATTTAAAGAGTTTTGTTGCTTGTAATATTTTGTGAGTGAAGAAAAAAATGGTCATAGTGTGAAAAATTGAGGAATTTCCCGAGAAATACTCAGGGGCCATTAGCATGAAAACGAGGTCATTGACCTAGTTATTTAAAATTGAAATTTAACACAAGAGTCATAGGTGTACAATGTGCAATAGGTGGTTTTTCGTTCTTATCAGTGTAATTTTTAGTCATCTGAGTAAAGGTATACCTTAAAAAAAATAATTTATTTAATGAAAGAAAAATCACAACACAATGCAATAAATGTTAATTTTTATTGATATCAGAACTAAGAGTGATCTTTAAATTTTTCAGAATTGGTTACTAACCATGTATTCATACGAGGGTTTGAGTTTGTACAATAACATCTCCTGATGGAACACCTCAGTAAGGGACCCACTCATGGGAGGGATGACCCACACCCAGTCGGCGGGGCACCCTCCCCTCGTCTTCTGTTCGTTCTCCATGTGCTTCATGAAGGACTCCGAGGCAGCGTGGTGGTCCGTGATCGTTACCCCCATTTGCTGGAATACACAGGTAAGTCAAGAGTGGTAACATGCTACAGTACCACAGTCACCTGAAGTATGGATAATACCCCCCCCCCCCTTTTTTTTTAATGAAAAAAAATGTAAGAGTGTACAATACCTCGAAAATATAAAATTTCCCCGTCAAGCACATCTATTTTTATTACACCGAATAGGGCCATTCTCTAAACGTGAGAAAAAGTACAAACTGCTTGCATATAACGACATATGGATGTGTTTGACGGGGAATTTTTTTTTAATATTTTTGAGCTATTATACACTCTTACATTTTTTTTCATAAAAAGGGGGGGGGGGTATTATTCATACTTCAGGTGCCTGTGACAGTACTTGTGTTAAATAATAGCATAGTAGTATGTAAACGTATGTTTAAATGATACTAAACAATGCTCCATACAAATCAATGATCTATGCATGGATTGGTAAATAATAGCTAGAGCGTATTTCCTGACTTATTTTGGTTGTAAATATGTTAAATACAGTACTTGACTACAGTTAAAATGTAATTTTCCGTTGGATGTGAATTAATGTAGCAATATATTGAAATCTACATAAAATCTTCTTTTTTCTAATCAATCCTGGCGATATGTAAGGTACCCTATGATGGAAATGAAATAGATCATCTGAATATTTACACCACATTTTTTTCTCGTCAAAAATCCTTAAGTGTATAGAGAGTCCTTCAGTCAAACGAGTTTGAAAGACTTGATTTTTATTTCAAACATGCATGTTTCTCAAACACAACGTATTTTGTTTGACCAAATCTGTTCTAGTTAATAGACTTCAGAGGGGAAAACGTAGTACATATTTACTCGTTTCTTTTACGAAAAAACAAAACAAAAACAAAAACAAAAGAGATCTTTTTTTTAAATTAGCATCAAAGGATCCTTGCTATATACAAGGAAAAAAGATTAAAAAAAACACAAATGAAAAAACTGTACTGTTTTGTTATGTTCCCAAAGCCAAGATAATTGAATTTTTGACCCATTTTTTTTTTATACTTCCGCTTTGATTAACTTTGTTGAACAAAAATGGGTTATATTAACTACAATGTAGAAAATCCTTCGAACCAAAACGACCGCCTGAGTCAACCCTTATATCCTTCCGAAGATTTTCAAACGAATTTTTATTAATTCCCTTTTATTCACCTGAAAAATTCTGTCCTCATATTTGACCCCAACCTTACCCCTATGGATCATGTCATAACCGAACTAATATCAACACAACAAAGGCAAGGTTTTTTTTGACGATTTTTCACGGTGGCTAAATCGGTAGAGCGTTCTTTCCGTGATCGTAGATCCAGACCCAACCCCGATCAGTCTTCACCCTTATTCACATGAAATAAAATTTTATACCATATTTTGGTCGCTCCTTGTTTCAAGGCGATCAAGACATCGATAGCCTCTGATTGATAATATCCACAAAGGGACACAAATTATTTTAGGAATGACTCTAATTCTTTGCCAATTTTTCGAGTTTTAGTTTACGCTTTATAGTCCGCGAAGCGGATTATAAAACAGCCTAAACTGACCCAAACCAAGTAACCAGTATACTCAAATAATTTGGCCAATGATAAGAGTCTTTTCTTATAATTTTTAAAATTTCTAACTCATTAAACAATTGTCACCACTCTAAACCAGGTTCCTTTCTTGATATTGATATTAACCAATCAAAGAAAAGAATACAAACAAGATTTGGAAAATCTAACAACCAAGCTCTATGATAAACGTGATGACTTTAATTTTACTTTTTAATTGGAAATAGCGGGAAAACCAGTCGTCAATTCAGTGTATGAATAATGGACTAACAATTAATATGAAAAACGTCAGTCAGCATTTGACTCAATGATAAACTGTATTTGCTGACAAGGTCATTGTATCGACCATAGAACTTACGAAATGATGACTTTAAACGAGACTGATGATATTCTTGTTTCATCAACTTGTTTGTCAACTTGTTTTTAGCTCTACTGGTCAGAGACCAGAAGAGCTTATGCGATAGTAATGCGTCCGGCGTCCGTCCGTCTGTCCGTCTGTCTGTCTGTCTGTCCGTCTGTCTGTAAACAATTTTTCAAAATGCTACTCCTCCTACAGTTTTGGTCTAATTTCAATATAACTTGGCACACAAGTAGACTACACTAAGATACATAATTCTG
>PRKT01000004.1:3030337-3041188 GCA_003671525.1 Saccostrea glomerata | reverse complement strand
GATGAACGGTGTTGCCGTGGTTACTAAAAATAGAAATTTCTGTGAAATTCTTTCAAAATGCTACTCCTCCTACAGTTTTGGTCTGATTTCAGTATTACTTGGCAAACAAGTAGAATACACTAAGATACATAATTCTGTGTATCGGTTTTTGATTTTGATGAACGGTGTTGCCGTGGTTACTAAAAATAGAAATTTCTGTGAAATTCTTTCAAAATGCTACTCCTCCTATAGTTTTGGTTTGATTTCATTATAACTTGGCACACAAGTAGAATACACTAAGATACATAATTCTGTTTATCGGTTTTTGATTTCGATGAACGGTGTTGCCGTGGTTACTAAAAATAGAAATATTTGTAAAATTGTTTCAAAATGCTACTCCTCCTACAGTTTTGGTCTGATTTCAATATAACTTGGCACATAAGTAGAATACACTAAGATACATAATTCTGTTTATTGAATTTTAATTTTGATGAACGGTGTTGCAGTGGTTACTAAAAATAGAAATGTCTGTAAAATTGTTTCAAAATGCTACTCCTTCTACAGTTTTGGTCTGATTTCAGTATAACTTGGCACACAAGTAGACTACACTAAGAACATAAAGAGACTTTATCAACGATCATTATTCTATTTAGTTTCAAATCCCAGCTACTTGTGTACTTTTCTCTTCCTTTGCTATAAGTTCAAACCAGTAGAGCTTCAGTCTCGACAGAGACTTCTGGTTAAGTTGTAGAAATTGTATATACGCAGGCTCTTGCGTATCGAATCAACTTAGAGATATAAACTCCGTATGCAGCTGAAGAAGGTATATTGCTGCATAAGAAAGGAAAGATGACGATTGAGAAGTGAAAGTCATCAAATTTATCATAGAGCTTGGTTGTTTTATTACCATTAACGTCATTATAAATAAAGTATCCAAATATGAAATAGCTAGATCAGACTCTATGGTATCTTTTATCTCAAGCTCACCAGGATAAATCGTATTAACATTAAAATGGAATTAACCATTGTTAATTGACGATACATCGTCAATATATCTAAATGTCGAGTTGAAGGCCACAAAAAGGTTTTTTTTTCTTTTCACGTATAAGATTTTAGACAAATTGAATGTGATCTGTGACTCCTGTTTATGAGGGAGTACTAGTATATTTCAACATTTATGAGGGACATCTCTTGAAGCATAGTTGTATTCATACATTGATCAGCAGTATTATGATGACCAAGGCCGTAACTAGGCCCAAATATTTAGTGAGGCAAAGTGCTGGGCATTTAGTCCCAGACGGGGCAAGGGTAGTACCTGATGGTCAGTGATGGGGGTTTCCAGGGGAAGGGGGATCCTGAAACCTAGGTATTAGAAAACAAAAGATTTAATCTTGGAAGGTATTTTGTCGCCGGCATGGCACAGTGGTTATAGCGTATGCTGTAGAGTCGCAGACTAAGGAGTTGATCTTTACATCGCGGGTTCGAATCTCACTACAGATGTGGAGACTGGTCCTTCGGATGAGACCGTAAAATCCGAGGTCCTACATTGTATGTCACAGTAAGAGATGACACAAAAAAGTTCTCTCACTCTTCTATCATCTTCAATGACCCGGAAAGCCTAGCGCAGCCCTTCACCGGCAAGTAGTAGTGTCTCAATATGAATGAGAAAATCTTAGAAGGGATGTTAAACATTCAAGCAATTTCACTGAATTTACAAAACAAACGTTTTGAATTATATTTTACATGCGTTCTTAATGGAAAACTGGTGAGATGAACGATTTGGAGAAATTGAAACAAAAGTTGAAAATATTCATTTACTATGAAGATACATAATTTTATGTTTCATATTAGTTCAATGAAAAACTTTTTTCACATTTTAGAAAACTGTAAAAGTTTAGTGAGGCATTTGCCTCACTTGCCTCAATGGTAGTTACGGCCTTGATGACATACAAAAGTAACTAGAGCCCTTTTTAATGGTGTAGACAGTGAAATATTAGTATATCTTTGATATCTTTAGTCCATTAAAAGACACACATCACTTCCTCCTTTATTTTTTATGTTTGTTAAACATCAAGGTCAATAGATTTTTATGTGCTTTTTATGTTTTCCAGATACTGAGTATACGTGTGCTTGAACACAAATTTCGTTTACCTTGTACTTATACCTCAACAACCGGCCTAAACTGTCGACTTTTAAATAATAAATACATTGATTATACATATTAACCTTTTTTTTCAAATTCGAACTTGTAGAAATTAGATCTATAATCGTACCTGATAACTGTACAGCACAGCTATATTAATTTCCACTAAAGCTCTGTCTTTCCACAGTGATGAACTTTTCTTCGTATCTAATCCCATCTTCTCAGCTATTGGCTGTAATTGAGCATAAAAGATTAGGAAAGTTGCTTGTAGAAAAATAAATAAGGTTATAAAGATAAGGACTGCCATACTTAGGAAGGTAAACTGTAATGTTTTTTAATAAAAGTATATTTTTCTGGACAAAACAATTAACAATTCAAATTTACCAGAAATAAACCCTCAAACAACGTTTGAGATTTATACAAGTTTTCATACTTTCAAAAGATTATATCTTTGAACATCACAAAGGTCACGTGCACCGATCTCCGTCCCCATGAACCAGCCGTTGAAGGGCGCGGCTGTAAATTCCAGTCCCCCACAGTCAAACATTATACACGATACGGCCGGGAGGGCATACCAGCGAATCCCCATCTCAGCCAGCCAAGGAAATCTATAAAAATCACAAGATTGTTAAATGTTGACTTGAATGCTACTCACGTTTTTCTGATTAAGGATTTGTAGATACTTTCTAAAGTGTATTGCATTCTGTTTCGGAATTTTACTGTCTCAAAAAAGATAAACGGACATGGAATATAATGTCAAAAGACGTTGCGTGGGTTCACTGAAAGAAGAAAAATTGCAACATTGTTAATTATTTTGGGGAGAAGACAACCAAATCACTCCGCCTCACGTGAAATATATAGCTTTCTTCGACCCAGACAATTTTACGACTCAATGTGAAAAAGTACTTGGTAGTTTTACACTTAATCTTTTGGGCTGAGAAGACTACACACCACTAATTACACGTAATTATAAATTGAGTAGAAAATTTATATTTTCTTACAATGAGGAAGATATACAGTGTAGTTTTATCAGTGTTCATATGGTTGTTCATGTCGATAAATTTTTGATTTGAAAATTCATTTTCATTTATAAAATTTTAACGTTTTATGGCTAATTGTATTGACTTTCTTACATTTCTGCTGTGATAGAATTTTTTCTTTATATAGATTGTTTTTTTTCTTACTTTGGATGTTTGATTACGACCTCTAGAATTAAATCTGAGGGAATTTCAAACATTTCCGGGTCCATGCCGTTTGCCTGTAACACGAGAGGCAAAACATCCCACATACCACCTTTTCCTTTCCAACCCATCTTCTGACAGACCTGCAAATAGTCACATGACATACAATGTACTACATGTATACACATCATCACTGTATCTGACATCATACAAACATTTAAATAAGTAAGATATTTTCTTTCTAATTTTTCTCTCCCCTTGCGGCCGTTATGTTGTAATTTCTTACCTCTGTAAACTCTACATTGGCAGGGTCTCCTATGATGGATCCATCGGGTTGTTTGTACCCAGCATATCTTATCAGTTGGGCGTTCCAGACCCTGAAGTCGTGTTTTCCGTCAGTTCTTGGCGGGAAAATAGTTATGGCAGATCTTAAATAAAGAAAAACAGACCCCTTTTGACTGTTGGTATGCATATAACTATACTCTTTCAAGGGCATGCATATGGGGTTCTCTTAAAAAGAAACAAACCTAATGTTCCCTTTGTTGGTGCCGTATTTTATATGGTTGCATATGGCTTCAAACATCCCTCTTGCTGTAGTTATATGTCGAGCATCAAAAACCTTGAGATTAAAATATACCAAAGTAATATAATTAGTCCAACAAATTTTTATTAAATTGCATTTGTTGCATTTTCCAACAGGTATACCAGTTTACCTGTAATTTGTTCCACTGAATTCGTCCAATACACCTCGGGGCATTTCGCCAGGCTGTTTTAGCGCCAAAAGTCAGTTCGCTGGATGTTAGTTCATATGTACCCGTCTTCTCGATAGAAGCGACAACCTCTTCTAATCGTTTGTGGTACAATTGGGAGTTAATTCTGTGAAAAAGAACGGTTATTGAAGATTAAATAGAACTATAATTTATGTATAATTATATTGCTGAAGTTAATATCAGTTTTGTCCAGATTTGTGTCTTTAGGTTCTTCGGTAATTTAGCAGAAAACGTTTCTGTCCCAAATGAACTTGAAACTTAATAACGAATATCCCAAGTTAAACACCAGAGACCTATTACAGAGGAAAATCGCACTTGTCAAAATCAAAATTTTAAAAAAAAATTGATATTTAAGACGAATAAGTCTTTTCACCATTGTACAATTTTACAATCAGATAAATAGAAAAATGTACGAACCCCTTTGTTTGTCTACATGTACATGTATCTTCTGAAGATTCATTTTTGTCGAGCAGTTACAAATCAAATTACACATGCATATTTTTCTTCAAACATTTAATAAAAATGCAGATCTTATTTATAGAAATCATAAAATGGTGTATGTAATTTGTATAGTAAACTCCAAACATCTTTATACATCCATTACCTCCAAAAAAAGGACATTGCGTGCATTTTGTAAAACATATTTCCTTCGTCCAAAAAAAAAAATAATAAAATGGCCATAATCCATTTAATTTACATCTTTACATATCCAAAAATGGAAACATATCCCCTTTTAATTTCATTATTTTTCTGCATTGATTCATACGAAGACAAGAATGTGCCCTGTGTTGCAGCAGTTGTGCAATTTTAAATAAAACCAACAATTTCCTGTGTGTAATTGTATACAAGTTACTTCCCGGCAGAGAAGGTAAAAGTTAGAATATTCCCCCACCTTTTCTTCTATCTAGATGTTTTGTTTTTGTCATTAGATAAAAATAAAAGTCGTCCTGGCTATTCAGTGACCTACATCAATTGATTCAGATGAAAGGGAAAAAGAAAATAATATTCCCTTTAACTGTTGTATTTCAAAGTTTTTTTTCATGACACGTCATTATTATTTTAGTTTTGTGAATGTGATTTGATGCAAATTATATAAAAAAAAATGAATCTTATTAGTGAGGGAGATAAAATTCAGCATTTTGTTTTTTAATGTAACTGGTTTAAGAGGAAGTTTCATAAAGAGTAAACCACGGGGAGGTGATAATCAAAATTGGATGTTAGCAAACTGTTGACTGTTAGGGGAAATGATTTAGAGACTGGTATTTTAGACAGCAGTTAAATCACTGTTCTTAGATTTTGTTACTAATTTTTAAGTTCTATGTACCTTCATGTATTGAAAGTACTGAAAAGCAAAGTTTGTCTTCAATACCGCCACTACGAAACTATTAGGATCATTATTTACTTGTGTGCGGGTAATATACACAGCCAGATATTCACTTCAATTTTTTTTGTGTGATTATATAATTAGATATTGCTTTTGCCTACGATTTTATCTCTAGGGGTCCTTGATTGAAAAAAACCTATTGTCTATGTTCGTTCCTTTCTGTTGATCCTCCTTTTTGTGTTTATCGGGAAGGGGATTGCAAAATAAATTGAGTATGTGTCTACAATACAAACATAGTCAGATGCACTTCAGGTATAAAATTAAGCAGTTCTGAATAATGGTATTTATATGGTTCGTTTGTTTGTTTGTTGATTGACGTCCCTCTCGGGAATTTTTTCACTCCTAAGGAGACGCCACAACTTATCGGTTGAGAGATGCAAATGTCCTTTGCTTGCCACGCAGGTCCACTGAGTAGGGAGGAATCTTTTCATGCCAGAATCCACTGCAACATGGGCTTATGCGGTTTCATCCGAAGGACCGGTCTCAACGTCCAACACTGGGATTTTAACACGCGACGTAAGGGTCAACTGCTTCCCCACGATTCTAATGCAGACAATCTAACCACTGCGGCACGCGGGCGATTATATGGTTTGTTCTTTTCTGTATGTAGATCTAACTTCATTCTTTTTTTGCTTTTGTAGGGGAAGGGGATAGGAAAAAATTACTGAATATGCGTATATGTTATATATATTTATAATGGATTTTGTTGCCTGATGCTCGTCATATATGTTTTTTTTTTAATATTGGATTTCATTAATATAACATATTGCACACGATTTTGTGTTTTCCAGCAAACAATTTTTTTAAAATAAGTACTGCATTTATGCCGTATATTCTATGTTTGATTCTGATATTCAGTTTAAGGAGTCAACGAAATAGAGTGAAAATCTGCAACTGAATAGCAGTCATACTGCACTTCATGTTTACGTAAGAAGAAGGATATGGATATAACGAACAGTATTCAATATACAAGTCCATAAAACAATACTAAATAGGAGCAGAGCAAACACGGACCTCCGAAACAACAGAGGTGGGATCAAGTGCCATGGAGGAGTGAGCATCCCCTGCCGACTGGTCACACCCGCCGTGTGCTCCTTGTCATGACCAGCAGTCAGCATTTGAATAAATGTCAATGATAAATTGTATTTGCTGACAAGGTCATTGTATCGACAATAGAATTTACGAAATGATGACTTTAAACGAGACTTTTGACATTCTTGTTTCATCAACTTGCTTGTAAATAATTTTTCTCGTTTTAGATATTGTTCATACGTAGCATGCTCTTGCGTATCGGATCAAATGAGATATATACACTCCGTATGCAGGTGATGAAGGTATATTGCAGCATAAGTAAGGGAAGTTGACGACAAAAAAGTTAAAGTCATCACGTTTATCATATAGCTTAGTTGTTAGATTACCATTAAAGTCTTTTTCTAGTAAAATATCCAAGTATGAAACAGATGTGTCAGACTCTGTGGTATCTTTTATCTCAAGCTCACCGGGATATATCGTATCGACGTAGAAATGGAAATTACCATTGTTAATTGACAATACGTCGTCGATATATCTAAACGTCGAGTTGTAGGCCACAGCAAATGTTTTCTTCTTTTCACGCATAAGATTTTGCACAAATTCTGCTTCATATGAATATAAAAATAGGTCTGCTAATAACGGAGCATAATTGGTACCCATTGGAATTCCAATAAATTGTTGGAATATCTGGTCTCCAAAAACCACACATTTTCAATCAGAAACTCAAACATCTCTTTGATGTCAACTTCAGAGTACTTGTGTGTGTGTAATCAGAATGTGTTTAAACAAAATAATATTGCAAATGGCCAATGACCAGGTAAGTAAATTTACGAGTTCCATTTTTATTGAAAAAGCAACTGTCAATGATATCAAAGAGCTTGGACTTTGATTTATCGTGGGCAATGGTTGTGTATAAAGTTGAAAAGTCTTAAGTTTTTAAGCTGTTGATTTTGGTAAATTCCTGTGATTTCAAAATATAATAATAATATAATAATCCCAATTTGAAGAAACCGTTAACAAATGGTACACTTTCAATCACCGAAATAAATGCTTGTTGATGGTAGCGTTTTAAAACATTGCAGAACCTTGCTATTTCAGTGTATTCTGTGCGAGTTTTTGTGTAAGAAAACCATACAAATAAGTGAAAAAAACCATTGGTTCAGTGGTATTTGGTTCTTGTTACTCTAGTCGCCTGGTTTTTTCCACTGCAATCGCTTTGTAAATGTGTCACGCAGAATATTAATTAGTTAAACGAAAACCAAATGACAAAACATAGAATGTGTTCTGTATGATCTTGTCCGCGCACGCAAAGTTAACTGAGTGGTGTAGGCTTTGAATTGCCTTCAGATGATTCTAATTAATAATAGCTGACTACATTACTGTTTGCAAAAATATACAATCAGTAATCTATGCAGAAAATTCATTTTTTACACGGATTGCCTCCTTTGATTTCTTAGCAATGAAAAGCTCGCCTGACCACCCGGTCAACTTCATATGCACGGATCTGAAAAAGTAGTCTTACCCTTGGGTTCTACTTTTTAATCTATTTAATCAAAATCCACTTTGCAGTTATTAACATAGAACAATGTAAACAATCAAAATTTACTATGAGTGTCATCTAGTTCGTTTACAGTATCTTAAAATAATGTTTTAAGGAAAAAATAAATAAGCACGCACAAAGCAAAATTCAGAACTTCTTAGTCAAGCAAAAAAGTCAACAAATTATGATAAGTGGTTTTCTTCTGTAAAGTATAAACTGGTAAAATAATTTGTAGAAAAGGGTCCCTTAAACAACCATAACACAATCAGAAACTTGAGAATCAGTCATTTCAGAAAGACTATGGGCATCTGAAAAAAATATGCATTCTACCTCATCTTATCCATTTTTTAATTTTTTTTTAAAAATTGACAAATTTAAAAAGAATGATGATAAGATTTTTATTCCATTAAGAGTAAACAAGCTGCAGAAGCGTTAGAGACTCAAATTCAACAAATTTGAGTATATAAATGGGGTCTATTGGTAATCTGATGAGACAGTTCAATAAATTTGTATACCCTGTAGGTGGGTATCTCATTTCTTTTATTATCATAACTAATATATATACTACTTAATTTTAATAAAATATCAATACTTATTTATGGTATATATCTGTTATATTCATTTCAATTTTGACGTAATATCAATACATTTTTATATAATTATACGTCACCTGTTACTTAACATTCAAATTAATCAATTGCTTTAGAAATATACATCATCTGTTACAAGTCATAAAATATGTTATTTTTTATATCAAAGTAAGTTTACACTGACTGTTACCTATGACTCATCATTTTTTAAGTCTTAAAAACAATTATGAACCGTATATTTTAATACAGGAATTATAGGAATACGCAGACAATAACCCCAGTTATTATAATATTAAAAATTTTCCTGGATCTTAATTTTCATTCAATTTAAATCACCGAAACACGAATAATCAATTTAAGTTACTTTCACAAAAATATTTAATTTTTGGACTTGTTATTTTATAGACTTTACCTTTAAAGCATTTCCAAACGAAATTTATATTTCATTTCGCCTTTGTACCTATGATTACCTAATGATGAAACAGGCATGTTCATTGACTACTTGATGCTTTTTTCATGTTTCTTTACAGTATATATCACTGGCTATCTTGACTTTCTTTTTGTCTTCTTATTTATGACCAATATTCTTAAATTTTTTCTCTCTTTTCATTTTTTCCCATTTTCAGAGTGATCTTCTCCGTTTCTGCTACTACATGTATTAATTATAATGAACCTTTGACCATATAAAGAAGATGAGTTATTCATTTGAAAATAAAACTTGAATCCTTTCACTCAGATGAGCTAAAATATTCTGAAAATGTCCTTAGTTAACCCAGCTTATGATCAGCCTAAGATCACAATGAATCTTTCACACTAGTTATTATTCAATAAGTCTCTCTAGGTGAAACATTCTCAGATGCTGTGAATTCTTTTCCCACTTATAATGCAAAATTGTTTTGCTTGGTAAACAAAGAATTGCTTCTAGAATATACCTATCTAAGTTGGTTTAAAAAAAACCCATTCTACTGTTAACTGAACTGTTTAACTCTAAAAGTGGGTATATTTTCCCAATATATCCTGAATTTCAGCACCAGTTTATTGTTTATCATCTACCAATTCTCATTGCATGCACAAGGATGGCGTTTCCCATCTTAACATATTTTTATAATAATATTTTAGCAAAGGTGAAAATTTGTACTTTAGATATCATAAGTTTTCACTTCAAGAAAAGTCTTTAAACTAAATATCGACTTTAATCACTTACTTATATAAAAACTATTTTTAAAAACTTTACCTCTTGATTGACGTGTAGTATTGTTCAATGAAATCCCTGGCCTGCAGTAAAACCTCTTCCTTTGGGCGGGGCTCCCCAGGGGCCCGCTTATTGGTAGTAAATCCCATGATGGACCCCATACAGCGATTAGATGTGCAAGGAACATTCTTGAGAGATCAAGATAGAACGATTCAAAGTTAACAACCTTTAAATAACGTTAAAACAATCAGTGTTTTGTTGCTTTTAATAAAAATGTAGATTGGACACCCGTGGCAATTGATATGAAATTGATGTTTCTTTAATACTCCGGGATTAATGAATTTATAGTCGGGACTCAATTTCTAGTTTGTCATTTTGGCATAAATTAATTGCAAACAATACAGTGCATGACACTCTTTTTTTTTATTTGAATAATTCGATTTATTCATATTACTTAGAAGACCATTTTTGTTTCAATGTTGACAAGGGGTTGCTCTTTTACACACAAACAAATAGAAAAAACTGTTTGGTTTGTTTACATTGCATGAATTATATTGAAAACCATGAGAAGTCTTATTGAAATAATTAATTGGTAATTTTTTATAGGAGTCAGGATTCGATTTTTGACACTTTGATAAATAGACAACGGCAATTTGGCGCTTTCGCAAATATCCTGTCAATACTTGATTTATTTTAAGAATTCAAACGAGAGAACATTTTTACAATGTAAATTATTTTGCTGTAAAAGGTTAAAGAGAAGTTTGGATTAGAGATCTTGTAAATGATGAAATTGAAACTGAAGAAAATTCAAACATGGAAAAGAAACCTGTCTCACCTCCAAAGATTTGGTGTGTAAAGTGTCTGTATACACTATCTTCTCATCGGCAACATTTCTAATCTTCACGAACTTTTTGGCGGAATTTGCCGACACCGGTCTCTTCCGCCTGGTAGAGGGACTATGGGACTCGTCATCTGACAAGAAGCCATTTGTGTGGCCGTTCTGAGATGTCCCGTTCACCTTCAGTGTCATTGTAGGACTT
>PRKT01000004.1:2999058-3029914 GCA_003671525.1 Saccostrea glomerata | reverse complement strand
GGTATTATTTTTGTGATCGAATGCATTGGGTCTTTTCTCTTTATTTTTTGGAAACTTTCTTTTTCTTAGATGTTTTTATGCTTAAGAAGTTTCATGATCCCGGTGCCAGATCTTCCAACTATATCTGTTGATATATTGATGAACACTAATTGTCCTCTTATTTTATTTTAGCCGGCTGGCCCTTTTTGTATTTCCCTATGAAGCAGAAATTATTCACAAAGTTCTACTTGAGAAGAAGTAAAGACTTGCTGTGGTCTGGACTCGGCATTCAGATATGTACACTACTTTTTTTTTTAATCAATTTACAATAGTTATTTTTCATTTATACATGTCGATTCATTAAAGCCATACTGCAATACTAGTAACTGTGTCTTGTGCACTTATTACATGTAGATATAATATTCTATGACCTTAGTTGATTGGGCCTCATTTTGATAAATATACATGTATGAATCTGACCTTAGTTTTTCAGATAAACAAATATGCTTATGATTTTGGAGCAGATCTATTCCCAAGTAGACATAATTTCTGCCAAAACAAAACTTGCATCAAAGCTGCAATGATCATGACGTATTCATGAGTTATTACTGAGTAGTTAAAATAAAAATCGGCAACTTGTGTCACGTATGTGTCTCATTAACCAATCAAATTTTTGGATTAAATTGAAAGTATATATATTTTTCTGTTTGCTTCAAACGTAATGATGCCATGCACGTAATACTGCAATTCCGGTGACAGATTTGTGCTCTCTTCTCTACATGTATGTAAATAAACAACTCATTGTTTCAATGGCACTATGGGATACCAACTGATTTAATGAAAAATAAGGAGATTACGAACAGTATTCAGGATCAAAAGTCCATAAAACAATACAAAATAGGAGCAGAGGAAACATGTACCTCCAAAACATCAGAGGTGGGATCAGGTGCCATGGAGGAGTGAGCATCCCCTGAAGACCGGTCACACCCGCCTTGTGCTCTTTGTCATGAGCGGGAAATAACGGGAAAATCCGTCTTCAAATCAGTGAAAAATAATGGACTAACAATTAGTATGAAAAACTTCAGTCAGCATTTGAGTCAAAGATAAATTGTATTTGCTGTCAAGGTCATTGTATCGACCGTAGAACTTACGAAATGATGACTTTAAACGAAAATCTATTCATTTGGAGCGGAGCAAAGACAGACCTCTAAAACGTCGGAGGTAGGAACAGGAGAATGTGGGAGTAAGCATCCCATGTCGATCAATCACATCATTTCAACGTTTCTAAAATTCTATGCCCCATACATGATCTTGTCGGCAAAAAATGCCGAGCAGTCACATCTAGTCTGTGGTCTTCAACTCGACATTAAGATATATCGACGACGTGTTATCAATTATCAATAATTTATACCATTCTTTAGTCGACTCGATATGTCCCAGTGAGTTTGAAATAAAAGATACCACTGACTGTGACACATCTGTTTCATATTTGGCTTTGATATAAACTTATCCAAAAAAGCTTCATGATAAATGTTTTGCTATCAACTTTTCAATCATCATTAGCTAGGTAGCAATATACTCTTATCATCAGCATATTTAACGGTCTTTGCTTGGGCTTTCTGACTTCACTTGCTTGAAAATAAATTTAATCTTCAACTTTGGTCTTGTATGTTTGAATAGTCGAAGTTTTGACTTTCTTGTGACAAGAGTTGCTGTAGAGTTGTGAAGTAAGGGTTTTCACATCTAACTGTTGTATTCCATGCAAGAAGACCTTTGTTTTGGTGCCATTTTGATCATAGAGTTTGACTTGCATTTGTAAAACTATAACTGTCCTTAGTGGACACCTGTGTTTCACAAATACATCTTAACTTTAGGGGATACATGCATTACGTATATTTTAAACATTTTGTCTATTTAAAGTCTGTTAGGAAAGATGATTTTTCACAAAAATTTAATTATTTTTAATATATGAACAACTAACCTCAACAAGGGTCTTAAATAATGACTTATTCGGTATGCAAATTTTTTTTAAAATGTTCAAGGTTTAATGCGTATTTTTAAATAATACCTTCACTTTGGCTACTAGTTGTCTATGAGTTAAGATTAGAACTTTAAAAGAAATAATGCATTTACAATTTACGAACCCATTAGCAACCTACACCTTGAAACCAGATCCAAAGTGACATGAATTCACGATTTTGTTACCATCACTTATTATAATTATCTTAGCAGTTTGTTTGCATGATGTCCAGGCGATATAAAAAAAATTTTGACTGATTTTTTATCGACAGGCAGCGCACTTTTCTGAGCGCAATTAATTTACATTTTTACAGTTCTGAAGCTACATTCAAAATTGTTCAAATCAAGACCCAGGTGTGAATTTCTTGGCCACAAAAAGGGAATCAGAGTTTAACATTAATATAAAAGATTCTTTGCAATTCGTCCTCTCGGGAAGAACTTAAACAAGAAAAGTTGAAAATTAATGAAAAGCTTCTCATAAAAGTCTACTAAATTCCTTCACAATAGCATCTTGAATACTGTTCGTTATCTCCATATGTTTCATACGTACGTACCTTCGATAAGAAACTGAGCTTGATGTCACAACAAATCCTGAATGAACAGAACAAACTGTTCTTTTCAATAAATGGTGAATCAACATTACAATTTAAAAACATATGGGGGTTTTTGTACATGGGTTCTTATTTTCCCTCCTATTTTAACTTACCAACCAAAACGAACATCGAATTTTTAAAAAACATTTCTTGATAAATGTTGCAATTAAAGATATTAATTGATGATTTTGATTTATTTTTTAAGGAAATTTCACCAAATGTTCAATGACATTCAGAATTTCTAAATACTTAAAACATGAAATTGAGGTAGATCAAAAAGACTTGGTAGTCTTCGGTAATGAAAATGTGAGTTATTATGAAACAATCTCAAAAAAGTTATGCCATTACCCTACAATAAATTTATTTTAAAGTTTAAATCATGAAAGGAAAATTGAAATTAAATGTTATGGTTTTAGCTGAGGTAAAAAATATTTCATTGACTTTTCAATCAATATATGCCCGCATTGCTCCGAGAAAGACAATTAAAATCAAAATTAAATTCGCTTGCTAGGTCTTGTTCAGTAAAAACACTTTAAATAATTTTCAATGTTCGCGTCCACTACCGGTAAAGGTAGTTGTTAAAACAGCTAAAAAATTTCCAAAAACAAATTAAAGTGTCTCTATTTCCGGATGTTAATATCCAGAAAAAGAGATTAATTTGACAGCAATGTATTGATTGTAAATATCAATCGATTTCCAGATTTTCACGATTTGAGCTGCGCTTAATTTCAATGACGTAGTGAGGTAATAGTTTCTAGGCACGTAAGAACTTCATCACAAAATGGTTTGGTCCCTTAGCCACCGAAATAAAACGATTTATGTAATTTGTTTCTGTTTGTTTTTTTAATTTGACAACAAATTTAGATTTGATGCAGGGAAACATACAAAGACAGAGAACTTTTAAAAATTTCAAATGTTTGTAATGCATTATGAATACGTTTACTTTGATGTAAAGTCAAATCGGTTATATTTAATATATTATGCATTAAATACCAAACTGAATTCTTGCCATTTAAAAAAGAATGTGCTTATATAAGTATTAGAAGATATGTGGCTGACAAAAAGTGCATTTGTTTCTGGCATTTGAGCGCGATGCAAAGAAAAGTTCCATTTTGAAAAAGAACGATTTTACAATTTGTTATTTTCGCGTCCACTTTTCTCAAGTAAGAAAGATGCAACAAGTCTTTCCATGATTCTTTGATTTTTCTAGTTCTTTCGAGAATTAAGATTTTATGAAAAATAAATCACAACCTCTTGTAGTTCAAATCAGTTAAATAACAAAATAATGAAACAGGTCTTGTTTTTCATTTTTATAAGCCTTTACACGTTGTACTATAACAAGGTCTAAAGGTCTACCTTTTTACACTAAGGTAGTGATTTCAAAGCATTTTCTCCGGTTTCACCGGTTATCTACTTTATAATTTTTGTCTTACCTTATATTCAGTAAGTTCCTTGTATTGGAAAAAGAAAGCGATGTCATGCAAAAAGTAATAATTATAGTGAGTGGGGATTGTAGGAGATCGCTTCACTGTAATGAAGATGAAGGTGATTAAATACAATTTGATTTCCGTCGAAACCCTGCATTGTGCGCCATCAATGTCTTATAGAGGCGGTCACTCCGAACCAAACAACAAAAAAGCTTCTTCCCTTCTTATTCTAGATTCTCTAATCGAATTGTTTCCCAATAATGAGCCCAGTACTGGAACTTTATTTATTAACTTTATTACTAAATAAAACCCAGAAAGACTAATTTGATCGTAGATGTAGAACTCTAACATAAGGAAGTGAACTATCTTTTCATGAAGATACAGAGAGGAAAGAGAGAATGTTAAGAACGATGTTCTTAAGTTTGAGGTCACGTGATTTGATCTCCGAGTTGCAGCTCTTTAATTATCCTGAAAGTGTCAAGAGATCGATAGCGCCAAATGAATTCTGCACAAAGGTAGATAATTGCAAAATAATAATTCAGTTTAGTTTAAAATCAGATATAGTGGTTAAATATGTAAACGATTATGATACTTTCTTACTTAAAAGTAAAATTTCTGAAAAATCTATATACATGTAGATATGAAGAAAGAAGATATTCATCGATCAAATACGTGATATAAAATGAAAATTTAAAAATAACCATTTAAAGAGGCAAAGCGGGGAAGCGTATATTGGAGGTAATTTAAGAATTTAGGCAAGATGAGAATTCGTGGATTTATTTTATATTGAAACAGAGTATTCACATTTTTATTTAGAGGTTTAAAAATAAAATTCAAATGTCGTCCTTTGACAACCAAATACAACTAATACCTCTAATTTCGGCTGAGTATTTATGAATACTTTAACAAATAACTTTAAATTTCCTGTCTACATAATAAATTCGATCCCATGAATAGTAAACAAACATGTGTTTTAGCAGGTATTTAAAGCCCATATCAAAGTTAATAAACATTTATTCTTTTTTAAATGGTTGACATTAAATTAACAAGTCACATTATTGTAGATTTACCTATATCGTTTCACACAGGTGTTATTTAACATTGAATACACGTTCATAGTTTAAGTTACGGGAGCACTACAGATTTAAAACAGATTCACACCAAATCGAGGGTGTCAGAGGAGTGATATTAAACACTTGGAATTTTTGTTGCGTCTCAGTTAATGGCTGCTTTTTCATTTTTTTTATCGACTTACTTCCTATCAAATATTTCATGCCGTCTTTTAGCCGCTTTTAGAGCCTCAGATTTAAATTTGTCACCTACTTATTAAGATACTTTCCGGGTAGTGTATTAATCCCAGATAGGTTTCTGCTGTTAGTTGTCAGGTTTACTGTCTAACAACAGTCTACAAAATCCATACAATGGTCCGAGGTTAAGAGGATGGCATGCCATCTCTATCTGGTGCTTTGGTAGACACCATGGAACAAAATAAACAAAAGTTTGCACAGCAAGTGTAATCTGGTTCCCATTTTAAATTAAATGTGCATTTATTCCGTAAAAATCATTATTCAAGCAGAACTGCAAACTTGATCTACATCTCTCATCACGATACACTTACATACCAAAAATCAGCTCAATATCGAAAAATACTCTCCTCTTATATGCGTATAATGGCAAAGTCCATGATATGCTCTGGGAGACCCAAAATAAGAATCTGATCAAAAAGTAGCATAGATTGATGATTGATTGTATATATTGTTTAACGTCACTCGAGAATTTTTCACTTATATGGAGACGCCACCACTTGCCGGTGGAGAGCTTCAGATTTTGTCCTATACTTGGCATTCAGGGCCATTGAGCAGGGAGGGATCTTTTTCGTGCCAGAACCTACTGCCGACATGGGACCCCGGTTTATACGATCTCATCCGGGGGACCGGTCCCCATGTCCCACAGTAGGATTCAACTCCTTACCTTGCGACTCTAGAGCAGACGCTCTATCCATTGCACCACGCGGGCGACAAAAGTAGGATAGAAAGTGCACAATGGCATTGTGTAATCTCTTATCCGCAACTCCTCTTATACCACGGGATGATATTTAATGAGACTGTCACAGAAGCTTTGTTACATAGTGCCATTGTGCAACTCCCATTTTTTTCTTTTTGATCCAACACATATTTATGGTTTCATATTGCAAAACATGGACACTGCTATTCTTTCTATTATACTGAAGGGTACCCATCTCTTATCCACATAATGCGTTTTTGCACCTTCTATTTTACTGTTTGATTTGACACTTATTCCGGGTCTCCAAGAGAAAAACATTGCCAATTTAATCATATGGGAGATGGAGGGAATCAGTTATTGAGCTCAATGCTCACTGTACCTCTAGCTGTAAATTATTTAAGCATATTTAATACATGTATTTTCATCATATTTGCGCTGTATTATCCAGACATGTCCATGATAAAAGCAAAACAAGCAGCAGAATCTTCCAAACTACATCTAAACGAAATATTAAATCATGGAAGCAACATTTTCTTTTTATATCTTGAAAAAGTATATCAAAAATAGTGTTTAATACGTAAATTAATTGAAGTAACTTAATTCAAAGTACTAGTATTATCTCAAGTACAAGTCATTATTACTGTAAGCAAATTTAGTGTAATAAAAAGTTTACTACTAAGTCTTAAGTAATACTCTTTGCAAAAAAATATGTCTTTTTAAAGCCTTGAGCATTCCATTGTAAAACAGCCCGAAACATGTTAAGAGAAGTACTCCCATGTATGCATAAGCAAGTGGTATAAAATATAATTCAGACAAATTTAAATAATTACAAATACATCAGAAAAATAATCTGCAAACAAATAATGCTTTCCACAAAGACACACCACTCAGTTTTCTAAATGAATGAACAATTGCCAATAGTTCTATTGGGTTTTCTGAACTGCACACTACAATTTGAATACTTTAATATGCATATAATTTAAAAATAATAAAACAATTGAAAAGATACAAGTCAGTTGCTTTCCAATTGCATGCGGTATAGCTTATTATTTTTCCAAACCAAATACATGTACCATAAGCCTTAAAACTACAGCATATACATTTTTCTCTGTTTTCAGTTAAAAAATTATCCGCATTTTTTCCAATCTTATACTTTCCCAACTATCCCTCTTCCCTACAATATCATTGAAAAAATTCTATATATCAAATGTCTTACGAGCACAGGCATAGAAGATTTAAAACATTAGCCTATGTCCAATGTCATGCGTGGTGATAAACTGCAATTAAAAAAGCCAATTACTATAGTACCTGAACATGTCATCATATGAATCATGTACGGTACATATTGTACAAAACGATAAAAAGCAAACCTCTAATCCTTAAGTGAAGCATAGATAGACATCAGACCAACCAAAAACACTGCTCACATTCCTTATAATATACAGGAGGTTTTTTTTTTGTAAAAGACAGACTTTTGTTGCGTTGAGTTACTGATGACGTACATTGGTTATCCAAGAGGAAGTACCAGTAAATCTCAAACAGTCGCTAATCATAAACAGGTTGATCCTATAACCGAGTGGTGGTCATCATAAATATGAACAAAAGTGTAATAAAGGTTTGAATCGCAGTTAATGTAACAGATGCCCATATTTACTTATGGATCCGTAACGACAAATTAAGTGAAAACCTACGATAAATGTGTCCTTTATTTATAACCAACCCTTTCCAGTAAATCCGTAACTGTGAGGTTGTTTGCACGTACAATTTGCAGAAAAAAGTGCTTTCAATGGTAGGTTAAACCTTAAGTGTCCATTGAAGATTCCGAGAAGGTTGCTCACGTATTAGATTGCAAATAGCAGTTTTGAAGTCCACAATCAAGATGAAATACTTAGAATACAAAACGATGCTTGATATAAATCTAGGGTAAAATGGATGTTTATGCAAAGAGAGCATTCTAGTTCTTTTAATTTATAAACATCTACAGTAGGAATAACATAAACGTTAAGTTCATCATTTACTTTCATTGATTATAAAATTTTATGTTCTGAAACCCCATTTGCAGCAATTTTGCGATTAAGAAAGTTTAGCAATAAATGTCACCCATCACTAGGTTTCTCTATAATGTACTTGTTAGAAAGTTACATTGTGGTGCTTTAAATGTGGCATTGTTTTCTTTTGAAATTAGTCACGTTCAAACTCTTGATTGAACAGAAGTGATTTTTGTAACATGATGTCAATTTTACGACATACATACATTTCCAGCCGCTGTGAGCGTATACTCTAATTACGATAACAACGCTCATCTTTCCCTTTAAGAAACCTCTTTTGGATTTCTTTCCCGCATCAAATGAAATGACAAATATTTATTTAAATATAAAATTGTTAATTGTATTGATCCATTACGCTTTATAAAGAAGGTTTTCTTTACAATGATTCCACATAATGTATTTTACCCAAGAAGTACAGGCTGATGTAAATGTCAGGGGTTTTTGTTCATCAGAGGGTGATATACATGTACGTCTGACATTTGGAATATCTGCACAGAACTAGAATAATTTCAAAGTAACACTCAAAAGAAATCTACAAAAACAGACAACGTTACAAACACCTCACCACAATTTCACAGTGTCTTAGTACATGGTGTCATTTATGTTTACATAATATACCCATCAATATGGTTTCTAATATGTTGCATAAACTATCGGTAATGCAGTTTGAACCCAGTAAATGTCACGTCAATTTCCCAAAGCAAGTGAGTCAAAACTCAGCGTTTGAAATAATACAGTTTGTTCGAAGGGTGTGATCCTTCTTCTAGTTCAAGTTAGGCCATTATTACACACTGAATTGTCTACGGGTTTCTCCATTTTCCTATTATTGACAAGGAGCACACGGCGGGTGTGACCAGTCGGCAGGGGATGCTCACTCCTCTATGACACCGTATCCCACCTCTGATGTTTTAGAGGTCCTCGTTTGCTCTGATCCTGATTGAATTATTAGAATGGACTAACAGCCTGAATACTGATCCTTATCTCCATATTTCGTTTTAAAGTTTGAATACTTTTTTTTGTATATCTACAGTTATATAACTAAAACTTATAGCTTTTGATTGAAACTCAAAATGCAGACCGCTGTAGCCAATACAACTATATTAAGATTTTCTTGTTTGTTATGTCAGCAGATTCATACTTTTATATCAATTTTTAAACTGACATTTTTAATTGGTCTTTTTTGATGGAAGACATAGACTTTCTAAGAAATGAAGGGAAAGAAATGTACTTTGACATTATCTTTGCCATATGTACTAAGAAGATGAATTAAATGTTTTACCAACAAGTTACAGGGCCTGTAATTTTTAGAAAAGTCAATAAGACAAATTTAAAAATTTAATTTTTGCAATAAACTTCTCTGATTAAAACGAGTTTCTTCTTTCCAGAAGAGAAATGGCGTGGCTAATTGACACGTAGGGGGCTCTCAGTGAAGATGAAGCAGGGACTTGGTTAATCTCTTTAGCGAAGAGAGATTAAATACTGTCTGTAGCTCTGATGTAATGAAGATTTATTGCTCCGTGCGATAAGAGCGAACACATTCTTAGACATATACTGAAGCTTGCTTTCAGTTTTAATATTATCATAATTAATTTAAACTCTTCGTTTTCTTTCATTTTCACTACTGATTTTTAAAAAAAAAAGTTTCGCTACCTCTAAAAAAAAAGCTGACCCATTTGTTCCTTTTTTGTGCATTTGCACACTATATATACCGCAATGACACTGAATTTCGAAATATGTATGCATAAATTTTTATACGAAGTCAAATGTATGACAAAGACCGAATGCTAAACTTTAAAGCTGAAACTAAACCTGTAAGGAATCTACGCGAGGCCAGAATACCATGAAATGCAACAGAAAAACATTATGTTCTGTAACACGAAAAAACGATTTAAGTACTATTCAAAAAGAAAATCATCATCAAGATTTGAGTCTCAACAAACAGTTGTTGTGTAATTTCGCTGTGATATTATGGAGTTTTATAAAAGTTGCAAACTAGGCATATTTATCAAATATCGGCCAGAAAAAAAAACACGTAGGTGTTAAAGTAAGGAAAAGGGTATTATACGCACCCCATCCCTCGATCCGGGGGATGAAAGTATGAAATCAAATCATGCAATGCCAATAATTTTTAATTGAAAGTAAGCAAGGTTAGGTTGATAAAATTCCGGACAGATGTATTAATCCGGGCTGGAGCTTATTTGCAAAATTACACAGGATTCTTTTATTCAAGAGAAATTCAATAACTAACAAACAATGGTTTGCATAGGTAAACGGTAACATTGGACATTTTCAAGACACACCTTCGATTTCTGATAAATTACTGGAAATTTCTTTAATTAGCCCACTAGAAATACGATTTTGTCAGATTCTGTGGCGGTTGTGGTAAATATAATTTGTGGATTTATTTGATTTAGAGAGCCATTCGATTCTGTTAGCTTAAATTGAAAGAGAGATGAAGAAAAGTTTTATTTAATCTGAATACACTTCTTTTAAAGAAAATAAATTTGAAGTGAGTTGAGACAGTTTTAAATAGGGTTAATAAAAGGAAGAGGGATGGGAAAATGTTAAATACTGGGTCCTTGGAATGTTCAACTTAAACATAAAATACGTCATGGTTCGGAGTCATAAAAAACATCTATTTTTGCATCTGAATTTCAGTTTAAATTTGTTTTTGGTATGAGTGTACTTGTATAGAATTTAGATACAGATATAATCAGTTATTGTATCTTCGATTTTACATAAATATTCATATTTATTGTTGACCATATGAAAATACTAATTTTTTCAAGTTCGCTTAATAAAGCTAATGAAAAATACCATGAAAGACCAATACCAAGGAATAATGTGAAAAATTCTTGTCCATACAATTTGTTTTATATCTTTTCTGCACTTGAATGTACAAATGTTACCAATATAAAAAAAATAAGAATGTTCTTGCGGTAGCCATTGTTCAAAACGTAACGAAATTCTTCTTCTTCTTTTTTTGATGAATGATATACATGAGAATTTAGTTTCTTTTTAACTTTGAACTTTTAAATCCAAGTGGATTTGTACTTGTATGTTAAAGTTCAAATTAAAAAGGCAACTATGCAATCAATACCTGTTTTTTCTTTCCTTCTAAACAGATTATATTTGTAGCTGAATTGTCTTAAATACTGTAAGAAAAAGTATCAAGTCACGTTTTCCTTTAAAATAGAAATACTTTGTATTTTTGAAATATAGTTGATTATGAAGGTTTCTAATCACATGTATATTAGAATATTCTATGGCACTTTTTGATATAAAATTCTTTAAATTGTGAAAATTTCTTACCCTATTATTAAAATTCAATAAAATCTTTGAATAATTAAAACTTCTCGAGGTAATTTTTTTTTCAAAAAGCCAAAATCCCAAAAAGTTTTCAATTAAAAGAGGGGAAGACCAAAAGTATTCAAAAAGACCATCTGCAAAGAAAGACTATTGACACTAAAGGCGCTAAAATACTCACGTTTTTCTGGAGGTAATTCCCTTCCTAATGGAAATGTACCAGTATACAGCTCTTAATACTTTCTTAACTCAGTTCGAAAATTTAAAATGTGCATCACACATTTAAAACCTTGAAAGGTTATGCAAAGTGTAAAATTCATCAATAATTAATACAGGGTTGTCGAATTCGTCTTAACCAATCAATGGTCTAGAAAAGTGAGGGGTTCTAACGTTCATTTATTGAATTTCAGACAATGTCTGCCTGACTAATTATGGTTTGTAACTTCAATCACACTTGATTACAACATTTGTCAAACGGAAAGAAAGAAAACATTAGGCATGTTAATTCACTGGCCATCCATTGCCTGGCTACTCAGAAAGGAGAAAGGAGTCATTTTTCTTAATCCTTTGAAATTATCTGATATCTTTTCAACTACTTTTCTTATTACGTAATCCTTGATGATATAAAAAAAATGATAATAACTTTCCGCATCCCTTTATATCTTACATCTTTTACTGGACCCACAGACTGCTCTATAATGAAGGAGGTCTGAGATAGAACCCACTGTCTGTAGAGGAGGCCCCTGGGCTACATAGTTCTTAGCTTTTTGGCACTGAGAAGACACTTTTAAATAAAGCTTCCGGTGGAACACATTGCCCCCTGTTCATGCCCTTTGGACATGAACCAACTTATATTGTTCATCGGGATGATTGATTTTATACCGTTTCCTTATCAATTTCAAAGTTTTCTATTTACAATCTTTTTGAGTATTTACATTATAATTGTCACTAATGATTAGTGATTATGTAATGAGGTGTCTGATTTGATGTCACATATATTAAAAATTGGGTCAAAAGAAAAACGTAGCACAAAAAATGATTCCACAAAAAGCAAATCATTACATTTTCATCCCCAATATATTCCTGACATTATTTAACTGTAAATACCAAGAAAAAAGAGCCAAAGCATGAATTCACTCACCAATATATTTAAATACACGTGATGTTAATGGAATACAATGTTACATAATATATGTATTGAATGTTATGAAAATGTTGAAACACATGGAGATAATGAACTATATCGATGCTCAAAGTTGAAGTCATCATATTTATTTTAAACCTTTGTTGTTTTGTTACCGTTTTAGTTTTTCCTATGAAATATTAAAAAATATGAAAAAAAATCTGTCATTCCCTGAGGTATCTTATATTTCAAACCTAAAGATATATATTAAGTTGACATATGAATGGAAGTAAGTATTGTTGATTGATAAATCGTCGTCGATATATCGAAATGTCGAATTAAAGGCCACATAAAGTGGTTTCTTCTAGACGTTTCTTTGCAGATGGTGTAGAAGTTTTATTTTTAAAA
Organism: Saccostrea glomerata; assembly: GCA_003671525.1. Taxonomy (NCBI): domain Eukaryota; kingdom Metazoa; phylum Mollusca; class Bivalvia; order Ostreida; family Ostreidae; genus Saccostrea; species Saccostrea glomerata. Next base: position 3,017,007 of record PRKT01000004.1, on the reverse strand, counting down.
ATTTTGCTTCATGTAAATGCAAAAAATTGGTTTGCTAATAACAGGGTGCAACTTGTACCCATGGAAAATTCTACATATTGTTGGAAGATTTGATCTCCAAAAACTACATACATATTATCAATCAGACACTCAAGTATCTCTTTAATATCAACTTCGGAGTACTAGAACACGTGTGTACAATCAGAAAGGTCTTAACACAAAAATTTTGAAAAAGACTAATGCTAAGGTACACTGTAATTATATTTAAGACTTCTGGTTTTATAGAGAAAAAAAAACATTTGTTTATGATGTTAAGAAGCCTTTACTTCAAGAGGAAAATGAACAATGTTCAATCTAAAAAAAATGTGAATAATACAGATCTGTTAAGATTTCATGAAACAAACACCCCTGGAAATTGCAGAGGTAAAATCTGGTACTTTGAGTCCTTTATATTGATCAAATAGGAGGAATATTCCGAATTCAAATTGATATGAAAAGGGTCAACCAAAATACAACCAAAGTTACAAAGACCATTTCAAACAAGCTAATGGCTTCCAGACACGTTGCCTTCGCAGCGGATGGACACCATCTGGCGAGAAAAAGAGGAAGACCAAAAGAAACATAGAGATGATCTGTGGAGAAACAAGATGGGAAAAAACAGATGGACATGGGGGACAGATCCAGAGGTGGACACAGGACAGGCCAGCATGGAAGTCTCTGGTGACGACCTTATGTGCTAACCAGCACGAAGAGGATTAAGAAAGTGAGTTAGTTAGTAAAATACCACCAAAACACCACACAGTGATCGGTTTTATATGCTAACAATGCAATTACTAGAATAACGGCAATAGACTTTACGAAATGTCTTTATCCCTGTAACATCAACTTAACGGCAGTAGGCTGTTTCGGTTTAAAATTTGATTGTACTTGGGACATGCTCTTGAGAATCGAAGAAGTTGGGTGAGGCAAACACCATATTTATGTGTATATGCTAAGATCATATTTCATTTAAACACGGACATCGAAAGCTATAATATTGAAGGCCTAAAAGACAACTGGATTACCAGTGAGCATTTAATTCTTATAATCAATGTACCCTAAAAATAACAAGCACAAAGACTGTGTTTGAAAAACCAATCACAAATACCTGCATATAATTAACTTATTTACGTAACATATTTTTAAGCAAACCTAAATTTAAATGTTATTGCTCTATAAAAAGTCAAGGTCCAAATACATGTAGTCACAAATCAATAAGCTGTAATATTTCTGACCCCACATCGCACTTCAGTCTACAAAACTCCTCTGATGAGATCTCAGAAGTGACACTTGAATGTCGTGAATAAAGATAAAATTTACGACTATCATTTCAGAGTGCTTGAAAAATGAGGCAGATTGACTGAAGTGTAGAATTATCCTCATAAAACAATATTTTATGCAATTATTTATCAAGTAGTTGTGATAAGATTTATAACTTATAACTGTAGCTTATTTAAAAGTGACATTGTATTAATGTTCTAATTCATCATACAAACTTACATACATGTGAATTTTTAAATGATCTTATAATTTTTTTAATACTTGTCAATGAATGGTTTACAGATAGTTTACAATTAGTTCAACTGCAAAAATGAACATAGCTCACTTTATTTTGCCAAAGTCCAAATTTAATACTAGTTAAAGTTAAATTTTATCAAAAACATTTGTAAAACACACATCACCATTATTCATAAACAAAACTGATAAATTCCATTGCGTTAAGCTGGACTCGCTTTCTAGCAAATTTTTTTTCAAAACATATCATAGACGTTTCACTTGGATATAAGTAACAAGGCAACATTGTATTTGTTACGAAATTCAAAGTAAGTAGAAAATGAACATAGGACATAACCCTCTATCAGCTTATCCAAGTGTTAATAAGGTGTTAACGAGTTTTTGAGAGTAAGTATATAGCCATACGTTTGTCCTTGACACTACCACCAACTTATATAAAGAGTTTGTTATTGTTTGATTGCATTTTAGAGTAATAGAGTATAGGTAACTTATTTTAAGTCTTATGGGTCACATACTTAGGGTAGACTAGTCTAATAGAAAGTTTCTCCTGATATTGTAAATAATTGTAGGTCAAAAACATGTCTATTAGAGAGCTTCTCATTGTTTTGAGAATCGAAAGAAAACTAGTAGACTAGTCTAGTATAGAAAGCTTAATTCTCATGGTCTTATAAGTCTCAGACAGGCTTGTAGTCTATTGTAGTGGAAAGTTTCTCATGGTCTTATAAGTCACAAAACAAAACAACATTCTTGTGGACTAGTCTGTAAGAAAGATTCTTGTGAGACGCAAACGAACTAGTAAGTTTTTCTGATAAAATTTTTGAAACATGTTCTTTGACTGTAGTTTTGACATATATTTTAAAAAAAACCTATCTTATTTCATATTTTCCATAATCTTAGACCAAAGAAGGATTGTCCGTATCTTTTAATGTTGCAAAACAAAATTGTAATCACGTGTTTCCTGAAGAATATATAGGGCATTTCAAACATACCTTGTATTTGTTTAAACAAATCAAGATTTTTAGAACTTAACAAAATCTTAAGTTGTGCTTAATTTCTGTTCTTGGGGTCTGATCAGTAGATTTTTGTCATCAGTAGAAATGGACGTCTACCTGCATAGAGCTCTTTGAAGGTACACATTATACATGTACATGGATATATAATGGTATTATACTCTTATTTTAATAACGGAAATAATTGAATGAAATTAAAAGCAGTGACCTGGGATTCGAAAAAAGCATTACTATGAATAATTTGTATGTTTTATGTTAAAGATTATGCCATCTTGTCAACCAGAACTTGAATTAGTTAAAGACCGATTTATTACATTGTAATTAACTTACACTTACAGCACCGTTTCATTTCTTTTTAAGTTTGATTGTTACAGATGTTATAAACTCTCAATAAAATTCACTACCCTAACATTTACTTCTCGACCAGTTTTATTACATTCATAGCAGATTCATTTAAAAGCTAAGTAAATTTCTGCCAAAAAATACAAAGGAAAATATAGAGATTTTATACCACTTTGATATCTTTGAAATATCGGAAAATAAAAAAAATTATAAGGGTGCCATGCTGAAAGTTTTATTTAACCAGTGTTTCCTATTTCAAAAAAAAAAATAATAATAATAATGAAACTATGTTCAAGAGAGTGTAAATTTTGAAAGAACAAATTTACAAGACCTGAACTTTCAAATTAAATATCTTACCTCTTCGTATAAGACAGAAGACATAATCTTTATCTTTGATGCCAGTTTGAGTCACTGTTCAAGAACTAAAAACCCGTGACGTCACATCCCGAAATTTCCGTAATCGGTAGTCAATGGACATTTTTTGGATTAAGGCTTAATCTACAGTATCACAACAACCTGCAATGAATGATATAACAAAACAGTCATTACCACAATATTACAGATAGTCACATACGGGGGATCGCTAGAGGGAATTATCGAATGACATGCTGCAAAATGTTACATGTATATCAAAAGGTATTAGTCCCGTATATTAATTCTCTAAACACATTATAAGACGAATTATACTTTGAGTTCCGTGTAGGTCTGTTTATATTGCTGTCAGAATGGGAGTTTATGAACCCTGAGGGTCCCCCGCTATCCATCCTCCACCCAGGGCTTAAGGGGTCTAACCGTAAAGCAAGCACTACCGAAATGTTGTTTATATAGGGCTACTTCAAAGTTGATAAGGGAATCATGCGCCCCGTTAATGTCCCTCTTCGTTTGCACAGTATTAAAATTACAATCAGTAAAAACTTCACACTCTAACATTAAACTGTAAGGCCAATTTATCGATAAATTGATTTATTGACAAGCGATGAATCGGTAGTACGGAATGTAAAAGTTTGCGCCTGCTGGTTTTTCTTTTTATCATTTTGATTTTGTTTAATGTTTGGATTGAACAATTAAGTAGGGAAGTACACCTTTAAATCATTTAAATATTTATCATGATGATTCCTAAAGAAATTAAATAAATAGAAAACTCCCTTGCATACTTTCCTTTATTTCATAAATTAGTTTGAGGTATTTTAAACGTCCAGAGTATTTTACAACTTTGAAAAGCACATTTATATAACTGATTTGATAAGCTAATTTAATCAAATTAAAGGTTCTACTAATCGTGATCTGTATTACAGTTTTTTTTTACTTTGTGTTTGTCATTAATCATTTTATAGTACATTGTAACATGCTCATAAAAGTATCCTACAATTTCTATGCTGGTTTTAGATACTAAATTTGGAGCAAGGTATACACTGTTACATACATGATTATAAAAAATGCACTTTGTTGACATTATTTTGTAGTTGAAATATCACTCATGACACGCCTATTTACAAATAGTTTATTCAATGTCAATGTCGAGTCCACGAAATTCCGGATGCTATGTGGATACGCTACCGTGTGGAAACAGTGGTAATTTTTATTGGAGTTTTCATTTAAAGTCGCGGTATAATAGCAGGGTGACCAATAAGAAACACCAGATATTTATTGGCCCTAACAATAAATAAAGTGTTTACTTCTCACAAATCTAGGTCTTCGCCAATCAATGATAAGGGTCGTTACTGTATTGGAAAGTCATTGTACACAATCTAACTACTGCTGCCGCATGTATTCTCAGCGAACAACAATCTATGTTTATGACAACAGAAGAAATTCAAAGAGATCCCAGACAACGCTGTCCTCATGACAGAGGGCTCTCAAGCTGTCCAAATCCTTAATGTTATCTAGGAGATGTTATATGGGCCCGATTTTAAAATACTTCTTTTATCTTTATATGAATCAGCTCCTTTTGTGAATTAAGGGTATGTTTAAATTTGGTTCCGCTGTCTCCAATGTTATCCATGACCCCAGAACAAGAGAAATTGGAAAAGACATAAAAGGAATAAAACAACAACTGCTAACGAATGCTCATAAAAACTCTGACTTCTTAACTTGATTTGCTATAATCTTATTATAAACCTCGTTGTATAAAGGTGGAATCTCTTTAAATTTGCTTTTTATTGCTTTTTGCCTTATGGTCAGTTTTATAGAACGAATTATATGACGATATATTCATCTGTCGAACGTTGAAACTTATGGTTAGTAGATGCCAATCTGATTGATTCAATATATATTATGCATGTACTTATTTTTAGTTTTGGTTATTCATTTGATGTCTTTTGTTAAATGAAATGGAAGCTGTCAAAGAAAGAAAAAAATAAATCAGTTCCCTGTTATACCTTATTATATATTATGCTAGATTTCAATATTCACGGACAAATGGTGAAACTTTAGATATTGATCAAGTATAAGGACAAGAATAACGTCCGAACAAGTCGAAATAAAGATTCAAATAGATTCCATCACATTGTATTGGGATTTAGTTTTATCATTGAATTACATATCTTTTTCTCTATAAGCATTGAAGTATTTTACCAATACTCTTAACTAAGATGTGCACGATTCTATTACCCTTGATAATGTATTTCACAAGTTTACAATTTACGACTGCCAAGAAGTACAAGACTAATTGGTAATTGAAAATTGTTAATTAGTGAAAGACAGCATCATGGATTTCCAAAAAAGGAAACTTCCCTTTGACAAACAGGACAGCGAGTACTGAGATATTCTGTATAAATCGTAAACGACTGTATTTTACAGCTATAGTGTCTTCATTTTACAGGCTGTTGCCTTGGATGCTTAGATGACAATTAAAACAAATACAATACCCTCACAATATTCATAATTTTTGTAAGTTTGATTAAAGATTTTCATTCAGATTGAGACCGTTCACATATGTGGACAAAACTCTCATGACCAGCACAAACCCTGCTTTGAAAAACACAGTGAAAAATGTTAATTCAAAATATTTTTCAGCACATCCTGTCATTCAAATTTTTTTGCAAAAATTGTTGCAAAAAGTAATTTGTCTGTAGTTTTATTTAACAATATTTTTTAAATGTTAATGGTCTTTATGTGAAGAACTCAAACACTACAATTTATTGAACCAATATTCAAGTAAATTTAAATTATCCAATAATATTGTTCTTCAATTAATCGTCATGGAGTCATAGTAGGACCCCTTCCTTATCTATTTTTTATGCTTCTATAAGGGAAAATGTTTTCCTTCATCATATGTTTGGCACAAAGTATTTAATTATATTATTCCATGGGAACACCTACCTGTCGCTCAAGATATGACGTGTATAAGCCTTATTAGCAGACATTTATATTATTTTTTTACCATTTAATGAAGTGATTTTCTTGTTATATGAATAATAATCAAATGCGTGGCGAAAAAAACGTTTATCATTCACATATTGGTTGAGTGTACTCCAAAGATTTTTGGACTAATTTTGGAATATTAAACTTCTGTTGGACAAAATATGTCAGGAAGCATTGATTAATAGTGCAGATTAAAAAATATATAGAATTTTGCATATTTTAAGTCATTAGTAAAATATCATGTACATACAATGTACTCTGATATTTTTTGTCCTGTTTATCCTAGATTGAGTGGTTGGATAATTTTTTTGTCCAGTAATTTATTAGAGCCCCCACATAGATGCATCAGCCACCACCAAAAACGTCACGTATAAATAAAGTTGGCAAGAGTCGTTGGCTGTTACTCACAATAAAGTATTACGTTTTTTTCCCCACTAATCTAACTTCAGACAGACAGCTAGGGTTTCTTTTAACAAATTAACACTTAATTCAAAATGATGGCAAGATGTTATTTTTGAGTGTTTAAGTGTTTGTCTACTTTAATTTGAATATGATGTAAACACGGTTAGTGATTGGATGCCCCATCGCAATTTAATCGTTAAACCTATATTATTCATTTTATAAGATTCCTTCATTTTTATTTCTCATGGCCATAGGAACAAGGTAGGACCGTCTCCCTATAAATTTGCCTATACATAGTACACTTTAAATAAAATAACTAGATTTTTGCCTGTGCCCCCTTAAAATATTAAGTTTGTCAAGGAATTTTTGCTTGATATAACCATCCCCCAAAAATTGAAATGTTAAACTTTGGTTGTGCAAATCGCAAATCTCCCACAATAACTTTCTATACTGTTAAGTTATAATTTCAAGTGAGTCATGACTTTGGAATATTGTAATTCTCATTAGTATATATCGAGTATACATGTACCTGTGTTCTCTGAAATGTGTTTAAAGACAAACAGTCTGAAAATCAGTGGTTTTGTCGATCCAATATTTAAGTAATACTTATTCACACGATCGATGAAAAGGGTTATACACACGTATATTATGTGCATAAATAGCAAATCCTTTCCCTTTCTATGATGGACCATAGTAGGATCGTTTCTTTCTCTTTTCTATGCAAGCGGAAAGAAAATACTCTTCATTATGCGCCTGACATAAAAGTTTTGACAGTTTTGAAAATTGAAATTCGCTATCCCAGTAATCCCTCTAATGTTACGACTCTTTGCTTATTGTCATTTATTTCTAAATTGTTATAAACATTTGGTTAAATGTATGAAGAATTTCAAAAACGAGAAAAATTATTATCAAACATGTTGACGAAACAAGAATATTAACAGTCTCGTTTAAAGTAATCATTTTGTAAGTTCTATGATCGATGCAATGACTGTCAGTTAAATACAATCTATCATTAAGTCAAACGCTAAATAACATTTTCATACTTATTTAGTTAAACAATGAATTGTAAACAAATCTTCCCTTTTCCCGAGCATGACAAAGAGCACACAGCGGGTGTGATCAGTCGTAAGGGGATAACCTCCCCTCCCTGACACCTGGTCCCACATCTGATGTTTTAGAAGTCCGTATATGCCCTGCTTCTAATTTGTATTGTTTGAATGGAATCTTGAGCTTAAATTCGATTCGTTATCTCCATGCATATACCGGTATTTCATAATAAACAAAGTTTCATGTTAATGATAAACATTTCCCTCTGTAAAAAAGACTGAAGAATTCGATTTTAGAAATACTTGTACAAGATTGATAATATAAATAAAACTGTGTAATACATATATGCAAAAAATGCTTAAATTTCGATTTTGTTACACGAAATTATAAAATGAAACCATTATCGTTACATATATATTAAAAATAAATCACCATGTGTTATATGTCATATGACATATGGTTCAACTTGCAATGTGCATAACATTGCAATTTTTAAAGCTGTAAACTTGATTATTCATAGATTAAAACAATAATAATAAACAGACATGACTCGAGAAATTGTTACTTATTTGTCATTTTTGTCCACCCACTGTTATATGGGTGAGGTAGGAAAAAAGAAATCAAGCAATTAAGTATCTACTCTTTTAATCAATATTTCTTCATGAAAAAGTTTTTTGCCAATTTGAACATCCATTAATTTTTTTAATCTTCAAAATGTATGCAAAAAATAAAATAAAATAATAATTAAATAATAATTAAACAAAAAAGCACCAAATTGACTATTATGGTCTTGTACACAAACAAAAACAAAATAGAGAATTTCTATGTAGTAAAATGCAAACCCATATTCTTTCATATACTTAACAAATCTACTTGAAGTAATTTGTAAATAGTTGAATGTAACGGGATGACATTTACTTACCTGGCAGCGAGTAATCTAACATCCGCACAATCGAGGAATCATTACGAACAATACCCAGACCTACGGTTCGCCAACCTACCACACTTAATAACGGAAGATAAATACATCATTTTCGGATCGTCGGGAAAACACATTATCGGATCAAGCAATCTATACCCGTAACTTTAATGCCACGTCCTTTGGCGCATGTGTCCTGACCAAAAGGAGCCATTAACTCAATGCAGTCTTATCATAAACCTTGGCTCTTCCTGCAATAATAATACCTTAGGAAACCCTTTTTCTATACAAATTAACAGACCACCTTAAGAATCAGCTGTTAAACTTTGGTCTTTATGTATCTTATCCTGCCTCGCCTTTCATTATCTGCTTAATTCTTCAACTGCTTCATTTTTGTGGATTTAAGTCTCAATTAGAAAACTTTCAGATATAATATTTCATCCCGAGTCTGCTACAAATTGATTTGACATGCATTGAGTGGAAGACGTATAGCCTTATACAAAAATCGCTGTAGGATTTATTTAAGGTTTGAAAAATATAGGAGTTTTACTCTTAAGGTATTATATGAGAAAAATTTTTAAAAACCAACTCAGAAAAGTCATTTAATATTTCATATTTTAAGCATTCTTGTCACATGGTATGAAATGATTCTTTCTTGCACATTGAAGCAATATTTTAACGTTTAATTAAATTTTTTTATTGCAACCCATAAACCTTTGCTGTTTTGGAGCTCCGTGTTTGTTCTGCTCCTATTTTGTATTGCTGTATGGACTTTTGATCTTGAATACTGTTCGTTATCTCCATATGATTAACTTCATGATTAACTATTTCTAAGATATATACTTCCTTTGAATTTCTTACACAATTAATATATACAATTTTAAACAAAAGCTTAGGGGGAGGTGCCCAAATATCTATCTGGTCAAAAAGTATGTACTAATGATAAATGTGAAAGTATCATAAAATTTTATGCAAAGGGTATCAGGGGATTTGCGGATAAAAAATGGTACCCTCCGTGACACTGAATTAAACATTTAATTTTTTTAATCAGAAGATTTAATCAGTAAATTGGTATAAGAATATGGATATATCCGATATTATGGAATATATACATTTATTCATGTTTCATATGTGTCAAAAAGCAGAATTGGAAGTCCGTGCATAATAGCATTATGTGATGATGTTGTAGATAACAGATGGGTATCCCAAAGCATAACAGACGGACATCCCAATCACTTTAAACCTCCAGCTTTTCAAGCAAGAGTGTGTATAAAGAACAAAATCTTTTATAGATTTTCTTTTCTTTTTTTTTTAAATTTGATTCCATATAAATAATATAAATCGGGAGCATAGCAAACACGGACCTTTAAAAACATAACAGGTGGGATCAGGTACCATGAAGGAGTAAACATCCTGTCATGTTGACATTTATTGAAAAGGCAGCTGTCTATGCTGCCAAAAACATCCAGTGGACTGGACTGTAATTGATCGTAGAAAATAATTACACAACGTATTGAAAAAGCATAAAATGTTATTGACCTAAGAAACATGTTGTAATTTCAAATTTTCTAACAGTTCCTTGAATGTTTTAAACTATCTACTTCTGATTTACACCACCTTTCGAACAATTGGTTTTCTTTGCATAACTCACTGTATTCCAACAGTACATTTACTGTGGAACCCGTTATGCATCATTATCTGTAAGGATTTTTATGAAGTTTGGGGATGTCAATTCAGTTAAGATAGGATAATTCAAACTCATTTTGATTGTTAGGAACTTAAAAAAAAATATTTAAAACTGACTAGAGAGAGGTAGATATGGGATGAGTTAGATCCCCTTTCAGAATTAAATCCCATTTCCTCTAAAAACAGTTCAAATAATAAAACATTCCAACAAAGACAATACTGTTACCCGCTTTGTCAGCTTAGAACAATACATACTGATCGTGTGATCTTTTTATTCTTTTTTCACTTTTGATAAACTGAAGACGGGAGGATAAATGGTTTTCATTTTGCATCTCAGTCACTTATTATGACAGTTCAATATCCATCTGTTACTAAATCCTGTCAAGACCTTTCTTTTCATGTTTTGACCATCACCTGGCGTAATCTTCCACAAAATTCATAATATTTACGAAATGATGCTGCCAATCAGATCTGGATTTGCTTAATTTTTACCCTTAGTAAATTAATTGATTAAGTTATTTATTAACATGTTTTCTTGGGAAAAAATTATTAAGGCATCTACTTTCCATAAGAATTACTTCTTACAAACGTTCATATATCAAAATTACTGTAGTAAAGCTTAGTTTTGTTTTCTCTTCTCCGCATTTTAGTAAATAAAACGCACATCAATAAAGTCTCCATGTAGCCACAATTTATTTTTTATAATTCATAGCTTGTTTCGTCTTTCAAACTTCTGCTTTTCATATGATCGCTCGATTTACTTTATGTATAAGGCAGAAAATTTGACATTAATTTTTGACTCCCTGGAGTCCGTGATTCAGATTAACAGTGATGTACACCAGCCCTGGGACTGATTTCTCCATTTATCTCCTTGATTGAGTAATAAATTAAGAAGGGGATGTACCAAAGACGAATGGCTTTGCCATCGACCAGTAGGCAGTGATCGGGGGGAACTGACAAAGGAGGGGGACCCCTCATCCAGAAGGTCAGATATAACACCGAGCCGGTCCACAGACTAACGACTTTTGGTTGTTAGCATTTGGTTTGATTTCAGTTTAGTTACATTCATTCGATGATATATATGATGGCTTTTTGTGAAGATTTTTCGTAGTAATACATTTGCTTCATTATATTTGACTACTATTCTGGAGAAAGAATAAAGAGAAACTTAATCTACAATTTTAATTAAGAATCCAGATAACTTGAATAGTACAAAGCATAATGAATAGAAATTTGAATGGAGTTGATGCCAGTTGATTCGATATTTAAATTCAATACTTATTTTTTCTTATCAATCCTTGTTATTATATCAACTTTATTTGTATGGCAAATAACTACCTATAACTGTATTTTAGAAGAACTTATTTCTACGAATTACAGCGTTTAAGGTTTCGTCAAAGGTCAACATGTCCAAAAATTTATTTTTACAATAGCCCCAAAACTATGTGAGGTATAAAGTTAAAACTTTTACGGTGTATAGATTTTTCATTGAATAACAGATAGAAAGTATCACTTGATAAAAGAAATACTTGGAATAATATTTATTGAGAAAAATTCTTCTTAAAAATGCATATATTTTCAAAAAAATACACCTAATTAGTTCCGTGCTCTTAGTGAAAACAATCATTTCAGAAACAAAATATGTTTATCAATGAAGGGCAAGTTGGACTTGGATAGCCTCTGGAAAGTTGTTTTCCCTATTTATTTTGTCCAAATGTTAAGACTTGAAAGTGAAAGTACATTGCAAATGGCTGATTCTATAGGGGTCTTGTCTTTATACATGTCATGCTTTCAATAACAGCCTTTCAGAGACCATTCACGTCCAACTTGCCCTTCAATGATAAACGTATATTATTTCTACAATGTTGGTTTTAACAAAAAGGACAGAATTAAGCAGGTGCATTTTTCTTTAAATATGCACATTTTCTGATACATTTTTCTCAAAAAATATCTTTTAAAAAATATCAAGTGATACTTTCTATCTATTAATCAATGATATATTTATAAACTGTAAACGTTTTGACTTTATACCACACATAGTTTTGGAGCTATTGTAAAAATAATTTTTGAGACATGTTGACCTTTGACGAAACCTTAACACTTGTGATATCCCAATCAACTAGACCGAGTATGATTTACCCTACCTATACTGGATTCCTAGTCTTCATAAAATGCTAACAAACGGAGATACATAACCGGTTGTACGAAATGATCTACAACGCCCTTTTTTCTTAAATCCTTACAAAAATATAAACTGCCGTTAAGGAGAAACCACACGGACTTTTATTACTGTGCTACGGCTATTCTAAAAGTAGGAAATCAGATGTGGATTCATGAAAAGTCCGAAGACAATTCAAAAGTCGGCATTTTTTTTCAAGAGTCAATAACATCAATACGCACGGCTTTTCTACACTATATACATGTACAGCCATTCCTCACGATTAATTAAAACCCCGGCTTTTTTATATCATAGACAACAGCTTCGTCAATAAAACTGAGACTATGTAATTTCTACTTCTTGTGATCGGCCATCAGCAAAATGACTTCGTTATAGATCACTCTACTTCTACACATAGGTACTCTGAAGTTGATATTAAAAGGATGCTGAAGTTTCTTATAACATTTCAGTACGGAGACCAAGTCATCCAACAAAAGGAAGGAATTCTCAGGACCAATACTTGTGCTTTTTTGCCAACCTGCTTTTTATACTCACGTGAAGCAGAATTTATTTTAAAAAACATAAACGTGAGGAAGAGCGCTTGCCGTGTCTTCAACCCGACAATCAGATATATGGATGAAGTTTTATCAATTAACAATAGTTATTTTGAGTCATATGTCAAAACGATATTTAAGAAATGAATTTAATTTTTGAAGATTCATGAGGTTATGAACAACGACGCTTCACGCCGGCATATTTCATGAAGCGCGTTAGCGCTTCATGATAAATATGCCGGTGTGAATCGTTGTAGTTCATATACCTCATGAATCTTCAAAAAATTAAATTCATCTCTTATATTTACATTATTTTTCTGATAACTTGCCATAAATTTACGCCGTTCAACTGTCATTTTTAAAACAAAACAGCGTGCACTATATTTTTTAACTTTTTGACGTCAAGAGCGGTATTATGACGTAACAATGGAGATATTCATGCTTTTTCGTGATACATACCTAATGTAGTTCATGAGAAAATATACTGCATTTTATTTTGTAAAGAATCATAGGGAAAATTTATTGGAAATGTAAATATTTCTTAGTGAACTTGAAATAAGACACCACACTTGTCATATTTGGACGTTTTACTGACTATAGACGATAAGGGTCAACAAGCAACAAAATTGTATGACAAACGACAAAAACGAGATGACGTCGCATTTTCCATCGTCAACTTTCCTAATAATAATGTTCTGCTTTCACCTGCACATGGAATCTGTCTCGAAATTCATTCTTTATAAATTATATGAATAGCATACAATGTGAAAATTAATATTTAATGCAGGACATACTATCAGAAAGTCAGCATACATAAATTTTAATGTCTTTTAAATGATCATAGAAACCTATCACTTGGTCGTATTTTGACTAACTTTTTTCATACAAATTGTAAAGCCTTTGTTTTTGTATTATATTTGACTCCAGAATGTTCCGTCTACTTGATCAATACATAGGACTCACGGCGTGTGTGACCGGTCAACAGGGGATGATTACTCCCAATAGGCTCCTGATCCCACATTTAAAATTTCAAGGGATCCGTGTTTATTCCTTGTTTACACATTTTATTGTTTGTATAGTTTTTTTTCAATATAAAATCTACCACTGTACGTTATCTTTTTCATTGATATTTATGGGGATTTTAACAACATCAGATAAAAACAGCATTTTGTGTTGTCGTTATATTGACATTGTTAGCAACTAAAATCTATCCTATTTTCCTACAAATTCTTAGGCATTTGACGATATACTGAATTTGACTACGGAATGTTCCGTGTCCCTAGTCTGTACATAAGGCTTAATGTGGGTGTAACTGGTCAACAATTATCTTCACCTTTCTTATCATATATATTTTTTTCTAATTTAAAGTAACATGTATGAAGAAGAATTCTAAATATATTGCAAATGATAAAGAATATGTGTGGGTGTGGGTGCCCCTCCCATTGATATCAACACACTTCATGCAGACTCTGAATCATAGGTTGCTTTAAAAATAAAGACGCTAATTTATTTGCATTAATGATCCGTGAATAAACCACACAGTAATCAAAGTGTTTCCGGTGAAGAATTTGTTAGGATCTTATTTGGTAAAAAAAATAATCATCGATTAAATCGGAAGAGGTAAACAAATGTTTACCAAACAAAAACAAAATAGGCTAGGGTACAGGAAAGTACACGTACAAAACTCTACATTATCCATCTTTGTCCATTGATACTATAAATAATATAATAAGCAACATGTGCATGTCTGTTAAGTTTAAGGAAAAATGTCTTATTTCAATAAACTCTTTTTAAAAAACAATAAAGATGTCGAAAACACTTTTGAGAAATCCTTGTGTCTGGTTGAGGATGCTCTGATCAGTAAGTACAATTTAAGAAATTGGCTTTACATATAGTACACACACTGAGTTTATATCATTCATTAAGTATCATACGGAGTTTATATATCTCAGTCGATTCGATACGCAAAAGCATGCTCTGCGTATGAACAATTTCTTAAATGAGGTAAATTATTGACAATTAATGAATTAAACAAGTTGATGAAACAAGAATATCAGCAGTGTCGTTTTAAGACATCATTTCGTAAGTTTTATGACCGATAAAATGACCGCGTGACAGCAAATAAAATTTATCATTGAATCAAATGCTGACTGACTTATTGTTAGTCCATTGTTTATAAACTGAATTGACAACAAATTTTTCCGTTAATATTTCCCAATCATGACAAAGAGCACAAGGCGGATGTGACCGGTCCGCAGGGGATGCTCACTCCTTCTTGGCACCTGATCCCACCTGTTTTGAAGGTCCGTGTTTGCTCTGCTCCTATTTGGTATTGTTTTATGGACTTGATCTTGAATACTGTTCGTTATCTCCATATGTTTCATCTGACACATTACCCAGGAAAAATGTTCAAAGACAATAAAGTATTGCTGGACAGATCTAACTGTTGTTTACTTATTTATACACTGATGAAATTAAGGTAATTGATGCTCTCAGTAATCAATTACTTGATCTTGGTCCTGTACAATACATTACAGTTTTGCCATTTATTGAAAATTTCCGATTATGCTTTCTTTCATCTAAGGGCAGATCACTCTAACAGCAAAAAAAAAACTACTCTATGTAAGTTTTGTTGTTCTGTTATGCGTGTTTAGAGCTACTTTAAACTCGTTGGTTGACACTAAGTTTCATAAAAATTCCTTTTACACATTCTTTGTGTAGTTCTTTATCACTTTAGTTACAATAAACAATAAGGATCATTTATTGTACCTTTGCTGTATCTCATTGAACAAATACTGGCTGAATGGTTAATGGTATCCAATATTCCCCAAAATAACTGAGTACGTGACACCCGCGCAATACTGGGTTAATGGGAGGGTACTGGATCAAACACAGACAATACACCTTCGCGTACAGGTAGATAATCTTCCACATATCTGTGCAGACTCCCACCACCTCCCCTCCAATCTTGTCTGACCCCAATATAGAGCAAACATTTGAAGTTGTGACCCCTGACCCGCTCTTAATGAA
This sequence comes from Saccostrea glomerata, assembly GCA_003671525.1. Lineage (NCBI taxonomy): Eukaryota > Metazoa > Mollusca > Bivalvia > Ostreida > Ostreidae > Saccostrea > Saccostrea glomerata. The sequence continues at coordinate 3,000,963 of PRKT01000004.1, read as the reverse complement.
AATTGTAAATTTTGTTGAAGTGCGTAACGCCTCAAGTAAATAAATGTGCAATGGTTTCTTCTACAGGTTTAAGACAGGTATATCAGTGTTGGCTGAATTTTCAAGCACAGATCAATTTCTGGTCAATATCCCCCTGTTTGCTTAATTTCTCATCCTAGTCAAGAGTTCTTAATTTTCGCAATATATGTACACACTTGCTTCAGTGCAAGATTATTTAAATTTTTCCCTTAACTCCGATATTCTATAAACCTTAAACATTCTAGATAAAGAGATTGACTTAAATGTACAGCATTTCATCAGATTATTGATATCAATTCATCAACTGTTTCTTTGTTCTTTCTTTATATACAGTTAAGATTTTACGCTCGTGATGGCATTAACCTTAAGTATTTCTTTAATCGTATTTTCCTTTTTTGCGTTTGAACAACACCATACCAATGTGTGCAGCTAAGTCATGGTCAACAGCCCATGCAAATTACAATGATGTTTATAAGGGAACCATTAGGAAACCGGAACAAAAATATTATTTTACCTGACTATGGGATTAATCCATGATATCCGCTTGATGGTCGTAAACTTAAGATTCCATTTATCGTAAAATTCCTATCAACCTTGGTTGCTTTTCATCAACAAATTAAAAAAAAAAAATTCATTTATGGATCATCAGAAAACAACAAACCTCTCATTAGGACTTTTTTTGAAAATCGTGTATGATAAAAAAAATTTCTAAGTTACTATACCAGAAATACGGTAATAGAAATAATTATCGCAGAGAAATAGTGTATTCTTTTTGAGGGAGTTCATACGCATACGTATACACTGCATCACAAACTCTTTTTATCCCAGGCTACAAAAACACTAATGTAATTTGATTTAAACTAAGACCTTTTTATAATCTATCAAGTAATTCATAAGAAAACATGTATAGGTATTCTGTCGATTTGAAGCTTTTGTAAAAAATTACCTTCATTGACGGACTGAGGCCTATGGTATTGTCAGGTGTCCGAAGACTTGGTCGCAGGAGATAGCCGCTGGTTCGATCCCCCACGTCGCTGTGTACGATCTTTACCTGTACTAAATCAATTCATAACACTGTATCACAGCTCATTGAAACAGTAGCTAGGTGTATAAATAAGAGCACTGCGTAATGTATGATGCACGTCTTAAACGGAGAAAACCCAACACTGGATTGACAGATGTCGGAGATTAGCAGAAGTTTAAGATCAATAGGTAACACACAAGGAAAGGTTTATAAAACTCAATATACAAAGTTCCTATGAATTGACGGTCATTACTTTTCCATATTTTGATAGAAAAGACTGCTATCCTTTGCAGAGTAATTGTTGCTTCACCCTAATTATGTTCCCCAAACGGAGTTTGGGAACATATTGTTTTTACTCGGTTTCTTATTATTATTAGGGTCTTCCGTCTCCAGCGGAAGACCCTTCTATTATTCTATTGTTTCTTTTTCACTTTTATTATTATTATTTTTTTCTTTACACATTTTTGTGCAGACGATTTCTCAGAGATGCTTGGGTGGATTGACTTGAAATTTTCAGGAAAGATGTATCATGAACTAAACCTTATTCATTTTTTTTATTTTTTGAAAAATCACTTCCGGTCGGAAGTTATCGCCCTTTAATCGAATTTTAGTGACCATTTTGTCCGGACAAAAACTCAAAAACGACAAAAGCTAGAATGTTGTCCTTTTCAGGACTAATAGAAGACATATTGTAGTTTTGCACCTGTACTTTCAAATCTTCCGGAAGTGCCTAGTATGGAAGCTCGGTAGGGGTCGAAATCTAGGACACGAATTATGAGTGATTTTTTGAGACATTTTGCATCATATCTCTTAAAGTATAAATATTTTGTGAAAACATACTGAACAATATTTGTGAAGAATGA
>PRKT01000004.1:2950053-2979619 GCA_003671525.1 Saccostrea glomerata | reverse complement strand
GCCTATTTTGTTTTGATGTGCCATCTTTTTGCTAACTTTTTCATATGAAGTTTTCATTGTCTTGTCTTACAGATACTTTTTTCTAGTCAGTTTTGGGGGATCAGACATTATCATATTTTACGTAACTGCTAATCAAAGCTTGTGAATCTGATCCCCTTCTTGTTTGTTAAATTGTTCACAATTATACCGTCATTTTAATAAATGACATTATTCATCTCTATGAAAGTGTTTTATTTGACTTATACAAAATTAGCAAAAACAAGCTGCGGTGAGCTTGCATATAAGCATAAGAATACATAAATGAATTTAGAGTTATTCTTCTTGCAGCTTGGTTTACATTAAGAGCTTATCTATTAGCTACATTCAACGATTGTAAGTAAAGCTGTTTTATATTTTAAAATATGATATATAAATAAAATCTGTTGTGAACATTTTAACAAGGAAATGTATAACATGTACAAATGCATTTTCCCTTTAAAGCTGAACATTTTTAATTTCATATCTCATAAGAATAAAAGGAATTATTTATCTTCATATTTGATTGACGCATCAATTTTTCAGAATCAGCACATTAAAATGAGTATAAAAACTTATGTATAAATTACTTTTATAAGTTAGATATAAGATGAAGCAGATTAATTTTTATGGAACTACAAATAAGCGGTAAAACAACTAGAAACAAAAAGCATGAATTATAAACGACTGCTTGAGAATCAAGATGATTGATGACTTTTATGCTGAGAAATGTATCAGAGCTTATATCCGCTCTAGATCGATATGGATAAGAAAAGGAAAAAAGTTCATCTTCTTACATATTTAAAAAGAAAAGCAAAATTCAACAATACAATAAATAAGATGAAAGGTGAAAATTTAACAAAACATACAGCATGAATATTATATCCATGAATTATGAAACGATTGATCGAGAAGAAAATTGACGACTTTTACGCTAAGAAATGTCCGCTCTAGATCAATATGGATAGAAATGATATAGATATGGAAATATAGTCTGTACTCTTAAATTCAATGAAACACTGCACAGCTGTATACAGGTTAAATTGTCATTGCCCCAATGTAAAATGCACACGTTAATTGCCGTAAAGTTGAAGATTTATTTTGTAAAAAAAAAGTTCTGATAAAAGACGCAAGTACTCTGAAGACGCCTGAATTTCTGATAGACAATATCAATGTAACCTCTCTGTATGAGTGAAAAATTCCCGAATGGGATGTTAAACAATATAGAATCAATCAATCAATGTAATATTTGGAAATCAAGTATCTCAACAATCAATAGATTTCCCAAATGTATTAAGTGGGCCCCGTTATTAGCAGACCTATCTTTGTATTCATATTAAATAGGATTTATTTGGTATACATGAGAAGAAGAAAACTCTTGTATTTATAACCTTCAATTTGCCTTTATATACATGTATATATCAAAAAGGTATCACAGAGTGTGCCATATATGTTTTATATTTAGATATTTATTTTAACAATAGATGTAAATGATAATCTAACAACAAATCTTTATGATAAACTTTACGACTTCAACTTTTTTCCCGTCAAATTCCCTTCCTAATGTCGCAATATACCCTTATCATCTGCATATGGAGTGTCACCTAATTGATTCAATAAGAACATTATTGACCACTTAACACTGCAATATCATTTGGTAAAACCTGATCTTATAAAAATCAAAGTAACAAGATAAGGCTGATATTACATAAACAAGGCAAAGAAATTTGTCGTCATAAAAATAGAGGAGAATACCGAATATATGAATTGTGTAGACCTGATATTGAAGATGAATTCCATATATTGTTTCAAAATGAACACGACATAAGGATTTACTTGTGAAATACATATTAATAAATATTCCTTGGGAAATCCACATATGTTTTGTACAATCTCCAATATGTTTTACTACTTGGACCTTAACGGTTGCGTTATGCCTTACTATTGATATTATTTTTGGTATACAATAGGATGCACGAAAAAAAGTTTTAATATTATAAATTAATTAAACAAAATACAGACCTTAAATCGCTTTCACTTTACAGAATTAAAAGATGATAGACATGTTTGTTTTTCATATAATTTTTTTTTTCAAGAATTGTGGATCTAAATTATATTAAAATGTAATTAACCTTGCCATCTTTCATTTGCTAGATGCAAAACTCATGATCAAGGATGGACTGAGCTACATGTATCGCGCAGAGACGTCAATAGGGTATTTTTATTCTTCCGTTTTAAATGAAGATGTTAACTTCCAACAAACAGAGAAAACTAGATTATAAATTGCATTTTAAAAGATTAAAGTATATTGCTGACAGCAAACCATTATTAAAGACGGCATCAACGGTGTCCATTCGTTAATTTTCCTGTCTTCGTGAACTGGCTTATCTAAAACTTTCTCGGGGGTGCTTAGAAATCCCTACCAATAATAATTGAAGGTGACCCATTCTTTTCTGAGCAGCTAATCACCTTCCTAAATATCTACCTGGTTTTTCGGTTACTCATTAAAGATGCCTATTTACTTTGACTATCGGCGAACTTCCTCGAAAAAAGGTATATTGTATTTTGAATACTAGTATTCAATCACGGAGCCTGCTTTTACTTTTTTTAAAGATACAAGGGTTGTCCAAAAAGTTCGTGGACAATGACGTTTTTATAAAAAATAAATGGTTCTATATAAATCTGCTGTATATCAAAATATTTCTCATGAAAAACCAAGTCAGATAGATTTCATTTTTATTGATATAACTTTATATTTTTGTATAAATCAGGATCTTTAAAGATCGCAGATATTGTGCACGGACCTAGGTTAAAATGGCATAAACTCTGATATAAAGTGTTCTAAATGATCATTTTTCTATATAAAACAAGTCAAAAATTTATATTAAAAAAATTGTTGTAACACAAATAAAGAGGCTATAATCATTTTATGATATCTTAAGTATCGCTTACTATATAGACAGTGCAAATACTAAACAAAAACCCTAACAAATATGTGCCAAAACTCGACAGAAAAAGCGACGTCGGCTGTCCGAACGGGACAGCGTCCGATAAAAAAAAAGTTTTAATACGGTTGAAACGACGTAAGAGTATTCGTTAAAACAACTCAAAATTATTGAAATATATATAGTGTATCGATTTGGGATTGGTTAATACGATTTATCAACGGTGTGCACAAATTGGAAGACTTTACAAGAATTTAAAAACACATGTAATTTGCTGGAAATGGAGATTTCTATTCATGACTAGCGCAGCGTCGGACTGGGCAGTGTATACAAACTGTTTATATTGATGACGCTCGTAAATTTTTGTGTATTGTTTTGAATTTTAAGTATCAAATAAATTATAATCTATACTTAAGATTATTGCTAGCACTTGAAAGTGTATTGCGTTTTAAAAAAGAAATGTAGTGTGTGTCCATGAACATGTGTTAAGTCAAAATCCAAATGTTTGACGTTATAATGAAATAAGCTTAACGTCAGACTGGTCCGTGCGCTATGGCACGCCAAATTCACAAAAATGAGATAATCATAGTTTCACAATCGATAAACTAGGTTTATCGGTTGTAAACTATAGTTTACGGACTGTAAACTATAGTTAACAACGTTAATCTATATTTCACATCTGTAAACCATAGTTAACGCGATAATCTATGTTTCACAGTCGTAAACTATACTTAACACCGAAAACAATCATTTGCGATTGCAAAACATAGATTATCTGATAAATACAGTTTCACGATTTGTAAACTATAGTTTACAAACCGTTAACTATAGTTAACGATCTGATAAATATAGTTTCACGATTTGTGAAACTATGATTAACAACTCTTAACTATAGTTAACGATCGTAAATTATAGTTTACAGACGTGAATCTTTGTTTATCAACAAAATCTATTGTTAACGTTTCATTACAGACAGATAAACTTAGATTATCATTAGTAAACTATAGTTAACAATCGTTAAATATAGTTTTACAGATGAAAACTATACTTAACGAATCGTTAACTATAGTGTACGGTTTGTAAACTATAGTTTACAGTCGATAAACCTAGTTTATCAATTGTGAAACTATGATTATCTCATTTTTGTGAATTTGGCGTGCCATAGTGCGCACAATCTGCGATCTTTTAAGACCCCGATTTTTGCAAAAATATTAAGTTTCATCAATAAAAATTAAATCATTCTGACTTGGTTTTTCATAAGAAATATTTTGATATGCAATAGATATATATAGAACCATTTATTTTAACAAAAACGTCATTGTCCACGAACTTTTTGGACAACCCTCGTATAATGAATAATTATATCATAAGCTTATACGATTAGAAAATAATTATTCGTTGAATGAACTAAAATTGTTAAAACTAATATTAACTTATTATCTAAAACATGCACTTATTTTAACCCTCACCCCCCCCCCCCCCCCCCCCAAAAAAAAAAGATATTAGACAATATTTAAACCATAACCTTTCGGAATCGTGAAGAGATGTTGTAAACTGAACCATTGAACAATGAAAATATATTTAGGATGTAAATGATTTAATGTAACAATAAAAAATGAAAACATTTCCAATGAGAGGGGCCGTGCTACTGCATCATACGCCAAAAAGTTGGAATTTCCCTTATTGATAATTGAATTTTGATTGAAAATTGAAAATGATGCCATGAAATGTACGGAACATATTGTATAGATTTATATAAAATAAATTAACTATATCTTAAGAATTTAACATTTATTTATGTTATTTCTTTTCAAATTAATTATTTTTGTCACAAGAGTTATTTATCCTTTAATGTTCACAATTCTAAATAGAAAGTAGATTGATTACACAACAAACATGTGAACTAGCAACTGATTACTCTACAGAATGCAAAAGAAAGTTTATACAAATTTCTTTTATTTTTAGCTTATTACCGTAATGTATAGGAAAAGGTTATCCATCCTTAAACATATAAGATGTGATTTAATAAAAGAAAGGGATTGATTTTAATTCTGGTCTTCTCTAGGTGCAAATTTATACCTGTTCTTGTATATGAAATATATGGAGATAACAAACAGTATTCAAGCTCAAAAGCCCATGAAACAATACAAAATTTGGGTAAACACGGACCTCTAAACATCAGAGGTGGGATCAGGTGTTATGGAGGAGTGAGCATCCCCTACCGCCCGGTCACAGCGGTACACCGGTTGTTGGCTCCTTGTCATGATTGAAAAATAACGGAAAGATCGGCCGACAATTCAGTGTGTGTACATATAATGGCCCAACAATCAAAATGAATATTTTTGTCGAGTCAAAAGGTTTTTTTTATAGAAAAAAAAATAATTTGATTTTGTTTGATACAAAGGGATTTTTTTTCAGAAAAAAATTTTGAAGGAAACATTTTGCAGTAAACTTTCAATGAGGAACTCGATCGCAAATCTCTCTCTCTCTCTCTCTCTCAAATCTTTCACGCAATGTATTCATCACATTCAATAACTTAACCTTTAATATTCAAAAGCCTTCTTTGTTCCTTTTTTGGTTAAATATTATGTTTGAAAGGTAATTAATTAAATTAAATTAAATTGAAGCTTCAATTTTCAACTGTAATTGAAAATCAAGTATTCAGTCATGTACGATTAATTCATAAGGTCAGTCTAGCCAAAAAATCACTAGGTGATTCTTGTTTTTAAATTTAAAACATTTTTGTGTATTTCCCTTTGTCGTTGAAAAGGCCATTCATACAAAATAAATATCATCATGACAACCATTAAAAGAAGTCATGCCAACAGTATTTAGAATCTTAGCAACATAGACTATAGACCGGTGTTTATTTGAACATACATATTTCCTTGTTCTGGTAGTACTCTGTATCTATTGGCGTACGGGAATACTCACGACTTTCACTTTTTTAAAGTTCAAACTGTTCAACTGGGTATTTTTTGTATCTTGCTGTCGATATCTTGACTTTGAGGATGGACCACACATTTTTTCTAGAACATAAAAATAAAATCAGTAACCAGTCTATAGATGATCGAATTTGAATATACATGTACAAACAAAAGTCCAGTTGACTTTATGATCTGATTTCCTTTTACTGATAAACCATTATGAAAAGAGACACTATAAGATATTGTCGATAATTTTCCTTTCTTTACGGTTTGACATCAAAACTTCCTCGGTGTTGCATATCAATTCCTACCAATAAAAATAGACATAGTACATGATGTATCCTCTTTTTCAAACACAATCTCTTCCTTGAGTTGTAATCCCTTTTGTTACTCATTCAAGATTCACATTTACTAAAGTTGTCGGTTCAGTTCCTTGAGGAAATTTGTTCTGAATAGTTAACAAAGGTTTTGTAGTTTTAATTCTACTAATAACATTTCATTTGAAATTATAATTAGGAAATAAATAGCGCCCTTACCAAAAATAATTATTTTCAAATATATTCAATGGGGGATCTTTAAAGTGTTTCATTCAGGAAACATGTAGAAGTGTTTTACATAATCTGCAAAATTCAAAATGGTAAACATGCAACTGTGATGTAATATAACAATACAAAAATAATTTTTAGAAACATCTTTCTAATTGGTTAAAAGACTAAGCTCTGAGAATAAATTTTAAACGGAGATAAGCTACTCACAAATAAATTGATTTTCAACCTCATTTAATGTAAGGCTTTTTGTAAATTCCACGGTAATTATAATAATCAATCTTTTTTGTAAATACAACCTATTTTGTCGTATTTTGTCTGTTTCATTTCAGTTTAGACTACTAGTATTTTTTAAACTCAATTTGTTTTTAGTAGGTTGTTTAACGTCCCTCTCGAGGTGTTTGCTCCTCCTGGCACCTAACCCCCTTCTTGTGTTTCCAATGATTCGACTTTTACCCTATTCACGAAAGCTTTGTTTACTGTATATTATCGGAATAGATAACTGTTCGTTTCCATTACCTTTTACATAACTATAAATGATTGTATTTTGGTATCTTATTGAGATGTCAAAATATTTATTTTTCTTAGTCGAATATTCGAGGACATCATTTGAACAATAGTTGAATATGATGTAATAATTTAAAATAATTTCAGGTTAAGAATTTAAAAAGCGCAACAGTCTCGGCATAAATTCAAAACACTGAAAACGATTTATACCCTAGAATATATACACTTATGAGATTATCCTCATAAGTATACCTTCAACTAGTTCAGTATTTTAGGCTATTAAAAGAATTTAAATCTTAATTGTGACAAGGTAAAAATAAACATCATAAAGAATACATGTACAATATTTTTGGCATTGTTTAAATGCATCAAACTATAAACATTCATCTTACACGCGAGACAAAATTCAATCTTTAATTCCTTGTGAATTCTAGAACCTTTTTCAATGTACGAACAGGTATTGAAAATTATATAAACATTGCGCAAAACGATATTCTTAGCTTATTCTTTCGATAAAATTGATTCCTTGATAAAATTTACATTTTATCTAAACCAGCACAGTGATCAGTCCAATTGTTAAAGTAATTTGCTTGAGCAGAATTTGTTTTATTTGGATGCATACACTTTAATGAAGAGGAACGGCAAAGAAAAAATATTGGCTGCCTCCTCTTCTTTGCTAAATTTTGTCAAAAAAATTCTAAATATTACTTAAAATTTCACATCAAACAGAAGCCTTTTCAAATCAATATCTTCAAATCATTCTTAAGGTGAAACGTAATCTGTGAAAGAGTTTGAAATCATAAAACAATTAAATATTTTCCGAAAGTATCAAAATATGTGTTAGAAGTATCTGTTACAATATGAACCTATATCTTAATACATTAACTTTAAATATGGATATAATAGGAAGATAACGAACAGTAATGTGGCTCAAAAGTCCATAAAAACAATAAGAATCAGGTACACGGCAATACAGACCTCTTAAAACAAAACAGGCGGAATCAGGTGTCATGACGTAGTAATCATCCCTGAAGACCGATTACACCTGTCGTGTGCTCCTTGTAATGACCAGGAAAAACGAAAAAAAGAGAACAATTTAATGAGTAAATAATGGCCTAAAAACGTCGTTCACTATTCCACATAATGACAAATCATATTTGCCGACAAATTATTGTGTCGACCATATAATTAGCGAAATGGTTATTTTAAACGAGACTGTTGATATTCTTGTTTGTCAATAGATTGCTTCGTACTAGAATTGTTTTGTACGTAGAATATGTTCTTATCTAACAAATAAATTAATTTGAAAACAAACTCCATATGCAGTGCAAATACCAGGGAAGCTGACGAAAAAAAAAGTTTAAGCCATCATGTTTATCATCAAAATATTAATTCTTGGCAGTCTGCAATCTCAGAAACCAAAGGAGTCACTGTGGTCATAACTGTTCATTATGTTATTTTAAAGCCCGAGATAATAAGCACCGCCTTCAGATTTACCTGGTCTGTATTCCCCTGTCAATCAAATGAATTAAGGTCCATCATTGGGTACTTAAAATTGATTGACATTTAGCAACTAGTCCCTGTATATAACTCTTTCACCTTCTTTGACACTCGTGGCCACCATCGAATTAACTTTTGGTCTTCTGATGTTTACCGCTAAATTACCAGCACAATTAGGAAGCCATTTTAGCCTGATTATCATTGATTATAATCATCTGAATTAACTGAATTAAAAACATGTCATTGAAAAAAATGAAAATGTTCTCAGAGTGTTTCAATAAAATAAATCAAGATTGGATATAATTTTTTTTATTAATGAAAACTGCAATCTTGTCTTCACTCGTAAAATATTCTTGTTCTGAGACGCGGCGAAAAAATTACGATAAAAATAAAGGATAAAAATAATATAAGCTGGTAATAATAGTAAGGATGAAAGAAAAATGCCTTATTAGAAATAACTTAGCCAGGTCGAATATTAAGACTTTTTCTCTTTTCTTTTCATTTTTTATAACCGCACATTTCTTACTGCGTGGGTTGCTACCTCCGTTCAAGGTCACAGGTGTTAGAAATAGTTTCGAAAGAAATACATATTGATAAGTATATTATTATTATTAATATTTCTTTTTTTGTTATACTATTATAATTTCCATTAACTTCAAATTCACACACACTTGTAAATAATATTAATTTCTTGATTGCGAATTTTTCACAATAGGACACCTTTGCTAAAAATAGGACCACGCGACTTTTCATACAAACGGGAAGTAACTGTTACTATTGATCGTGATCGAAGCTCTGTGCTATTATATTTACGATAATTATAAACATTTCTTAAAATATAGAAAGGGACAGGAAAGGATTATTTTACATTTGAAATTGTACCTGTATTTCAGTATTATTTTTTTTTTTAAAAATGAACTCAACTAATTGGTTCTGTAACGTTCAATGTAAGGTGCATACCGTAGATTTTTACAAAAGTCGGCCGATGGAATTTGCTTGATATAGATATCATTTATTACTAATGACATTTTTATTAATGATGTCGAGATCTACTAATTTTATGATGAAAAGAAGACCAGACAGGCTGTACAGGTAATACTCATGGACTTCCTGTGTATACTGTTTGTGTATAGGTATTAGCGCTTCCCACGGTCTGCACGACCGTCAATGCCTCGGGGTGCCACGCTTGTAAAATTTAGTCCCTCCCCTTACTTGAGAAAACCGTACGGTTAAAAATCTCGGCCTTTAAGTCAATCATTTATGATTGTTCAAGAATGACTTGATATTGTTCACTACTTTTCAAGGTTTATTACTTTGTTATTCCTAGAAAAATGTTTATTTACTGTGTTTATTGTGTTTAAATTAACAATAATAGCAATAATGAAGATATTGCTATTTATACATCAATTTCAAGTCACATAAATTACACTATTTATATTTACTTTCCGTGAAGTCCATCACAGTTGAATTCCGTAGTGATTCCCATTTTCTTTATACAATACCTATAAACACCTGCTCGTCTATTGTTTCATTCATTCGTCTTCATATACAAATCTATAGAAAAGGAAGTAAACTTTTAAAATTCTCTAGTAAACATGCACGTTATATTTATTCCTCTGGTCGTACGATTTATATCCTTAAAATAACCGGAATACCTATATCGGGTGGTTTACTACAGTCTCAATTATTGGGAAATATGTAAATACTTTTTGAAATATAAAATTCTTTTTTGCGTGGTTTTGTTTTAAATTTTGTTTAAATCATCTAATGATAAGGTAGACTATAATGATTTTTTGCAAGGAAACATAGCTATTTATTAATTCTTATTAACATTTCTTAAAAAATGATAAAAATAATTATGCTTCAATTTAATGTTAAAGGATTAAAATTACAAACATTGACCAATCTCATAATTTTAGTTTAAAAATTTAAGAACAGTTCAAAAAACTGACTCCTGGAAACACAAAAGGAGGGATAAGGTACGTAGGAAGAGTAAATATCCCCTGTTTATCATTCGCATCCGCATAAGCTCTGTGCATTGATCAGGTACATGAAGTTCATATAAACCATGCATTACATTGAAGGCTTAATCAAAATACGCTAAATATAGGTTTTATTTTTTGTCGATAATTTGGGCTGAATACTTAACCTTTTTTTCTATAAAATGTTATTGCTGTAGATCAAAAGTTTTCATACATTTACACTATTACTACATTCCTTATTTTTTGCGCCTTTATTTTTTTCATTCAAAATGATATTTGACCTCTGTAAAATTAGAGATAGAAGATGAGCATTAAATAAACGAATAAATATAACACAATTTTCCTTATCAAAGAAAATTTTGTTACAAAATCCTTACATGTTTGATTATTTTATTTTTGTAGTAACAAAGGGATAAAGTAGGAGCAAAACAATTCTCAGGTTATCTACTTTATAGAATTACCATTCCGCCATTCAATAGTCTTATCTATTATGAACCAAGTTTCCTTTCCTTTCCTTTTCATTGATACATATATAATAGCATATATGATATTAAATGTCTTGTACAATTACACTTTTAAAATATCTTTGACCCAGAATTTCACAAATGAAGCAACAATTCTTTCTTTGGCATATATTGATGTATTTTCACTACTTTACAATGGTTCAGGTTGGCGACTTTATTAAATTAAAATACACCAAATATTCTTTCCAAAATGAAAATTGAGGTTCCTTGACATTTCTTAACGATTGAAAATGTTAAACAACTTGGCTTTGTCCACATATTGCTTCCGGTTGTGTAAAAATAAATCAAGGTGATTCCATTCAAATATTTATATACTAACAAGGTGGAACTGTCTCCAAATGTCAATGCAAATAACACAAGCTTCTACTTTCTTTAAATTTAAAATATCTTTTTAACTAACTAACTGAATCAGAATTAATCTAAACACAATTTATTTTCTTAATTTTTTTAACTTCTTTTCCATTAATTTGAAATATTTACATAAGTACATTGTATTTGTAGTTCTTTACTTATATGTCCTTTATATCTTTTAAATTTTTTATCTTAATAGAAGAAAAATAATGACTTAAATATCAGTCCATTTAGTTCGATATTTCGTCGTTGTGTAGGGAGGAACTCTTTTGTAATGTCAAGGACATTAAAAGTGGACCTTAAACTTCATGACCTTGAACACGATCTAGAAATACAAAAATATATAGGTCCTTCAGTTGCAAGCATATAGGGAAAAGGTCCACAGAATATACTAAAGGAAAACTCATCATCGCTGTCTAATATATATATATATATCAAGGTGTATATTTATTCTCCGGATGATCCAGGCGATGGAGCCATGGGTGTTCTTTAGTGTGACAAAGCCTGCCAATACAAGGGATCTCGAATTTTTAAGGGTTCATGCGATAGACCCGATAAATTCCCTCAAAAGCTTGGCTTGGGACATTGCTAAGGACAATTGGCACATATTTATGTATCTGCACCTTTTTCATAGTTTATAGAGTTTTTATATTGTTATAAAATAATATGAATTCATATCAATGCACATAAAAAGTAAGTTCTTTGTATACTTTAACTATGGTGTCCTAATATAGGTTTTGTAAATGTTAATTAATAATATTTTTATAATACAGTTTCAGTTATTTCAGAAAGGATCATTTTAAGTTTAAAACTGCATGTATGCTGTTTTTTTTTAATCGGTATCTTTTACTTAATTATTAACTACTTGAGTTTGTTTTGAAACTGTTTTTTTTTCTATCACGAAATATTAATAAATAAAAAGATAGTTTAAGTTTCCATTTAATAATAGCAGTGATATATGTCTCCGACACCCGGTACTGCTATTTATACATCTGTTAAGAAAAATATTTTTGTTGTTAATTTTTTTCCTGAAGTCCGTTATTGAATCAGTTACTGACTTCTATAGATCCGTATAATACCTGTAAATACCTGTTTGTTTATTGTTTTGTTCATTTTCCAAGCATAAGTTCGTGTATTCATACCGGGAAGTAAAGGTAGAATTTCTCACCTGTTTATATAAATTATATTTATTGTAACGTATATTCCTCTAGTCGTACGATTGATATCCTTAAAAAAAAACTGAATACCCGGAATTTGAGTCGAATCAACTTCTTTATCATAGTTATCTCAATATCTGTAATCTATGTACCCCAATCTTTCTGTGATTTTCATCTGAGAAAAAATCGGTAAAAAAGAATAAAATGATAAAAAGTATTCTTGGGTTTAATTAGTTCCTTTGATTATTTTATTGTTTGATTGGAAATTTTTAATGCGAACAGTACAAATACAAAAAAATTAAGATACCAGAATAATTGTATCATTTAATAGCGGATAGTTCGTTTTGTTCAAAATTCGAGCTTTCCGTTAGTATTCAAACAAAGAACATTTAAATATCTAATTTAGTTCTTTTTCAATGATTTTATTATTCAGACTTTTGTTTTCCTACACAAAATATTGATGTAGTTCATCTACTTTCTCCAACATTCTTAATTCATAAGTTTTTCCTTGCCATGACTGAAATAAGATGGTTTTTTTTTATGAAAGAGAAAGGAAATAATTGCACGCGTTATAAGAACAGGCATGTATAAATTAATGTAACATAATCGTCCTCATCAAAATACACATTGTCACATCTCCTTAAATTTTGTTTTAATTGGGGAATTTAAATTTATTTCTAAAGCGCCAAAGGAAATCTATAGAAGTGTCATTTGCTTACAAGTTAAACAAACACCGATTGGTTAAAAAAAATTAAAAATGTTTAATTTACAGTTTCCCTTTATACTGAATTTATTTTATTCCCCCATTTAGTAGCCGCCTCTATAACTCCTTTTCTTGTTCAGTTTTTACCCCCTAAAATCATGTCTATATTGCATAAATGGTTCATATCGTACCTCATATATCTTATACAATAAATTTTCTGCAATCGTAGCAATTATTTATTTATTATTACATATATTGTCATATTTATTTTTTATATATGAAAATTGTAAAATGGATAGATGTGACAGCTTATTAAACTAAAATACAATCAAATACTCTTTTTGCACATCTTACAAAATACTGTCGATAATTTCCGTGACATTTCTAAACAATTGAAGATATTGAACAACTGGTTTTGGCCACGCATTGCTGTTTCCGCGTATGTAAAAATAATTCAGGGTTATTCCATTCTGATTTACTTTCTCAGAATAACTGTCCCTGTATCTGCTACAAATCACAAAATCTTCCCCTGTTTTTTTTTTTTTTTTGCTAAATGAATACATAATAAGAATTAATTTTACCTTACAATCTTACAATTTACTTTCTCTTTTCCAATTGCTATTTTTCTTTAATTTCGTTTAGTTTAGTTTATTTTTAAGGATACTTTGCAATTCAATACTTTAAGACTTTGAATCGTAGAACTTTATTCACAAGACCAATTTTGAAACGTATATTGATTTGTTAGAAGGCACTAAACAATAGTAATATGAATATTTTATTTGTTAGACGGCTCAAAACAATAGTAATATGAATATTTTATTTGTTAGAAGGTCAATTTGGCTTTTGATTTCTATTTTCGACATAAACAGAATCCATAATCCATTTTACATTCACAAAAATTCAGTTTCAGTTTCTTTATTCTTTAAGTCAAATGTTCATCAGATCTAAGACCGAATACCGGGTATTAAAAATAAAGAATGAAGCATATTCAAATTGCATTATAAACAAAAATACAAAAACAAGGATATATATATCGAATAATAATTACAAACTAGATTTTCGTAGAGCTGTGGCTTTGTATGAACATTTTCCCGAATCAGATAGCTCATTCACCTTTTGACTACACATTAAACTTAATTTAAGTTAAACTTAAATTAAAATTCTTGGGTTAACATAATAATATTCCTACATATACATTCTTCTACAACTATTATTATTATTATTTATCCAATTATGAAATTGTTACATAATAAAATATGTTCAAATCAAATATTCTTCTGCAACTTTCATTAAATGGGCATTTTAATATAAAATAAAATTCATTCTCAATATCATTAGAAGAAAAGTGTGCAATTGCAAACTCCTTTAGATTTTAATATACATGTATTATATTTACCAGTTTCATTATTTACTATATTAATGTGTTGTTTGAAATCTTATCTTGATGAACATTCTCTGATATCTAATATCAATAGGCTTTGTTAATATCTTTGTAAAACACAAAGGTACTTGTACAGTTGTCCTTCTGAAGAGGAAGATACAATTGAAAAAATATTTGGCTATAAACAACAGTCATCCTTTGCTCAATTATTTTATATGTACAATTATCAACATTGTTAGAGTCCCATAAATGAATGAATCCTTATACAAATGAAAGGGGTGAAGATAATAGACAGTAATCAATCTATAAATAAATATTGAAACACTAAATAGCTGTGGAGAGCATAAATACGGACCCTGGATATTCCAGAGGTGGAATTAGGTGCCTAGGAGAAGTAAACATCCCATGTTGACCTGTCACACCCGCAGTGAATCCTTTGTATTAATCAGGAGACGGAACATTCCGTAGCCAAATTCAGTATAAAAACAAAAGCCTGATAGATAACAAATGGTACGAAACAAATCAGCCAAAATACAACACAATGATAGGTTCTGTTTGTAAGATAAGGTCATTAGAACGACCATAGAATTACCGAAATGATGAATTTAAACGAGGTTGTTGAAATCCCTATGACATCAACTAATCTGTTAGTAGCCTGTACCAGTTTGAAAATTGATCTTACTCAAAGCATGCTCTTCAGCTGTGAATAAGTCAGGAGACATAAGAACCATATACACGTTATAGTAGATTATTACTATATATAATGAGCAAAGTTGACGATGAGAAAATTGAAATGATCTTACTTGCCATACAGTTTAATTGTTAGTCTATAGTTAGTAAAACATCCAATATGTGGAGTCTTTGATTTCAAGTTCACTGGGACTGAATGATTGTAACTATTGTAAATTGATAATACACTGTCAGTATACATGTATCTAAATGTCGAGTTTAAGGTCATATAGATGTTTTTGAACAAATGTTTAATTGCTTTGACGAATCAATCTTTTATTCATTTATGCTTGCACAGTACACATGTAAAATGATCTGCAAGTTCGATTTATCGGTCTTCCAGGGGTAGGAGGCACAAAAAATGAGGACTAAAATGGTAAGAAATGGGAAATAAAATGGATATGGTTCATTGGCTCAATTTATTATTCTTATTAATTGATTTCATTTTTTTAATATATGAACTAATATAAACTATACAAAATTAAGAAGCAGAATTAGATACCAAATGTTTTTTGTGTATATTGAATAAAAAAATATCTCTATATTACGTTCCTGGGAACCAAAGTTGTGAAAAATAACATACGAGGAATGATTAGTACATTGTTTTTTTAGGTCTATATATCATACGACTTTGTGAGCCTAATCCAAAATAAAAATCTTAATAAATGATGTAGTAGAAGTCGCTGAATATTAGCTATAGAAGTATTCTTTGATAAAGTATAGAGAAAATAGCTGAAGTACATTAGATATAAAAACTTTACAATTAATCGTCATGTAATTTTGACATAAAGAAAAGAGGGTCACAAAGGTGGAACCTTAGTACAGTCTCGCAGGCAATTGGGGGAAGTGGGGACGGGTAATCTAAAAAAAATTCTTGACAAAGAAAAGAGAAGTTTTAATTTTAGATAGGGTATATATGTTGTTTAGCTTTATGAAAAAAGGTGAAATTTTCGCATACATATAAGGCGAAAAAAAGGTCAGCAATGCTTTAAAAAATTAAACATTGAAGGGCGTGTTTCTGAAGAAAGCGTAGCATAAGTAATAATGAATAATGGCAGCAGGTTTAGAATATTTGACATTTGTATTACTTTTCGTAACACATCATTATTGTTGCATCTTTATATCAGAGACAATAGCTTTTTAAATCCTTTTGCAA
Organism: Saccostrea glomerata; assembly: GCA_003671525.1. Taxonomy (NCBI): domain Eukaryota; kingdom Metazoa; phylum Mollusca; class Bivalvia; order Ostreida; family Ostreidae; genus Saccostrea; species Saccostrea glomerata. The sequence goes on along the minus strand of PRKT01000004.1, from coordinate 2,963,197 downwards.
GTATGTTATTAACAGCAATAAGATACACAATTCAATTGTGTTCCATTTCTATGCAAATTCATTACACCCTTGCATTTAAATTGCCACACGCTGTATTTGAATTATCAAACATGCTCTAATTTCCTATTTTGACGTAAACAGGGGGCATTCGATGTTTGTTGCACAACTAAAAATAGTCCAATAGGGGTATTTCCTTAACGGGTTGTCCACCTGCTATTCGTTGGCGACTTGTAACTTCCGTTTTCCAAGCTGCCAATAATGTGATACCCAAAGAGTCTTCAGTCCTATTCTACTATAAATACAGCAAAAAGGTAAGCAATTTCAGAACTTTTGTAAACGCACAACATTTAATTCTATTTCTTTAGAGGCACTTCGAACACAAAAAATCTACAACATGCCGATGAAAATGGTATATTTATCTTATACTAACAAAGGGGAAAATTATTAGAAACTTCCTTATCAAAATGTATATCAAAATCATTTACACTGTTTAAAGTTAAAATTTTTCTCACTGCTTTTGAATTTAAAGTCCATTGTTTTTGTTAGATATGTAATAAAAATCCATGATATTCATGTTTACACGATATTCATGTGGGCATTTTTTTTCTTAATTTCAGGATTTTCTAGAGGTATTTCTTTTATTTACACTTGTTTGTTTGATGGAATGTAGCAGCAAAATTTGCCAAAACCCACCCTCCAGAGAAATGAGGAAATTAAGGAGGGGACTGAGTCAGTTAAAAATCAAAGATTTACCAGAAAGCTTCTTTCTCATGGAGCAATTACGGAATAGCACCAGTGCCGTGAGCAGCATTTCAATGGAATATATTAACAGACTTTACGTCAAGCTGGATAAAGACAACACAGCTTGTCCTAGAAGTCTACTTCCCGGCATGGATCTGTGTCCCGGATATAAGGTTATGGATTTTGACCGATTTAGGATCCCCAGGATGATGCTGCAGGTGAAGTGTAAATGTAAATCTTGTATCGGGCGTGACGACGGCTCCACACACTGTGTCCCCATGTACTACTATACCCGTGTACTGAGGGTCACAGGTTGTGATGACAGGGGTTTTTACATCTATAATTATCACTGGGAGAAAGTCTCAAACGGCTGTGTCTGCAAAGGAAGGAGAAAAGCCCCTCAACTTCCTCAATAATCGGGGAGACAAACAGAAGGGAAACACATGCAGGAATTTTTATGTTTACATTTTTTATTTACCTTTGAGAATGCTTTTTTTTTACTTTGTCTTTGTGTATCAGGTTATATGACTGGCGCATTGTGTAAATTTGAGAGAGTGTGGTATTTAATTTCTTAAATATGTGATTATTTTGTTGTTGAGGGCAAAACTTCAGGTAAAGTCTTCTTATTCTAGTCAAATGCATCTCCCAGTGATTAAATCATGTGCCATAAATCAAACATCGATCTTCACTGCCAAATTCCTTAAGAAGGAAGTATTTACACAACATTTCACCTATATCATATTGGCGTAGAACTCTGTACATTGTAGGTTTAAAGGAAGCGTGTCCATTACCGCTTTATCAAATTCAAATTAAATTTCGCCGAGAAGGAAGTGATCGGATTCTTACTGCGATACGTCCATTTAATTTTTCCCTAACTTTTTTTCTTCCTTTTATTTGTTTTGATAAGTCAGGATAGCACATTGTCATTTATTAGCAGTCATGTCTTGCTTTTTTATCATGAACTTTTTCAGGAGAATTTAGGAACTCTTATAATTTTATTTTTATACATATTGTTGTTAACAGGATATAACGTGTTCAGTAACACAGAAGGTTTCTAATAACTTCTTAACATTTAATTTAATGTTTTATATTTTTAAAAGTAGCCAAATGTCAATTATTACTCCGTAATGGTTGTTTCAAGCTGATTTATTGCATTCATTTATATCGTCTTCGTGGGACACTAACGTGTATCTCTCTACATAAATGTCTTTCATTTTGTATTTTTGTCAACTTGTATTGAGTATTTTGTCAATTTTTTTGCATTTTATTCAGATGTTTATTTTGTAATAAATTTTAATTTAACTTATTAAAATACTTTATTGGTATCAATCCTTATTTATTCGTTTTTCTTTTGGTCAGTAAGAAATGTGTGAGTCATAATATGATAACGTGCAAATATAAAGATTTTTTTTTTTAAGAAGGACTTTCTTTTATATAACCACTTGCAAATTTCGTATATCATCTTCCAGAACCATAAGTATCTAAATCTTGTGATTTCAAATTGTCCAAAAGTTCCTTGGAATTTTTAGGTATACACATCTGATTTACACCACTTCTTGAATATTTTGTTGCAGAGTACTCTTGAAGTTTTTCCTTCATTACTGTTAATGGGTACCTGTAAAGTGCGAAACGAAATAGAAACGAAACGAAACGAAACGAACTGAAACGAAACGAAATCTGCCGAAACGAAACGAAATCTACCGAAACGAAACGAAACCTACCGAAACGAAACGAAATCAAAACGAAACCTGCCGAAACGAAACGAAACAAAACTATCAAAAGGTTTTTTTTTCTTCAAATCAAGGTACATATAATTATATAATTATATATGTGTAACGGCATGTGGACTTTTTTTTTACTTTAAATAAAATTTATATAGTTCATGCACTTGTTAATATAAAATTTAATTACCGATAAATTATGCTTCCTTCTCAGTCTACTGATGAATTTACATGTTTGCCAGCTGCAAATATGCACGAGCGTACTATGCATGTATAATTTCTGTATGTGCAGTATTTTCTTATTTTTATATCTTACTCTTATTTTCAGTCCTTATTTATCATGATACAACATATCTATCAAAATTGATGTGTTACATGTAAAGGCTCGTTTATGTAATTGAACTATATAAATTTCATATGAAGTAAAAATAGACCATATGCAGTTACACATTATATATAACTTATGTATATAGCTTGATTTGAAAAACATTCTGAAAGTTTTGTTTCGTTTCGGAAGGTTTCGTCTTGATTTCGTTTCGTTTCGGTAGGTTTCGTTTCGTTTCGGTAGATTTCGTTTCGTTTCGGTAGATTTCGTTTCGTTTCAGTTCGTTTCGTTTCGTTTCGTTTCTATTTCGTTTCGCACTTTACAGGTACCCTACTGTTAATATCTTAGTGAGGAGTAAAAAAAGAGAATTTGTTAAAAATTCATTTACTGGAACCCTCTATGTATCTTTGCAAATTAAGACAGTACACAACAGGTAATTAGATATATTGATCTAAGATACAAAATATCTTATTAGGTGAAAAAGTAGGACAAAAGTCATGCTACCGAGGGAAGGACCTTATCATAGGAAATACACATGTCAGCCTTAGTTCAACTGTTTAAAAGATTCGCCAAAGTTAATTTTCTTTTTAAAGTGGACTATTCAAACTCCAAAGAAAATGTCAAAAAGTCGAAAATAATGGTACCCAGGCGAAGACCTTGTCATAAGAAATAGACATGTAAAATATAAAATCCCTAACACCAACTTTCAAAAGTAATGGTCAAGGTTGAATTTTTTCAAAAGTAGGTCAAGGTTAAAAGGTCATACAAATTGGGGTGTATGAAGTTTTTTGCCCTGATCGTCTAAACCATAGCTTTAAAACAATTAGAGTTTTATATGACTTTTGTATTTCAAATGCGCAATCCTAGTGACAGGGCATACATAATTGATCTTTTAGCCTTGAAGTTTGACCCACAGTTGCATAAAATTACCAAACGTTATCCTTGCGCATAACTTTTGTATAGTTTGTGGCAGGGCAACCTTGGTAATAGCTTTCAAATGACATTTGATTGGGCGTTCAAATTTCACACAATATGCAATAAATAATAACAACTCACCAACAACGACACCGAAAGCGGGGGATTGCAATTTTTTGCATTTGTTTGATGAATTTGCGAAAGCGAGGAGACATTAAATCTCATTCGTCTGTCAGTCTGTAAGCCTGTCTGTCTGTCACAAAAACTTAAAACCTTGGTTATATCTTCTGAATGAGAAGAGATAGGATTTTTCATATTTCACAAGAATATTACCTGTGACAAGACCTTTCAAAATATGCTATTGTAACTTGTACCCCTGCGTAGGGTTCTTAGGGGATGATTTTTTTTCTCTTACTCTACTTGAGTTTATGACCTAATAGTTTGACTATTTACAGAATAATAACTTTTTCTTTACCTTTCTGGGTTATTCATCTATTAACTTTAATCATAAAATAAACAAGGTGGGCTGAATTCTGATGCCTGGGTAACTCTTGGGTCTCGCACCGCGAACCAGTTTCGTTCTTAATCAGATCTACAGTACAGTGCCCTGTATCTCGCTTCAATTCCCTGGGATTCTTGACACTGGTGCAAACCTATTTACCCTTTCATCTTTTCTTACTACAACATACAAACAGCCGTTCAGCATCAGAACTAACTGAAACTTAGAGGGCGGTCTATTTTATACCCTTCAGAGTAATCTTCTTTGAGGGAGGAAAGGTTATCCCATTATAGCCCTAAATATTGGACTACTTTGCGTTTAACTAATTATTACACTATGATTTTTACCCCTCGACCTTGACCTTGAATTTTGACCTTTCTATTGTTTAAAATTTACATGTCTTAAAATTGGTCATAACTTTTGAAAAAGAAAGATAAGGCTTTCATATTACACAGGCATATTATCTGTGAGAAGACCTTTCTTTATATACTATGACTTTTGACCCTGTCACATTGACCATCAACGTTGGCCTACTTTTCAAAATGTTATTTTTTTCCTTATAACTTTTGATTGATAAGAGCTATAGGTTTCATATTTGGCCTGTGCATTACCTGTGACAAGATGTTTCCGAGGAAACTATGTTTTTACCCCTTGACCTTAATGTTTGACCTAATTTGTCAAAAATATTGACTTTGAAGGACAGGTGTTTCATATTTGGCACAATGTGCTATAACGGCATCTTACCAAATAAGACACCGAAAGCAGGGGCACCACGATGTTTTGAATTTGCTTGTTTTGGATTTGTCAGTAAAAAAAATTGCATAATGATTTTGAGATACGTATAATTCAAACAAATTTTGCTTCGTCGTTTTTTTTCCTCTTCCTGATAAATATTATTAATTTGCAGTGGCTGTAAACGGAACTGAAATTCAGCTACCCAATAGATACGCAATACAAACAGAGATATGCTCAAGAAATAATATGCTAAGCGTGTGTACGGGTCACGATTTGCTGAATGGAAACAATTTATTTGCTATGGGAGATGACACCGTTTTAAAATCATATGAAAAATAGTTTCCGCGTTCTTTTAAATAACCATGCCAAGGTAAACTAAACCCTGATTTCTTATCTAAGTTTAATTAAATATACGATTTACACATGCGTTGTCCTACTTTGGAAAGAAGTTAAACAATGTTTTCTCGCCAAATTGGGTTGAATTGATTCATATTGAAACTACAGACGTTTTGACATTACCCTTGTAACGTAGAATTTAGCCTGGGTTGAAAATTGACATGGGGTCATTTTTCAAAGGTGTTTTGAGACCCCTGTCGTTGAACATTTAGCTACATTGTGGAATTTTGATCATGAAACCGATTCTAAATTTAACAACATATAACATAACTATTAATTAGATGATATGCATAGATAATATCAATTCTATGAACAAGGTGTGATAGTGAAAGACTGATGCCCCCAAATGGCAACTTATGGCGAAAATTATGGTTTCTCAAATGCGAGTCAAACTTCAAGGTCAATGTCTTTGTTTCAAAAATGCTGTTGTTGTCCATAGAAGGGACTTGTCTCGATTAATATACATGTACCTGTGAAATAGGAAAGTCTGAGCACCATCTGTTCAAAAGTTATGGCAAAGGTTAGTGTTTCAAGGTCTAGACCAAAGGTCAAAATTAATAACGCAGGACAAGTTCTTGTCACAGGTAATGCCCATGTAAAATATGAAAGCCATATAACACTAAAAGTTCAGAAACAATGGTCAACGTTTAAGTTTTTCAAGCAAATTCAAAGAATTGTGGTTCCCTGCTTTCGGGGTCTTTGTGGATTAGATTTTCATTATTTATGGCGTATTGTTTCAAATATGTCGTTCAAAAGTTATCACTGGGGTTGATTTTGTTTTTTAAATTAGGTCAAACATGAAGGTCAAGGGCAAAAAAAAAAAGTATGAAATGCTCGGAAATATTTTGTTACAGCTATTGCACATGTCAAATATGAAAGCACTATCTCTTCTTTTTGGATCACCCTCGTACCAATTCTGATTTTAAGGTTTTTTTTCTGGAAACTTGCATCAGAGTCATTCATTACGGTTTACTCAGTGAGTGAAGTATGGCGCAGATTTGGGCCAAGAGGAGAAAGATCATGCACTAGTCAGAGAGACAGACAGACAGACAGACAGTCTGAACACTAAAATGCATCCAGGAAGCTTACACGTTGGAGGGATATAGTATTTTGGTGTTCGTTGCTCTTTACCCCTGGTTAATCTTGGTGGCAGATTTAAAGCTCCTCTGTGTGAATTGAGAATTTTGTACATGATTAAAGCTTCGACACGGAAGGGTTATAGTTTTACAGGTGCGTATTAAAATCAGATACAAAACTCACCGACCTTCCAGCAAGTAGCACAGGCTATGAGAAGATCCTCGTTAAACTAACCAATCAAAATGCAGATTTCAAGAACTACATACAAAATTTCAACAACTTATTCAAGTATGTTAAAATTCAAATATTTGGCGATCTATTCAATTGGTTAAAGAAAACTTAGCCTCTTAGAATGTAATACAGGTATGGAAAAGGGGGAAAAATTCCCTTTATGGTTGATTGCTACAAAGTTTCAATATACTAATTCTTCATTTCAATAAATAATTTGAATATGTACATGTTTAGGTCTACTACAACAATTCTATTTTTTTTCAAGATATTCTTATATCTTAAATTAATAAGAAATTGTACTTCTTTTAATACAAATATATATTAGGAACATCAAAATGGATTGTTTAATCATCATTGAAAATTTGAAATTTATTTATGCTTTTTGGAATGTTGTATAACCAAAATTACTTGTAGCAAATTTCGAACTAAAAGGCAAAAAGGCTACATTATAGCTTTAAGGGATAGTTCTTTCGCAAACGGTCTACTTGTTTTATCTTAACCAATACATGCATGCACTTACTTACTCAGGCCTCTTCGTGCGGCCGTCACCAGAGGCGTCGTCCATGCTGGTCTGCCTTGTGTCCATCTCTGGATCTCCATGACCAGTTGTTCTCTTTTATTTCTTTTTCTACCAATCTTCTTCAGTTCTCTTTTGGTCTTCCTCTCTTTCTCTTACCAGTTGTTGTCCCTCTCAATACAACCCTTGGGATAGAGGTTGGGTGCATTGTTACAACGCACTTTCAAATATTGCACATTTTGAAAAAAAAATCTTGATGCTTTAAATTTGGGACATAGTTTATATAATTTCTAAAAATTATCATTCTTATTTTCAAAGTGAGTTAATGTAGACCACATTAACGCACTTTGAAAAAAAATGTGCACGACTTAAGTAGTTAATGGTAGTCAAGTAATAATCAATATTCTAGCAAATTTAAGATATGATGAATAATTGGATAACTTTAAAGATCATTAGATTTTATATAGAAAAAAAGTACAGAATAAAGCTTTTTACAATTGCAAGATATACAAAAATACAAAACAATGATATAGATATCAAATAATACATATTTAATTACAAACTGGATTTTCGTAGAGCTGTGGCTTTGTATAAAAAAAACTCTCACTTTTTTTATTACACATTTAACTTATAAGTTTAAATACATTATTATATTAATATTTCATAATATACATGCATCTCAGACTTTATTGAAATGGTTCAAATGGACATTTGAATATAAAATGAAATTCATCCTATATCACTAGAAGATAGTGATATAACAATACTAGTACTTTTAAACATCCTTATGTTACTTTTTTTTTATCTGACACTTATTTTGAAACCAGTACTTTTAAACATCATTATGTTACTTTTTTTTTTATCTGACACTTATTTTGGGTCTCCCAGAACAAAACATGGACTTCGCCATCAAAATAATATGGGAGGCAGGGGATACCATTTAGTGAATTCAGTGCTCACAGTACCTTTAGTTTCAACTGCCTCTCGTAAATGTCTGTGCTTTATATGGCTAAATGTATTTATTCTACTTAAAACGCATAAAGTTTCATGAATTTGTGAAAATGCGTTCAAATGATGCTACGAACTATTTTCCAATATTGGTTATGAAAACTTAATGTATGTATCATTTAAATAAAATCTTATACTAGAGTATTTCGTTGAAAAAAATTACTTTGGAACCATTAAAGTACTTCTAGCAAGATAATCCTAAAAACCCTGGCTTTGTTAAAATATTTTATTTTGTGTGTGTGGAAGGGGGAGGGGGTACCGATGAGTAAAAAAGGAAACGAAACATAGGCATGAAATGTAAAAAAAAGTGGAGGTGGCAAATGAAGCAGCCTTTGAAGATGTCCTTACTAAAGAAACCCTAAAATGAGTATTATGTAATTCACATTTAAGTTTAATTGTTGATGCTCTGTCCGTAGCACAATAGACAGTAAACATCTGAAGGCATTTAGTCGTGTAAGAACTGGGAAAATTTTTAATCTAAAGTGTTTTCTTTGTTTAAATAATTAAAATGCCAGATATCTTGATGGATAACATGTATTAGTTAGTTTTGATTTTTTAATACGCATGTTTGAGAAACAAGCATTACTGTAATTGTACAACATTAAGCGAATTACACTCAGTACATATTGAAAAGTAATGAGCATCATAAGATTCTGCAATATGTCTTAATTTGATAAATTCTTTAACCTAGATTTGCTCTCAAAAATACAATCGTTTTCTTTACGAATGTTTAACTCATTTCTTGTTCTTGCATGTTTTTTTAAAGTAAACACACTTAAATAACCAATATATATTCCAAGGTTTATAATGTAATGCAAAGAACGACAAGTGACATTTTTTTTTTATTGACACTTTTTTTCCATTTCGTACTTTACGCTCATATCAATTCGCCTGAATAAGGTTCGTAAATACTAAGGCATACGCCATTTTAGTTGCACTGTACATCGACACTAGTATATAATATTAAAGCTTCGTCACAGAGAGGTCATAGTATTACAGGTGTATTAAAAATCACCGATCTTCCAGCAAGTAGCACAGCCTATTCATGAAAAGATCCTAGTTAAACTAACCAATCAAATTGCAGATTTCAAGGATTGTACAAAAATTCAACAACTTATTCAATTATGTTTAAAATTCAAATATTTTGGTGACCAATTCAATTGGTTTTAAAGGACTGTTTCTTAATAATATATAATAAAATATATTATTGGTATGTTTTAGCATGGAAAATGAAGAAAAATTCCCTTTAAGCTACAAAGTTTCAGAAGTCTTGAAATAAACACCTCTGCATTCAGTCAAATAATTTGAATATGCGTAGGTCAAGCTATAACAATTTTATTTTTTTTCCAACTAATATCTAACTAATATCTTGAATTTATAAGAAATGTTTACATTTATATTGACAAATCTATATTGGGAACAACAAAAAGAATTTTTTTTAAACATCAAAGAAACTTTGAAATTTATTTATCTTTTTGCATAGAATATGTAGAACCAAACTTACTTGTGAAAAATTTCGAACCAAAAGGCAACAAAGTCTATATCATAGATTTAAACAAACGATCTAGTTGTTTCACCTTACCTATATAGTAAAGAGGGAAAATGACTTTTTCCGGTGTAAAGACGAATAATGACCCCCATCGAATAATGACCGGGAGTCATTTTTCGACAGCGAAAAATGACCCCCGGTCATTATTCGACGTAGAAAAATGACCCTTTTGCCCGTAGAAAAAGTGTCACTTCCTTAAAAATTTGCAGAACCCACGTGAAGAAAAATGACCCCCGTAGAAAAATGACCCCCTGTAGATTAAAGCTAAAATTTTTAGGGAGCAAAAAAAAAATGGATAAAGACGCATATTGGCCAAAATGCTCACCTGAGCTTATTGGGAATAAACTGATGATATGTTGATCTCATAACATTAAACAATTATAGCTATATTTTAAGGTAAATGCAATGATTCAGAATCTAAAGGAGTAAAAGATTTATCAAGCTTTAAGGGTTAGGTAAACATTGTTTTTTAATGGTGGAAATCATCGAACTGACGGAAAAAATAAGCAGTATTATATATTATTATATCCTCCGCTTCAAAAGCGGGAGGGTATATAGTGATTGGGATGTCCGTCCGTCCGTCTGTTACGCTTTGAGGTATCCATCTCTTATCCGCAAATCCTCATATATAAAAAGATGTGTTTGTGAAACAGCTATGCCCCTGTATGGCAACATAGCGAAGATTAAACTTTTCTTAAATGCAATTTAAATGTATTGTTACCCAAAGTAGGGTCTTCTCACAAGAAATACAACTGCAAAATACTAGTAGGAAAGCCCTAGCACCACTTGTTCAAAAGTAATGGCTAAGGATAAGTTTTTGAAAGGTAGGTCAAACTCAAAGGTCAAAGTTGATGATTTCTTAAGAAAATGTTTAATGTAACAAGGATTACATATGTGAAGTATGAATACCCTAGCCCTTACCGTTCAAAAGTTATGGCCAAGGTAAAAAAAAAATCATAAGTACGGAAAACTCCAAGGTCAAGGTTTTTGGTATCCAATGAAAGGTAATGCCAAAAAACTACATATTTGAAGTATGAGAGTAATAGTATCTACCGTTTAAAAGTTATGGCCAAAGTAAAAATTTGGAATTTTTGTGTGAAATGGGACAAACTCCAAGGTAAAGGTCAAAAGGTCAAATTTGGTGGTACCCAAAGTAAGGTCTTGTCACAAGGAATATACATATTGAATATGAAAGTCATAACTGTAATAAACGAAAAGTTATGGTAAAGGTTAAGGTATTTGCGGACAAACAAACCGCCAGATAGACAGACGGACATACAGACGAACACGATAAAACTATATACCCCCGAATCTACGATTACGGGGACATAAAAAGAAATGGTCTTCAATTAACTTTTCATATTAATATACATTATAAAGAAGACGTTACAACAATGAAAATGTTTGTTCTGATTTTCATATTAAATTCTCTGAAAAATATACTCAGAACTGAGTAAAAGGGTGGATAAAACAAGAATTGAATGCTTTGTGCTAAATCAAAAGTTTATGTCTACATGTAGTATTTTTGCATTAGAATGACTGTGTATTTTTCATTAGCCCATAGCTTTACAGAGCATATTTTTAGTTCTTATACTTACCCCATCCCCTTTCTTATTTAGGAGGAAGTCGATATTTAACAAAAGCAAATTAAAAACCACCCTACCTTTATTTTTCTATAAGAAGGAATTAAAAATAAGCTAAGAATGATCTACTATTCTATTAATTTTCAACTGTTACTTTGCCACAATACTTTCAAGTATACCTCCACCAACATTTAAAGTATGCTTTAATCATGGCGAAGTAAATTATGATATGAAAGCACTATTGTGAAGGCTTAACTTCATTTCAATATTTTATCTAGAGCCTCTTTTAGAATTATTGAAAGGTATAGAGTTTTATTATGCCCCCTTAAACGAAGTTTAGGGGGTATATAGTTTTTGTCGTGTCTGTCTGTCTCTCTGTCTTTCTGTCTCTCTGTTTGTCTGTTTGTCCGCAAAAACTTTAACCTTGCCCATATCTTTTGATTTAGTGGAGCTATGACTTTCATATTTCATACGTGTATTCCTTATGACAAGACCTTTCTTTGGGTACCACCAAATTTGACCTTTTGACCTTGACCTTTGAGTTTGACCCACTTTTACATGAAAATTTTAAAATTTTACTTTGGCCATATTTTTTGAAAAGTAGGCACCAGGACATTTATACTTCACATATGTAATGTTTGTTAAAAGACCTTTCACTGGATTCCAAAAACCTTGACCCTTTGACCTTGACCATGAAGATTTCTGTACTTGGTAAAAACTTTAACCTTGGCCATAACTTTTGAACGTTAAGGGATAGGACTTTCATACTTCATATATGTTATTCCTGTGAGAAGACCCTTCATTGGATATGAAGATCCTTGACCCTTTGACCTTGACCTTTGAGATTGACCTACTTTAAAAAAGCAAACCTTGACCATATTTTTTAAGACTTAGGGCTAGTGCTTTTATACTTTACATTTTAAATCCTTATGACAAGACCTTTCTCTGGGTACCACCAAATTTGACCTTTTGACCTTGATCTTGGAGTTTGACCCACTTTAACATGAAAATTTTAAAATTTTACTTTGGCCATACCTTTTGAAAAGTAGACACCAGGACATTTATACTTCACATATGTAATGTTTGCTAAAAGACCTTTCACTGGATACCAACAACCTTGACTCTTTGACCTTGACCTTGTAGATTTCTGTACTTGGGAAAAAACTTTAACCTTGGCCATAACTTTTGAACGGTAAGGGAAAGGGCTTTCATACTTCATATATGTAATCCTTGTGAGAAGACCCTTCATTGGATATGAAGATCCTTGACCCTTTGACCTTGACCTTTGAGATTGACCTACTTTAAAAAAGCAAATCTACTTTAAAAAAGCAAATCTTGACCATAACTTTTAAAGACTTAGGGCTAGTGCTTTCATACTTTCCATATTTGATCATTATGACAAGATCTTTCATTTGATAACAATGACTTTGACCCTTTGACCCTTTGACCTTGGAGTTTGACCTTCTTAATAAGAAATTGAACGTTGACCATAACTTCTGAACGGTTAGGGCTAGGACTTTCATGCTCTATATAAGTATTTTATGTGGCAGACCTTTCATTTGATATTATTACATTGACCTTTTGACCTTGACCTTGGGGATTTTTGTACTTATTAAAAACTTTAACAATAGCTTACTTTCAAATTTCACAATTGTTTCCAGTGAGAATACCCTACTTTTGGTACCAATTAATTAAATTTGCATATAAGAAAAGCTTAATCTTTGCTATGTTGCCATACGGGGGCATCAGTGTTTTACAAACATATCTTGTTTATATTTTTGCTTTTCATTTATTATATTACATGTATTTTTTTTTTTTTTGATTTAACGTAATGTTCTTTTTTTTGG
>PRKT01000004.1:2929705-2948349 GCA_003671525.1 Saccostrea glomerata | reverse complement strand
ACCACCACCACCAGCAGCAGCAGTTTTGAAGTGAGAATTTTTATTAGTCAAAAACTTAAGAAAATATACATGATCTACTTGTCTATTATTCCTGTGTTTCGTGTCCGATATCGTTTTTCGCTTTTTGTTAAGTTTTAAAGATCGGTCCTTTACGGTATATAAAGTTAAGTATAAAGTCCTTTTTTTAAATATCGGTTAGGACGGTGATTTGTGTCAAATAAAAATTCTCAGTTCAAATGATGCTGCGTACTTTTTTCAATATTAATGAGAATGACAATTTAATCTATGTATCCTTTAGATTAAATCTTACAAAAAAGGGAAAATACATTGGAACCATTAAAGTACTCAAACCCCGGCCGTGGTAAAATATTTCAAATTTTTGGGGGAAATTCCCTTGTATATGACCACAAGAATGGGTCCAACATTGATTGTAAACTTACGTGGGTTTTTTATAAACTGGTGAAATCAACAATTGTTCTGTCTGGTGTAATTTTAAAACGATTTTGAAGTACTTAGCAGTGAGGACAATAGACAGTAAACATCTAATGGCATTTTATCTTGTTTGAACTGGGGATTTTTTTTTTTTAATCTTGAGTCTTTTTCTTTGTTTAAATAATCAAAATGCCAGATACCTTGATGGATAACACGACCTTTCAAGTTACTTACGTATGTTTGATATGAAATCATTACTGCGCGTAATTGTACATCGACATTAAACGAAGATACATATTGAAAAGTATTGAGGTCGTGATGCTTTACTGTTAGATTTCTGCAATACGAACGACTTCTTCTCTCAAATTCAATGCAATTGTTTTCTCTACGAACGTTAAACTCATTTTCTGTGCTTTCGCATTGTGATTTAAGGGGGATGTACGGCCACCTTTAGTGCTGTGAGAACAAAATGTAAACATTTCTTCAAATGGCTAAAATACATCATATTTTGATCAAATTTTAAGTCCTTATGATAAAGATACAATAAATATTTATAACTGAATGCATGTTGTGCATATATAATCTATACTTTTGAAGAAAAATGCTTTTGATATGCTCCTTAGAACTGCGCAGCTACAGAATTCAGCAGAGCCTTAAAAAATCCAAAAAAATATGCAAACTGTGCATCAATGTTCTCTCTACAACCATTTGTTGAGAAAATGTCTAAATTTTGCACTTTTAAATGATAATTTCAAGTTCAAAACAAGGTATCGTTGTCTTCAAAAAGAGTGTAAAGAACCATGAAAGTAGTTCATGGGTAGCAGCACGTGGTCTATTTTTAGCACAGAATTTTGTTTTCCAGACCTCTTCTTAATATGGAGGGACATAACAATCTTTAAATGTAGAAGAGAATTACAGTTGCAAAATATTTCAAATAGTATGAACACTTTTAAAAGAGGAAATGTGTTATAGTATGGCTTGAAGTAATTTATTTAGTATTATTATCGAACAGTTGTTAAATAATGTACTTATTGATATCAAAGAAAAAAATCTTAAACTCTTTGATTCCAGGTAAGGAAAAATGAGCACCATCAAAGTTAAGAAGTTTGCCACAGATAACTTATAATATATATCAAAATTTTAATTATCACCAATGAAACACAAAGAAATTAAACACATAAAATCGATATGAATGACCTTGATTTAGTACCTACTAGTACGAGGGGTGATCACAAAGTTCGCGAACTATCTCTATATCTACAAAACCACAATTCAGATTAGAAACAAATTTGGTGCACACATAGCCAAACACAAGTTCTATAAAATAGCATATGCTGAATAAAGTTTTGCTCATAATGACGTCATTATGCAGGTACTTGTGACGAAAAATGGTTGCCTCAGTTGAACTCGTTTAACAAACGACTAAAATATTTATGGTATATCTTAAAAATGCCTTTGAAGTAGCATATAAGAATTTGTTCATAGTTTATTAAGACAAATGGCTTCCTACAAATTCAATCAATGATTGGATAGATCGTTTTAGTGAAGGAAGGCAGATGGTTAAATATGATACTTGTTATATTGCCCAGTGATATATTAGCAAGTTTGAAAAGGGATATGTGTTTTTAATTAAGCAATATGCTATCAAAGACCTCCAATTTACACTTTGAAAATCAAAGACCTCCAATTTACACTTTGAAAAATACTTGAATATTTCAACAATAATATACTGTAAATGTATTATATTTGGCGTGTACGATATTTGGCGGAAAATTGAATTATCAACAAGTTGGCGTAGATTTAATTTAGCACTTTTTGAATGTGCGTTACATAAACCTTTATACACAAAGCATTTAGCGATGTACTTGATTTAGCGGAGGCTGCTTTCCGCGAAAGGCGCTTAAAAGAATACACAGCCAAATGTAATACTTTTACAGTAACTATCAAATACCTAAGATATATCGTTTACTTTTTGATCTACCCTCGTATACTCTGTCAAATAAACATTTACAATTTTGATTTTAGCGGAGCAACATTTTAAAAGGAATGAAATCATTCAGAGTGGGTTAGGAGATTTAATGAATAAAAAAAACTTTTTCTATTTGCCCTTTTTGTCAAAATTACAATTTTACAGAGTAAAGAAAAAAAATCAACATTAATAAATATTTTATACCATCTTTAAAATGACGTTTGGTGGTCCTCCCAACTCAGGGAAAAATTATTGGGTCCGTATTTATAGGTGAGAAAAAAATTCCTAAAATTTTAAACATATTCGTTGACGGAAGTGAAAAAAAAAAACATGTAATGGGATGTAAAAAAAAATTGAGTCGGGCCATTTCTAGGCAGTAGATCGGGAGAGAGGGCAACCAAATATTTTTATAGCAAATTGTCTTATAAGGCTAGTACATGTTCCATCATATACTTAGTAATGCAAAATTTTTGAATCTTTGGCACTATTTTGAAAAACAAACATAGGATTTTTTTGGGGGGAGGGGGTAGGGTATAGCCTCTCATTTTTTTGCATGATAGACATAGCATATGCAATGGACTTTTCTTTGCAAACATTGTGCTTGCTTCTAAATTTCAAAGAAACAGCTCAATATATTTTATCAAGCTTCGTATGTTCATTGAGCGAGAGCTTACAATGTTGTCAACATAATGAGACATGATGCGTTTTTATGTCCAAACATTACTCCATACAATGTGTGGTTCATTGCAAACAATCTAGCTATTTATGTGAGGTGCCTGAAGGAAATCCTATAACTGCCTATTTTTTCTATCTAACTGCTAAACAAAATAGACACATGTACCAACTTTTCGAATGTAAGACATGTAATTACAATTTGTTTTTCATGCACCGCATATTGTTTAACATTTTCAAATTAAATGCTAAGCATCCTCCTTGCAGTGCCCCATTTGAAAATAACTTCTATCGCCACAGAAAAAAGACCCGCCGTAATCACATATGTTTAGGACATGTTTTATCTTTTTTCTTGAGTTTTAAAGAAACCAACAAATCATCAAGACTTGTTCCATGAAAAATTAAATATAATCATGGTAATAAACGCATCTATCCACAGCAGATATATGCACATGCCAACCACGTGCTCAGTGGAATGATATTATCGAGGAAACTCGAGCTGTAAACAGAACAGTTTTTCCCGATTTGCTGAAGTGGGGTTAAAATAGCTTTTTTTCAGTAATCAGACGATGCAATGCAACAAATAAAAGTAGTAAGTAATATAACCTAATGATTATTACTTAGTAATTTCTTGTCTTGATGTTATTATGGTCGCATTTATTCTAAAACCAATGCTATTCGAACTCTGTGTGACAGAGGAATGGCGGACGAAATAAACACATGGCCTCAGGAAGACACCCATATGAAAAATCAAATTTTCAAGAATTATGGATAATGACAAGAAAAAAGCGAAACAAATGATTGTAGCCATATTATCAATAAATCAAACTAACACTATATTCAATGCATTTTTCATCTCGTGAATGCTGTAGCTGCGCAGTTCTAACATGATTAATTTCCTCCCAATTAAAACAAAATAAACTTAATTATTAACTGATTTTGGTCTCTAACAGTAGGTAATTAGTGCATTAGCACTTTGAGTAACTTTGGGCTAGTTTAGTAGAGTATTAAGCGCATTCTTGGTATTTCTTATTTTACACCAGACTAGAGCCTATATGGCTTGTACATCCCCCTTAAGATAACACTCACAAGGTTTATATATAATGCCATCAAGCTGCAAAGAATGACAATTGTTGTTGTTGTTTTTGGACACTTTTCCATTCTGTACTTTATGCTCATATCAATTCAGGCAGAACAAGGTTCGTAAATATTAATGCATACGGCATTTTAGTTGCACCTCATCGGCACTGGTAATATTCCTCGTATTCGATACTCCCGATCGCCTTTTAGTCACAAAGTGCATGCATTGAACATCGTCGCAAAGATGGGTTTCTTCCTACTTTAAATACAATTCACGCGACATTGTCTTTTTTTCCCCAATTCCAATGACATGAGCAACTGAGGTCGCTTTGAATGTGCAACTTTTTTCCTTGCCATGGAAGAAGTATAGCTATCGAGTGTTTTACAATGTCTGTTTAGAACTGTCCTTACACCGGTCGTTTAAAGAAAGCACTTCTCAAGAAGCTACATTTTCTTAAATCAAGTGAATGAATCACAAATCATAAAGGTATAATGCGTGTTCAACATTCACCAAGGACATATGCTTTTCGTTGGCTTAGTGCAGTTTCTAGTTTACTTTCTATGCCTGATATTGAAAGATTATATTCCAAAGACTGTTCAATGCTCACGTTTAATATTGGAGTTGTTTTAGTTGATTTTAAGATGCTTTATAGTATTTCATGCAGCTATTCATCATCTTAAACAACTTCAACATTAATGTGGGCATGTAATACAGTGTCTGTGCTAGGAAAACTATCACTTAATTCAAGCCATATAATGAAAAAGATGTATGGTGCTTCAAGGAACCACGTAAATATTATGCTGCAAGCCAGCGTAAAACCATACAAGTAGTAGACTGCAATGCTTTGCGATTCTTTTAAGGGTCCTCCACACCATGTGACTTGTGACGTATATAGAGAAAAAATACTTTTACTTCCGGTTCAATCGAGTTTCTGTAAGAACGATTTAACCTAACACCGTTTGTAAACAATGAACACATGGCATGATCACGGAGTGACCGATGGAAAAGGATGTGCGGTTTTTTGTTAAATAAAAGAACAACAGACGTCTTGGATTATGTTACATACTAATTCGTAAACAACAGGTACCGGTATGAACGTATGAAACGTTCAGGTTATTTATACCTTCAGGCTAATCAACAGAGTCTGTTTTGATAGTTGAAATATCGGCACACTAATTTGTGCGTTTCAATAATACATTATCTCATTGCTGTTTATAAATATTAATAAAATAGTGTGTGTTTCTAGTTTTCCTCTGTTATATTTGTCCAGTTCAGTGGCCAGTAATTACTAAATATAGTATGGTGACGTATGCGGAGACTAGCCAAAGTTTTTGAGTCCCGGGCAACAGGAAAGATAACTCCAAAAAGGAACTTTCATACCAAAGATTTTGAAAATGTTTATTCTACATCAGTGCATTTAATTTTAATTCAATTTTTTTATGTAATCTAATTCATTAATGTTTTTTCTCCACAAAAAGAGTCCTTATTGATTTTTCTCGAAATGTATTTCAGAGAAAATGAGTTTTGTGTAGTTTTTATAAATAAAATAATTTTCTGTAAAAAATATGTTGATAGATAAAAATAAATTTTGATGGTTATTCTGTGAGCTTAATAATATACGAAAGGATAAGACAAAGTTTGTTGTGCTAGGTATGAAAATGCTCTTTGAAAAATTTCTTATAACTTGTGAAATAATTATTTTAAAAAATCAGTATAAATTACATTTTAATCCCTGGACAGTTTTTAAAGGTTGATATGCTTGTTAAAAGTAATGCTCAATAATATGAGAGCATAACCTGTGGGTGTGTGGAGGACCCTTAATTGGAGAATGGGTTTGATGAAAACGTCACATGTTGAGAAGTGCCTTCAACAAAATGCAGTTGTAACCCAGCCCGTTACAAGTGTATTATACTGAACTGTGATCCATGAAAAGCTTTTATGGGGGCTCCATAAGCTAAAGAAATTTGAGTAATACAGTGTATGACAAAATTCCTTTTTACGAATTGTGCTCAGCTTTTATAATTATTTATTTGTTCATCATCCTGACAAATGTGTCAAATACTCTCAATCATAAAAACCAAGAGATTATAAACATCACACTATTTATGAACAAAATGACTTGATATTCTAAGCAAGTTTTCAGTGGTTAAAAGATGATGAAAACATTAAAAACAATGGAATTAAATGAGACATGATTACACAACAATGTCTTATGTAAAAATTCAATACAGCTGTCACAGTCTTCTGAGCTAGTATGGCTTTGGTCGTCTGTCTTGTCTGCCCATATCACCTCCCCTAAAAAAAAAAATAGAATCATACATTTACAAAAACTTACTCCAGTAAAAATTTGTAACAGAAATATTCCTCACATAAGGTGAATGAACATTCATTGTAATGATTTAATTTTCCCTACAATTTCTCCCTCCTCTCAATAAAAACATTGCTAATACTAAACAATCTTGTATAATTATTTCTAAATGATCTTGTAATTAATGTACTTCCATTTTACAGCATCTAAATTACTTATATTCAAGTTTACCTAAAATACAGTGAAATCACTTAATTTCGTGGATGTTTGAATAAATGTTATTGTTTCAAGCATGGAAAGACCCAGGAATTTATTACCACCAAGAAATGTAAAATTACTACTAAACATTTTCCAACCTCAAATGAAATCGCCACAAACCAATATTTTTTCCCTCAAACCTTGAAAATTTGACCCCACGGAGTTCTCCGATTTTTACAGTACCTCCTCCAGACTTTAACTCTTCAGAAATAAAACACACAGTACCTGTCTCTGCCTCCTCTGTCTCCACCTCGTCCTCCCCGGAATCCACCACCACCACGGCCTCTGTCACCACCGAATCCACCGCCTCTACCACCGCCGAATCCTCCGCCTCTACCACCGCCACCACGACCGCCTCGGTCAAAACCACCGCGACCACCTCTCATTCCTCCTCTACCACGGAAACCTGAAGGAAATTATTCACAAAATGCTTTAAGTGTGACAAATGGCAACCCTCTCTTTTCAAAGTAAATGTAACTTAAATTTCACATAAAACATCTCTCTAAATTATTTCATTATTGTAAATACTGAAATTTTTCTGCTCATCCAATCAAAAGGTGAATGCTTTAAAGGAAAAATTTTAATTTTTTTTTTTACAAATCTATATGTAATGATGTATTGCCAAGGCAATGAGAATTGTATTGATCTTACCACCATCATCTCCTCCCCCACCTCCTGGCCTGGGAGCATTACATCTGTTACAATTATTTCTCCAAGAGAAATTGTTGTTTCCACATTGTCTACAAGAAACAATATTGAATGCAAATTTGCAAAGTACAAAACACAGACCACTTATGAAAGAAAATTTGAGATTGAATTGGAATTGAATTCAATTGTTTGCCATTATAATATATCAAGGAAATGGTCATTTTCATAGTTTAATCACCGGACACACTAAACTGTCTGCTGAGCCAATACTTTTATCACACCCAAGGAATTAGAAATGTTTCTTCACAAACTTTTTTGAAGTCAAGGTACACAATTATCTTTTTTTTCGAGATATAATGCAAAGTGTAATATGGAACATTTGTGAGTAAAAAAAGATATCACAATGCAGCAGACAGATAAACTCTCATAATTTAACACAGATTGATCAATTAACATCAGCTGAATACTTACTCATTAGGACAGGTCCAGTCTCCTTCTCTGCCACCTTCAAAAGAAGAGAAAACTTGTTACATTTCACTTCACAATCACAAAATGTTGTGATATGTACAGCAAACTTAGGATTTATCTCAAATGAGTCAGTACACACGAACTTACCATCACCACCACCTCCACCGCCACCACCAAATCCACCACGACCACCTCGTCCTCCGCCGCCGCCACCACCTCCTGTAAAGTAAAACAATCCAGTTACACAATTTATAAACTCATGGTTTTAAGGTCTTTCCAGTAAGAGATTTGGAATTTTGACTTTCATAATGTACCTAGCAAATCTTTAGAAAAGACTAAGGAGATAAACATTTGTCTAGAAATTCACTTTTAATGATAAAGAACTCAATGGGCAATAACATCCACTATTTTTAAAGTGTTGTCATATTTGGACTATGTAATTCTTATGAATGTGTCTACAACTTTGTTCCCTATTTTTGCTTCAGCCTAAGTTCTTGACACTGTGCTTTGAACAAGTTAAATATCAATCACACGACCTGGAGCTCAGCTGAGCTACAAGAAAACCTCATTGAACACTTGACTTACCGCGGCCAAATCCTCCTCTGCCGCCTCCACCTCTTCCTCCTCCAAAGTTAGTGTTCATCCTCCTCGTGGCAATCTCTACCTTTATTGTATTACCACTGAAGTCTTTTTCTGTAAAACAAAGACCCAATTAAATCATTGTCAATTAACCGTGAACTAGTATTGTATGTAAGTTTTTTTTAAGACATTGATCTACAGACCATTAAACCAGTTAATAGCTGCCTTTGCGGTCTCTGAATCATCATAGGTGATTGTGGCTTCTCCCTTTGGTCTCCCAGTGTTCTTGTCTTTATATATCCATACTTTAGGTTTTCCTGTTCTTTTATCCGTCTGAAATTAAAACAATGCCATTTTGAATAAATCGTTCTTTAAAATTTTGGCTATTCCAAGTTTGATTTATTTGAAAAATAAATATTACACTCAAATCAAATTTTAAAATTGCTTAAATACAGCGTATTCAGGTCAAAATATAAATGAACAAACAAATATCTATTGTTTCTTGCTTTTGAGGTCTTTTTGATCAAAATGCTTCGAAAAATTTTGATTTTTAATGCAATATTTTTGGGGCATAAAAGTTATAGTCAAGGTTTAAGTTTTCAAAAGTTGAACTTCATGGTCTACCAAAAATCAATATTCATCCAGGAATGCTTTGTAGGTAAAAATGCAGATGTGAAAAATAGCTAGCTCTCTCTTTCACAGTGCAAAACCTATGGCCAATATAAAAGTCAAATGAGATTTAATGCCCCCCCCCCCAAATTTTTTTAATCATGCATTAGGAACTTGTATTGGTGTGTATAATACAGTATGAATGTATGGATAGTAATTATATCTGTAAAATAAACACCGTTATATCTAACCTTAATAACACCAATGCTGCCAAAGTGCTGCACTAGACCATCTTCATCAATATCTTCAGGTAAGCCAGATACAAATATGGTGTCCTCCATCACCATCATATCTCCACTACTGCTACCTAAAAGTGACAGAAAAAACACCTTAATTAAGCAAGTCTAAACATCTTCAGGCTATCTAAACTTAATTCTCTGGTTCTCCGGCCAATTTTCTCCAAAACAGATGCGGGAGGGAGGCATTTTATTTATCATTTTATTGGCAATAAAGTAGAGAGGGAGGTTTTTTTTTAAAATTCTTTTTTTTGAATTTTCTTCAAAATAAAGATTTTTTTTAATCACAGATATACCTTCCATGTCTGATCATAATGTTTGCTTTATCCATTGCTTATCAACGTGTGAACATGGTAGGCAATATCTTTGAATGTATTTTCAAACAAGTAGCCAAAATCTCTTGGAAAATGGCTACCAGAAGTGATATTTGATTACTAAACTACGTAATAATGAGGACGGAACCTTTTTTCGGGATTGGTCTCCGCAATACCAACTTTTTATTTTATCAAAAATACAATAAAATTAGCAATGCAGCTACCTCAAAACAGATGCATGTGGGCTTGAGAACCAGAATTTCATTTTAAGGTAGCCTAATCAAAGTTCAGATGTCTCAACATATTTTATAAATGTATGTAGAAATAGAAATACTTACCACCACGGTCATCCCTGCCTCTGTCTCCTACAAAAATCAACAACATCATTAGCAAGATGCTTATTGTCATATGTTCTTCTTTATAAAAAAAATCATTTTTGCTTCAAAACGTAAAATTTCCATTGTCCAATAGACTGTCTTAGAATAGAATTCATAATTTCATACCATAGAATCTAATAACCCAACATTGCTATTTTACATCACCATCTTTGTAATACTGTATATGCACAGTTTATGCAGTTTTAAATCATCATATTTTACATGCAACCCCCAATAAGCACATAGAGAACATTTTACAGTGGTAGTTTTATACAAAAGATCTTGTACACAATTGATTTTCACACTTCATTCACTGCCCAATACACTTTCTATCTGTGATAATTACACTCCTAATGTATCACACTTTTCTTTGTGTGCATATTTTCCCCTATAAGTTGGTAATGGTACCAATACCAGTTGAACTGTCAACTATTTTTTACCAAAGAAACAAACCAGTTTAAAAAAAATAAATAAATTTACACCTTTCATTCAAGATTAAATGTTCATTGTTTTACAGTTGTCCTGTTTCTTTACGGAGTTAATACCACAATGACTGCCCATTTTGCTGAACTCAACCAATTTTTACTTATTAGCGGAAATAACTTAATATTTTTCTAATTCAACTCCTACACGATTACACTTGGCAAATTATTGTGCCATTAGTCTGTTTCTCATCCATTACACTGGGAATACTTGGACTGGGAATTTGATAAACCAACCTTTTTTTTTTGCATATGGAATGGTACCATTTATTGGTATCAGTTATATCATTGGAGGGATAAAAACTTTGTTGGGACACCACAAATATCTTCATCTTCATGAACATTTCAGCTTAATTTTTTTTTCATAGTACAGTAAAACTCGGTTATTACTAAGTCACTGGGACCTATGAAATTACTCCGTTTTATATACATATAAAGAATTTGTTATATCTAATAGCTGGGGATCCAAGATAACTTCACTATATCCATGAATTCACAAAATCTGTGTTTGTACTAAAGGAGTTTTATTGTAGATCATTACTTTTACACCTGAAGTCACATGGGATACATTGCATACTTTTAACCAACAACCTCAGTTTGTGGTAAGAAAGGAAGGTTTGTATGTTTGTAAGCCATTCAACTATTAACTCGAATCGATTCTGTATCTTCCCGATACAATGTTAATGTTTTTTAAGTAACAACATAAAACAGAGACTGTATAAAAATTTGGATGGTAACCTAGTTACCTGACTTACCACCAAATTTGCTGAAACCTCCACGACCACCACTGAAATTATACATGGGTTCATTATCTCGACTGAAGCCTGTAGGACCTACAGACTCAGTCGAGACAAGTGTTGTCCTCTGGGAGCCTCTGTAGCTGGTTGTCTATACCCCTAACACTGCCTCAAACTCGCGGCAGTTTCTTAACTCAACCATGACAAGGATGTAGACTGTTGCAAAGTCACCCTACACAATCCCAAAGGTCTAGGTTTCTAGTAAATATGTTGTTAACCTTTTGTTTATAAAACCCTACTCCTCTGTGGCTCTGGTTGACCCTAAATTCTACATTTCTGGGGGAAGTATACTGTATTTCGCTTGTTGGTTTTAACATACACTTAACCTTTAAATTGTGTTTGTCTAAAATGGGATGATATTTTTCAATTTGCCGTCTGGATACACCGTCTTCTTTTGTTTTATAAAACCAATTCCTATTTAGCTTATCTCACATTCCTTGTTGCCCAAAACTATACAACCAATATGATTATTCATTAATATTTCCATTTGTTGCTTTGCCCGTTATGTAAATTATCCCACTTTCCCAACTATCATTGATGCCTTGGTATACCCAACAAACTAGAAAGTGATTCCTTAGTGTCATTGTTAAAATCATGGATATCCGAATAATTGGGCTATTAATATTTATCACTTATTTTATTGCACAAGAATGGTGCAGAAACAAGAATTGTGCAGAAGAGGGTAATGCAATACAAATACCGATATATTTCATATTTTGTGGAAAATGGATTGGGGTGTCATTATATAAACACACATGTAGCTTTTCATTTAATTCTGGTTAAATAATAAAGCACTTCCACAAAACTTATGATCATTAGCACATCTCAAGAGGCAAGATCATCATATTCATCTAACTATCTATATTCATTCTTTCAATTTATTTGATCATGAACATACACCAATACTTGTGTTTAACCAATGTACTTCTCATAAACTTTTGAACCAGTTGGAATATGCATGACCAATTTATCAATAGTTACATAGTTCTTTATCAGACAGGTACATGAATTTTATCTTTACTTATCTAATGACGATGAAATATATTTTACCAGGTTATAAAACTTATGTTGGGACATATCACAAATATTTTTTTTTTAAATACAAGGTCTAGGAATTTCTTTGATACACAAGAAACACATCACAACAACATAACCAAAGTCTTTGTACACTACAACCAGAGCCACATGTATTGCCCCTGCAAACTCTTTTTACTGTACACGTTTAAACCAAATGATAAAATATTATACCCAAGGACTCGCTGGACAAGCAACACTACAGCTTTATTACTTCTGCAGCCATTACAGGGAAGGGATACTTTCAAATTTATTAAAGATAAATTATGTTACATGTACAAATTAAAATGTTACTATGACACATCTTCTTTGATTGACCCAAAAGTCATCACTTTTCAATACATAAACTAATACCTTTGAGTTTCACAAAGTTTAAAGATATTTAATTTATTTTACTAGTTCATCATTTACTTTGAATTCATAACACAATATGACTTTTAAAACAGCAGGGCTCTACGACACTTTTTGGTAAAGGAGTCAAGGCTGTTAAAAATGGGGCAATTTGCCACACACAAGGAAACCATTACACATTAAAACACAATTTAGTAAAACATATTTTTTAGGTGTTTTGTTGACAATTTTATTCCTGTTTAAAGATTCACAGCAATAAAAGTATCAAGTTTAACTACAATTAGGAAAATTTGTATTTTGTTCGAAAAATAAATTAAGATTGAAAACAGGTTTCTTAGCAGCTCTAATTGTAGATTGTAGGGATATTTATTACAGTTCATGGTCCATTTACCTTCTCATCTATTTTATGCAAAATGTTAATGTTCAGGACAAACATTGTGATAAAAAGAAAGATCTGGTTGTGAGGGAAACCTTCCATATAAAACTAATCAATTTTTTTTTTTTGGCTTCAATTTCATATTTAAAAAAAAAAATCTATTTCAATAATTAATGAAATAAATGTATGTTAGCTTCAGAAACCTCTCATCACAACACCCCTTTGTGATGCTTATGGGTGATCTTCAGTCTTTACACAAACAATTGCATTTCTATTTGATATGTACTGGCTATAAATGTAATTAGATATAATTGTTAAAATTTTGTCTTGTATGCTTCAGCCATACTTTATTTTTTCCCTGTTGTCCATCATTTGATTTGTTATTTTGACTGTGATTCATTATGATATCAATAAAATGAATTCAAATATACCAATTATCATCAGTACTAAATGCCTACAATTATCATCAGTACTAAATGCCTATATAACACAAATCTTCAATTTATTATAAAATATTAAAAGGAAATTGCAGTGTGAATTTATGCTTATATTCCTTTACAATTCACACAGTTTACACCATATTAACAATGGCACTTTTTTGGGCAAAATGAAGTTTTACAAATTTGTCACTTTTTATTGCAAAAGTCACAAGAGTCACAATGAACCTTTACACTCATTTCATTTAAATGGCTGCAGATTCGGTAGAAATGGGACAGGGACCTTAAATTAAGTAGAAGTGGGCCAGGGACCTACTCTGTACCAGCGAGTCCAATTTAATCCTTAATTTATTCAGCACAGAAAAGTGCCTTTTACTTCACCAAACCTTCAATAGGTCACAAAATGTTTTTGCAACAAAATACATAGTCAACATCGATTCTTATGGTCACCTGTTGGAAATAGACTCTAAAATTGCATATATGGGTTAAATTAAAGTTTACACCATTTTGACTTGCATGCAACAGTTGCCAACTTTTTTAACCTATAAATGCTTATTTCCCGATATATTAACGCTTATTATGCGCTTACCCTTCTTAAAATAAATCTAATGAAAAGTGACCTACCCATATCCACCGCCTCCATCTCGTCCTCCACCACGACCACCTGTGATAAGAAACAAATACAGATGTCTTAAATACAAAGCATGGCAATTTCTTCACAAGATTACACATCAAATTGATTGAATGCTCAAAAGCAAGTTTTACCTCTTGCACTCAATAAAGCCCGTCAAACAGGGTTATAACTCTTATTCATTTCTACTAACCTTTACAACCAAATTAACCACTAGTATTCATATTCATAATTATCTAGATCAATGATCCCATCTTTAACTCCTTACCTCTCATGCCCCCTCGGTCACCATATCCCCCGCCCCTGTCTTGTCTGTAGTTATCTTGAGATCCGTAACTTCCTCCACCATAACCACCACCCCCTGACTGTGGTCCCCCTCCATAGCTGCCGGCCTGACCCCCACTCTGTTGACCATATCCCCCACCACCCGAAGCTTGGGCCTGATAACCTGTAAGTTACAAGGTCTTTAGTTATATCCCCAGGAGACTAAGGAATACACTATAAAACCATATTACTCTACTCATCTTTTCCAAGACAGAAATATACAAACCCAATGAGTGCCGTGCATTTTTAACCCCCGGTGTTTTTTGGTGTGATTTTGTTTTGTACTGTACCTGATTTGGGGTGACTTACCTCCACTTTGTTGGCCATATCCCCCACTCTGTCCACCATATGACCCTGCTCCACCTTGTGATTGGGTCTGATAACCTAAAATTAGACAGAACACTTGTGTAATTACATGCAACTTTTAAAAGAGATTAAGAGTGCTCCATGGGATTAAAGCCTTTATTCTTCTTACAGTCTTCCTATTTCAGACATTCATTTCTGCACATGGTAATGAATAATGCACAAGCTTCTAATGAAAAATACTGAAACTCAAGTGTGCTTATTACAAATGTGTGTGTGTGTTTTTTTTTTTTAAAATTCTTAATACCAAACTAAACAAACTTCAAACGTAAAAATTACAGCATATCTTATCTTGCAACACTTACTTGCATTGCATATACATATATCCATAAGGGATATCCATATAGATATTAAAATTATTTATTAATTTGTTTCGTTTTTTGTGGATTGCATAAAGACTCTTCCTCAGCAAATTTAAAGAATAATTTTCATGATGGCCCAACTTAACTTCTTTTATTACAAAAATGTCATGCTCTTTATTTGTATACAATAAAGTATGAAATTATTGAAATTAAAGAAAAACTTTAGAAAACAAATCAGTAAAATTAAAAGTAACATGTAAATTTACATTTAGGTAAAAAAAACAAAACAATATATATGTATAATTCCTGTGCATGCAAAACCTTTCTCATTCACTTGTCCATAAAACTGGACATAGTGAACCTTCCAGTCCAAAGGAAAGGGAAATGCATAAAAGACCTATGAATCTTATCACCAAGCTTATTATAATAAAATGACTATAACTCTGACAAAGGATACATATTAAATAGCAGTAACCCAAACCTTGTTGTCAAGAAACAAATAATTAAAAATTACCTCCTTGTTGAACATATGATGCATAATTTTGAGCAGTTTGTCCAGCTGTAAAACCATTGATGTAATGTACAACATACAAGGAGCAACGAATAATAAAACTACTACTGTTAACCAGACAAGAGGGCTTCAATGAGAACTGACCTCCTTGTCCATATCCACTCTGTTGTTGCTGGCCATACTGCTGCTGGCCCCCGTATCCCCCTGAGGAATCATATGACCCCTGGGCTGCAGGCTGCTGTCCATAGCTGGCACTCTGGGCTCCTGCAGTCTGTCCAGCTTGCTGTCCATACGCACTTTGGTCATAACCTGTGTAACCTTGCTGTTGATATCCTTGAGTTGCCTATAAAATGTAATTTTTACTTAACTTTACCTGTTTTTTATATTATATAATATATCAATAAAATGAATTTTCATTAATTTGGTGGTAGAATCTTACTGTTTGTCCATATGTTCCACCTGGCTGCTGTCCATAAGCGCTAGCATCTGTTGACTGACCACCATATCCACCATAGCTACAGAATAATACAACAGAAATAAAGAAAGTCATGTTTAACAGTAAATATTTGATTAATTTTTTTTTAAATATCAAACATGAAGATATATGGCTTGTGCATTCATGAAAACAGTGGATTCCATTTCCATATCATTTATTCAGAAAATGTCGGAGCTTGTCTTCACATGAATGCGACATTTTTTGAACATGTACAGGATTTTAAAGTTGATGGTTAACATGTGAAATTCAGAAAATTCCCGACACAGAAATGTTTCTTATTACTGAAAAGAGGAACAATTCTTTTTCAGCACAACAGATACTATTAAAAGAAGGGAATAGGCCTAGTTCTCAACCTGTTGAAGTTGTTCAAATTATTTTCGGAGTGGATCTGCACTAATTTATTTAATGCAGCTTCTGAGTATATAAATACTCTGTTACGGATCAAAATCTAAATTTTAAAGATTTAAAAATGTCTAGTCATTGAAAAGATTTGAAGACAAAAGCTTTGTATAAATTTTTAAGATACTTTTCATGCGAGCATTGTACTTAAAAATTAAAACAATTATTAAAAAAAAACCTCACCCGCCAGCGGCTGTAGAATAACTGTATTCTGAAAAAAAAATTATCTATTAGGCCTAATTCATACTCTATTTTTTTTCCGTAGCACATGGCCCCATTACAGGCATTATCATAAATTACAAAATGTAATATACCAAAGCGAAAATATTGTTTGTTCTATGTATGGTTAAAATGCTATGCTATCTATTTTCCATAATATATAGTCAATTCTTTAATCCATGCATAGATCTTAGTAGCAAATATATTTTCTAAATGGAATACTTACGGCTTGCATCCGCCATTATCGCTTTCTTTCCGGCTGGATGTCACGTGATACAAACGCGTGCGTGTCGTCGTAATCACGTGCCTTTACGGAAATAGTCGATTCTTTTCCCTCGTAACTCATCGGGGTGTTCCGGAAAACACGATTGCCCTCGATGAATATTTGATCGGGTGTGGTGTACACATGAAGACTTCGAGTCATCCCATAGCAACAATAAATAAATGAGATATATTTGAGAATTATACCTTTTTTTTTGCTTTAACATCCTACTAGCCTGACAATGCTATTGAGTGAAAATACAGAAGGCCCAAGCGAAGTGCCAAAACTAATACAGGTAAACAAATATGCTTTGCTAGAAGGAGTTTCAGCTCAAATTCTATCCTAGATAATTGTGTTTTTGACTTGGTCATTTTTTGAAAGAAGAAATCGATTACTGCATCACTCAAGCTGTATGCAAAAATTTAGTAATATATGATGATGTACACATGATTATTTTTCTTGTTTTTCAGCCAAGAAGTCACAAAGCAAAAGTTTGTGTTTGGTAAGAATTGTTTTTTTTTCATTTTACTTGTAAAGTTATTTTAACAATTTTGATAATTGACTTGCAAGATAAACATCAGAATTCCCCATTTATTTCCCAAAATAAATCATAGTAATTGTAAATATAAAATTATCCAAAGCGAAAGTTTCTACATTTGAAAAAAAAGTGTGCACATGATGGGGATCGAGGTATACATTTAAGCGATGAATTATTATTTTTATGCCTCCCTTCACAGAAGGAAGGGCGTATTGCTTAGCTGCTGTCTGTCAGTCCAACATCAGTTTCCATCCATTTTCTTCGGAGAGGTTGCACATATTGAAATGAAATTTGGTATAGATTTATAATAAGAATATCTAGGTCAAGTTCTATTTTGGGTATGATCCAGCCATTTTGGACAGAGATAGTTCCCCATGGACTTTCATTTTCTATGAAGAGATTGCTTATATTGATATGAATAATAATAATAATATCATAAGAATATCTAAGCCAAGTTCTGTTCTGCTATGCTGGGTATGATCCAGCCATTTTGGACAGAGATAGTTCCCCATGGACTTTCATTTTCTATGAAGAGATTGCTTATATTGATATGAATAATAATAAGAATATCATAAGAATATCTAAGCCAAGTTCTGTTAAGGGTAGGATCGAGCCAATTTTGCATTAGATTTCCATTCAATTTATAGGCAAAAAACGTGTAATATAAATATTTTACTATAAATGTACAATCCATAATTTGAAATTAAGAAGCAAATAATGTTAAAGTGATGGTTTTCAGGTCTGACTTGACTGTGAATGATGTTGACAGAATTATTGAATCACTGAATGCTGACCACATTAAACAGTAAGTTCTAGAAGATATATGCAAGTGTATTGGTGCAACAATTTTTTTTTTTTTAAATTTGATTTTCCAACTTTTATTTTGACTTTTCCAACTTTCTGGATTTTGAACTTTATTTGGAGATTTTCTAACTTTTTCTTTAGGTTCATACTTTATTTATTATTTCAAATTTATTCATTTTGTCATAAACAAACAAATCATCTTTAAAATGATACTATCAAAATAAGTGACCTATCAACCTCAGGTTTATCTATGGAGACGGCTGCCCC
>PRKT01000004.1:2914306-2929521 GCA_003671525.1 Saccostrea glomerata | reverse complement strand
AAAAAAAACGGATTATTCTAACCACATACAGACCAGTTCTAAGCAAATTTTTATATTTAAATATCAAGGTAATCAGCTTCAACTGTCCATCATGTTTGTGATATATTACAGAGTGCTGGCAGATGTATTCAATTTGGATGACCACAAAGAGAATCTGAAGACAGGAATTGTTATGGACCTGTACTTCTACACTCTGCAATTCGCCAGGGACAACAACTTCACCAAAGAAAAAACATCCGCATTTTTCTCAATTGTTAAGAAAACACATGAAGTGTGCATAGGTAACAATTTTCTGGCGTTATAATATTCTATCAGACAATTTCTATGGTAGCTCTTTTGATTTAATTTATAATGATTATATGTAATGTTAGATCCAATTATTTAAAAACTGATATCTGTAAATATCCACACCCTGGTAAAAAGCTGTGCAGAGCAATATTGCTAAATAAAATTATAGCATGCATGCAAAGAAAACCCCAACATCCTATTTTTATGCTGATAAATGTTTTATAAGCATTAAAATTAGAATGAAAAATATTCCAAAGATATAAAATTGATTTTCAGAGACACCATTTGGAAATTTAGACGAGACATTTAACTATTTCAAAGATCTACTCCTCTGTCATGCTGTCAATGTAAGAACACAAAATTTTTTTACAAACATATGCCTTTAGACAGTATTTTATACTTTTTTCCTCCTTAAATAGTCTCGGCTCAATTATTTCACATTTCGTTCTTGTTAGAGACCCCCCCACAGCATTGAATTATTTACACCAGATGAAATCCGGAAAATCACAGAGTACACTGTCAACACTTACTTCAGACACTTCAAGATGTACAAGTATGCCTTCACACCTCTGGTACGTCTAAACCTCCAGCATATTTTTTTTTCATTACATAAAATAATTAAGAAATCCTATCATTGAATTCATTACCATTTGCTCTTTCAGGTTCGACTTGACCTCTCCCTGACTTACACAGGAATGCCAGAGACCCCACCCCCATCTGAAAGTATGATAAATTTCTTTCAAATACATTTTTAATTTCATTACTTTACATCTCAAAATTTAAATTTTTTTTCCAGAAGTAAATTAATTGATTTTCATATAGAAGAATTGTTATGATTTAATTAATTAGTAGTGTAATAGGTGGCCTTGTTTTGATTGACAGCTGCCGAGGCCCCGGCTGAGGATGATCTGGCTACAGAGGAGGCCCCGGAACCAGCAGAACCTGAGCCGACAGAGGAACCTCCGGCACAACCAAAGTCACCAGAACCAGGTAACGGAACTCATGGGAACATGGCCAATAATGACCCAAAAGGCTGTCATTTTACAAATCCTACTGTACATGTACGGTAACTCATTGGAACACGGCAATTAATGTCTCAAAAGGATGTCATTTTACAAATCCTACTGTACATACATGTATAAAAGTCTTCGTGTCATAGATAAGCCAACATAACCATTTACAACTAAACATTCAAAATTGCTCTATGCAAAAAGGAAATATTTCATTTTGTTAATTCACACATATTGGACTTAGTTTTCTTTTCTCTATTCTTACTAGTGGAGTTGGTTCTCATCTCTTGAAAAGTTGTAAATCATCAAACTTTACCTTTAAAATCATTATCTTTCATCTGATGATCTGCATCTGTTGACATGATCTACAACTCTTAATCAGTAATAATATATCCTTATCAACTAAATTATTGTCTCTTGATATATTTTTCACTTTTGTATTTTGAATTTTTAGAAGAGTCCAAAGCACGCAAGGAATTAAGGGCAATGGTGCAGAGCTACTTATCTGATGAAATTAAGAAAATGAAACTATCAGTTGAAGAACAGCTAAAGGTTACCGAAGAATCCCTCAATAAAAAGATAGACATTGCTGAGGGAGGAGGGAACAAGTCTGGAAAAGGGGGGCGGGGCTCTGCCAAGGGCAAGAAAAAGTAGTTTGATATTAATATTGTTGACTGTTGGACGTTTTTTGTATTTGATTTCATGTTTAAATATTAAAAAATAAAGTATTTTGTATATTCTTTCTTTTTTATTTAACAGTGTCATAAACATGATAAACAAACAATCAAATAAACAGAACAAGAACTACTATAATGCTCACTTGAGTCAATATTCTCTTCCTGAGAAATGAATGTGTGAAACTAGATACATGTATAGTGAGCTGGCTTCTGTGAGTTCTCTGCAAATCCAAGGTCATGATTCTAGCCTTTTCTATACACAATTCATAGAGGTTAGATATCAATTTTACAAATTGTAGCTATCTTATTCTTGGGGTTCTTTATATACACATTTTAGATATTCTTTTTCCCAATTATTGATCAATAGATGAATTTTCATTGAGGTGATATAAGTGAGAGTTAATTCTCCATGGCCGCCAAATTGTAGATCAACATTCCCTGATCCCTTCATTTTTTAACCAAGTTCAATTTGCTATACTGGTTACTGAGGTAAAGATATTAAACAATGTTTTCCTTATGAATACATGTTTGTTGAAGCCTCTTTTCATTCACAATTTCAAGATTGTAAATATTTTTCCCCATATATTTCTGGCATGCATGTTTTATATTGGTTGCTCAAAGAGGAAAATTCACTACTTTGCCCTACAAGATCATGAAGATGGCGACCAAGGGGAAATAACTTCGAGGCAAAATATGTCATAGGAAAACCTCTATTTACTGCAGTCAATTACTTGATTTAATTTTTTAAAAAATTTAATCTACATTACATAGAGATGACTGCATATCAATATAACAAACTGGGCAAATTTTCTAAAGAACATGATTTCTAAGGACTTTATATATTTAGGTGTAAAACTTTTTTTAATCATATTGTCGCCATGTCTTTGCTTCAGTTGCAAGTGAACAAATCTGTAGTCACATTATATGAAAAAATGCTAAATTATAATCTATATAACATGTAATTTTTATAATTAAAGTGGAAAGATCTTCTTGTCTGATTTATTTGCCTTACAATCTTTGAGACAAAACTGAACCATGATTCTTTTCCTTACAGTTACCGGTATATATATGATGGGAAATCAATAGGCACAATAAAATTCTTCATCTTCAGTCTTCACTGTACAATTCTGGTACTTTTATTACTTTTATCAGTGGTAAAGAGTTAACTCAATCTTATACAGTAATACTGTAATGTCCACGTCAGCTAACCTTCTGTCGTTTGGAGGACGGTTCTTCACTGTTCTGTTCTGTGGTACTGTCTGCTGTGGGGGTCACTATATCTCTCACTCCACCCATCTGTAATATGTACAGAGAATTCATTTACTTAATACTCAAACTATTACCAGTACATATACATACATGTATGAAAATAGTGCTTTAAAGTTTCATTTTTATACCCAACCATGAATATGGCCTGGGCATAAGTTGTCATCATGTGTCTTCTGTAGTCTCTACTGTCCATCAACACTTGTTTTTTTAGTTCACAGATAATAATAATCAAAGATAACTTACAGTGATTTGGTATGGCACTCTGGTCTCTTCTTTACTGGGGGACTTGTAGAGCCAGGCCCATCTCTTCTGGGCCTCCCAATACAAGATTACACGAATTGTACTAGCGTGTCCCCAGCTCTCACCCAGGGCCGGCACAAGGCGGGAATCTTCTCCCGGACTCAACTTTGTGGTCATTTGATTGGTTAAAACTACCTGGAATTCATAAAAGTTTTTGTTCTAACTAAATACTCACATGCCGATTGAGTATTCGTTTCTCAAATCAGCTCCAATCTTTGGCTCAAATTCTGAATCAAGGGGGCATGTACTTTATACTCTGTTTATTTCTGAAGATTATCAGCTGTGTTGCACTGAACCAAGGGGATGACAGATTTCATGAATTCAGAATTATGAAACACTCTCTGAATAGAAGCAACTTTTCGTTAAGTATAAACTAGCTATGATTCTGGATTACAACAATTCTCATCTGTCAAAAATACATGTACATACTCAAATGGATTTTATGTAAAGTCATACTAATAGGCATATAATTATCTACTTTATCCAATAAAAAAATTCAAGAATCACAAGACTCGAATAGTAATTTTAACTGTAAGCGCTTTCTGCCTTTTAATGGCTCTTCAGACAGTTACAAAATTGAATATAAAATCATTTTAACTGTAAACGCTACTTTATATATGGATACAAAGTACTCACTGCAATCTTAAACTCAGTAGCGAGTTTGATAAAACTTTGAGCCATCGCTGTAAGTAGCCTTGTTCTGAGAGACAAATCATCAAAGTCGTGACGGAAATGGAAGGCAACACTGTCTACAAGGACAACTCTGACCTGAAAGACAAGGGAAAATGTTCCTTATCTCTACCCTTATACATTATAAAACAATATACAAATAATGTCAAGTCGATAGTCCATTGTTTATAACAGTATTAAATGATGTTCAAAAGATATTTCACTTACAAATACATGTACATTGTATTTACAAGTAAGGCACAGGAAGTCTAAGACTGTAGAACTACATGTACATGTATAATTTGGAAGTCTAAAACTTATGTCAGAAACTTACATTTGGATGTTGTTTAATAAACTCTGGTAAGAGGTGCACTGTTGCCAGGAGCTCTACATAATCATGACATCTGTAGTAGTGGACCCGAGACAGCACAGAATCTACAGTCATTTTGTCTCCTGTCAAAATCACATAACCAGGGGGATAATTAGGTTTCTTTTTTGCTCACTGGTTTTTGATCACAAACAACACATTTTGTAGCTAGAATTATAATCTACAGTAAAAAAAAAAAAAAACAAGTCTTCAGTCTTTACTGTATGTACATTTTCCTAAGTTAGGTTTGTGTTATGTTTTAGCCCTCTTGTCTAGCCATTTCCTGACAGTAATGTTTCTGATACCTTTCATTCCTTCTTGTCTGGCCATTTCCTGACAATGATCCACAGTAGCTTTTGAGATGTCTACCAGCCTCTCCACAATAAAACTCCCCTCTGTATCAATGTAGACTGCCTCCCCTTCTAAACCTCCAAAATGTTCGGGAATTTGAACATCCACTGCTATTTGCATGCTGCAATTGTGACAGAGAATTAAATTTGAAAAATCATGGATGTTGATAGGAAATAGCAGTCCAATTCTCCTTCACAAGGAGAGACATTTGATATCAATAGATAAGCCAATGCTTTTGTAGCTTTTTTTTGTTTCTCTTTCAATTTTTTAACATTATTTCACAAATTGTTGCAAAGAATTATAAAAATTTTATCATAATGTAAATGACCAGTTATAGAGCAATTTACATCACATAATTGTTTCAACCAAGGCATGCTATAAATTAAAGATAGTCCAAGTTAAAATAGCTTTTCACAAAAGAATCGTATTCTCAGTTATACCAACATTTAGAATGAACTTTACTAAATAATAACTTCTCCTTATTGGTTACTCATAGTTTGATAAACTTAAAAGACTTACCACATTTGTGTTTTACCGACACCAGGGGCACCACAGAACTCCGTGATTTTACACAGAGGAATGCCCCCTCCCAGCATCTCATCCAGACTCTGTGAGAATGTGATGATTGAGGGCAAGGACTGCTCTTCCTTTAATCTTTCTAGGGCTGACACAGCGGATTTAGTTGCATTGTTTTTGCCACTTCCAGTAGTAGCTTCTCCGCTGACCAATTTCAAAATCTCCAAACTCTCCTCCAATCCTATCCCAGTTTCTGTCAATGTTTACATCAAAGTAAGGACAAAGCATGCACGGTAAAAGTTCAAGTGTATTAATCATTGATTTATGGTAATTATTACAGTGGGTATGCTCTTCATCTGCTTTTGAATAAATCTACTGTAAATTGACACTTGTTCATAACTGTTTTTATTTGCAATTCTGATTTCATCAATTGGAAATCCACTTGCAATAACAATTTGAATTCCTTGACTAAGGAATAATTTGCATTAAGTAACCATTAAATAAATGGCTTGCATCATAAATAGAAGTTGGTTTACAGTTATTAACATGGTTGAACTTTGATCCTGTTGAAAACAATAGGACTTCTTTGAAAACTTTTTCACATTAAAAATAAAAAAATCTTGTGATTACTTCAATAAACTTTAATATCTTTAAAAAAAATGAAGAAGCATATTCCTCAACCTGAGCGATCCAAATAAGGAGGGAGGTGTTTGCAACATAGGAATATGGCCAAAAAAATTAATTTTCTTAAAATTTGAAAATACAGATGATTTGACTGTAACAAATTTAGTAGAATACATGAAGCATATCTACTCACCTTTGCTTAATTCAGAAGGTTTCAAGTTTTTCAGATCCTCCAGAACAAGAAATCCTGCTGTTGTAAGCTTAGCTTTGTGAGCTGGGGCAATAGGAAATGAACTTAGTTCTCTTTGTGACTGCATAGTAATGTTACCTCTTTGTTTTAGCCTAAATAATAGTAAAATAACAAAATTTGAGAAAAAGTTGACCATACAGGGTTACAACATAAGTCAAGTCTAACTAAGCTATTAAATGTTAGTCTGGCATTTATACTCAGGAAGCGCTGTCCATGTGATCAAGTGAAGGTTGGTAGCTGTTGCACCATTTTTTTTTTTATCAATCAACATCCTATTTTGTTCCCAATTTTCACTGAAAGTTTGAGGATATTAATTTTGGCTGTCTGTATATCCATCTGTCTGTATTTCTGTTCGTCTGTAACACTTTCAACTCAGGTGAGCTTATCTGATCACATTTTTCTGTAGTTCATCTCTCTGTCTATACCGTACGTCTATAAACTTTTTACACTTTTTACTTCTTCTCCAGAACCACAGAAGCTTATCAGTTTCTTATTATTATTTTGCATGTATATTATGTGACTAGATTTAGAAAAGGAAATTTATTTCCAACAAAATATTTACATCAAAATGCATTGTTTCGAAAAATAACCTTACCAAGGCAAAATCATTCAGTACATATAAAACCATGAAGGAGGTGTATTGTTTCACCCCTATGATTTGGCTTGTTAATTTTATTACAGATATATATCGATGTCAGAAAAAAACAAAGTGCTGATTTTCTAGATAAAAAAATATCTGAACAACTGTAAATAGAAGTTTAAAAATGTCCCTATAGGACCAATATCCCTAATAGTATAAACCAAACAAAGAGCAAAATTAGTTTTCAAAAGAACTTTGACATTTTTGCAAAATAATTTGCCCAGGGGCTACAACGCCTATCTGGGTCACACTAGACCCCCATCTATTTTAACCCTACTCTATCATAATTTGACAGGAAAAAATTGCAGCCAGATTTCTCTTCAGATAACCAGTACATTTATTTAAACATCTACAATTTAATTCTGGTTGTAACTATTAAGTCATTTGATCGGACAAAAGATTTATTTTATACAATAACATAGGTTTGTTGCCTACATCACAATGACTTATGTTAGAAAATATTATTCCCCTGACTTTACTTTTAAAATATGCTCATTTTGAAGGCATTTTGAACGGAAAAATGACTTATGGTTTACACTTAATGATGGAAAATCAAATTAATAAATTGATTTCATTCCTTTGATAATATCAAACATTGAATTTGTTTAATAACCTATGAACACAATAAAAACAATCAAACACTGAAATTGTTACATTCTTTTCTGGACTACGACTGAAAATGACATATTAAGATGTTAAGAATCATAGAATGACCGAAATTAATGTTTCCTTCAGGAAATTGACATAAAACAACTTCTGTACACATTCAAAATTACTTACTGGATCTACTGCATTTTCAAATATTCCTCGTTTTGATTTTAATTGCAAATTAACCTTTCATACTTAGTTTTTTGATATTTTTATACATTTTCAACTTCGCGCGGTTTGCCGGTACTAGATAACTCGTACGAAGATTCGATGCTGAATATCGATCCCGAGATGAATTAACTAAAGACAAATAAATAAAACTTTTCACTGGAAAAAAACAGACCTTTGTTACACTATGATCAACTGTTAAATCCAAAATGTTTCGTTATAAATACTGGATGGCATTTCAAGGAAGGCAGTAAATCTTGTACTGCCAACTCTGAAAAATGTTTTTAACATATTTTATCCCTATATCATTTCACAGATTCTGTTCATATTGAAGTAAATTTAAAGAAATATAAAAATGAGAAAATATTGCCAGTGTTGGCATTTATCCATTTAATTAAGCAGTTTGGTTAATTGGTAACCATTATAGTTTTATGCATTTTTAACTTGGTATGACGTATATAGATTATACATTCATGTATACCTTTATCAGATTATCATATGTAGCTAGAAGACCTATTGTTGATATATTTAATGTATGTGGGAATTAACTTGAACACAGCAAATATGACCAAGAGGATGGAGGCTGTATACAGTATTTTTGTTTAGCTGCAAATTTATATATTGATAAAAATTTCAATCCAGAACAATTGAGAGATTTTTAATTCTATCATCAAAATATACACAACATTGTTACAATATTTATGTATGGGTGAATTCATTTAACATAGAAAATGTGCCTGGAAAATATGAAAAACAAGTAATTCTGTACTTCAGCAATATAAAATTCAAGAATATCAATTACATTTGTTTATGAAAACGTTAGAATACGTCAGGAGTTGGCAAAACTACATTTACCACCTTTCCAATATGGAGGAAATTAAAAATAAGATTCAATTTTTAATCATAATTTCTTATTCAATGTAACTTTGCATGCTCACAGCCAACTTCTCATAAAAAAATATACCGTATAAGTAGAATTTTTAGCGAGGATTTAATTTTGGCATTATTAGCGAGGGTGCTGACATCGCTAAAATTGAATATCGCTAAATATTTATTGCGTATTATTTGTAATAGCTTCTTTATTAAGCATTTTAAAATAGCTAAAATTAATTCTCGCTAAAAATAAAATACCAGATTTTAGGTATAAATCCCTAAATTTGCGTCTCGCTAAAATGTCTACTTATACGGTATATTCATCCCTTTTTTCTTGTCATATTCAATAATCTAAATGTTACCTTCAGAAACAATGTTCATGCATGTTTTTATAATAAAAACCATGGCATGAATACTCAATTTTAATTGAATTAACATAAGTATATTTATAAAACAAATGCAGCAATATGTAACACATACAGCACAAT
This sequence comes from Saccostrea glomerata, assembly GCA_003671525.1. NCBI lineage: Eukaryota > Metazoa > Mollusca > Bivalvia > Ostreida > Ostreidae > Saccostrea > Saccostrea glomerata. Next base: position 2,920,383 of record PRKT01000004.1, on the reverse strand, counting down.
AATGCTAAATCAGTTTCACAATAAACAATGAAACTATATCAAACAACAGCCAATCAAATATTGACAAAAAAATAACAAATATCAAAGACAGTTTGATATATTTTGGCACATTTGTTTTGGTATCATTAAACTAAATTCAGTTCATTACAATTTCTATTTGGCAAACATTTTTAAAATATTGCGACTGTAATCAACCGACAAAAGATTCAATTTTCTAATAAAAATTAAATGTGACAAGTTAATTCACTAGCTTCACTCAATAATTTTGTAGTACATGTACCTATTCTTCAATACCAAAAATACAAGCACACTGGGATTATTTTGAAAAATATTTTTCTTGGATAAATACTTTATTGATGATAAAACAAAACTGTAAATGTACATTTACATTAATTATCCACTCAAAATTTGTCCTATTCAAATCAAGTCCAGTCATGTATAGTGCACTAGAGTTTTGAAAATAACATCTTTAATCTTTAAATAGAGACAGTAAGCAACACATGTGTCAAAATGATATTACATGTATTAACACTTAATGATGTACATTTGTAAAGTACAAAATGGGTAATTTGTCAATAAAATTAATTTACCAGTAAACCTTTAGAATTATATCAAATTAGCCATTAGTTCAAAAGCTTATATGTACATGTGGTCCTTAAGGTGGAAATCAATAGTAAAAAAAAAAATAAGTAAACACATTTACCATGTCCACTGTATCATGTGTATATATACATGTAATAGGTAAACATTCATATACTTTCACAGTGGATGCTGTAAAATAATGATAAAATATAAATGTATACATGTATATCCAAAATTTACATTTCCAAAGTCTTTGTCCGAGATATAATTACAAATAAATACATACATCTACTGGTTCATCGAATGGTGTGTTTAAACAAATCATGTGCGGAGTGGGACAAATGAGAGACAGAAGCGGGGTTTGTCAGCTTTTTTGGTTTCATGACGATGATCAATCATTTGGCTTGTGTGATGTTTAATGCATAAACATATGCAAATTATCCTGCAAGCCACTCTATTGATCAAATCATGAAACCAAAAACTTAGACAGTTATTCCGTAAATAAAGCATTTTACAGTGAATATTGAATGTAAATGCATTTACATTAATGTATTTACATGTCTTTACAAATATTAACTCAAAGTAATAGCACTAGTAAAAATAATACAAAAGTTGCAGAGAACAAGACATTTATTTGTTCTTCCTGACTAGATTTAGGGGAAAATAGCTAAACATAGGTTTCAAACCTAAAAAAATGTCATCTTTATACAAAGCAGTCATTTCAAATTAACATTAACCAGCCGCATTTATCATATTACATATATTCTAAATACAAAGCTAAAAGCCATGATGGCAGTGGTACACATGCATGAAATCATGATGATTATAGATTTTATCCTGGAGTACATGCAGCATGAGATTTAGAGAGCAAGTCTTAACGCATCAACCATACTCCTTTGGTCCATGAGACTTGTACATGTACTGTTAAAGAAAGGAAAAGTTAAATTCTAACATCAAAGCTTAGATGTTACTCCCTTTTTTGTGGAAGTGAGTAAATATTCATTTGTTCTTTAATATATAGATACAAATAAATACATGTACATGTGTCAATCCTCTAAGTCACTTAAAACCCTAGTTACTAAGCATCGTGATTTCATGCCATCATACTAGAAAATAAAACTATCCGAGTAAGAGTTGTACATATATACTCAAGTCTACATTTGGAAATTCTGTTCTGCATTGAAAAATAAATGCCATTTTTTATATGTGTTGGAAAATAGTGGCCATTCCAACAACTTATCAGATCTTTTGACAACCCTGCATCAATTTATCCATCACCCATCAGAGAGACTGTTTGACGAGAGTTCGTGACGCAAGCTAGACTCGCGTCTATCATCGGCAACAGCAGCAATGATTTCCAGGAGCATGTCCTTGTTAAGTCTGCCTAATTCTGGTTGCCTGGCAACCTGTAATGAAACCAACAAATATTATTTACATGTACATGTACATGTACCAGCACTCAATGTACAGTATATATATATTATTCTATTGCACATGATCATATTTTCTATAAAGGAATGAAGAGAAAGTTAAAATGTGTAAATTGCTTTGCATGTAGGTTCATGCAATAAATAATTTTGATACTGTATGAATACCTTTGGAAAATGATGAACAATTAATCTCAGAGCATGCTTCTTCATATCCAGTGCCTGAATCTTATCTGCAGCCTCTAGAATCTATGGAAAGATCATCTTAATTATAATGCTGTACATTTTTTACACTGTTTGTCCATTTAACTTCCTTTTTCATAAATAACAGAAATAATCAGTATATAGTTCTCATCTAATATCCAACAAGGTGAAACATAACTTATTTCAATTAATTCAATTATTAAAAGTATCTATATTCAATACCTGTACAACATTTTGAACGGAGACATTTTTCTCTAGGTTGTGTTTACAGTAGGCTTGTAATCTGTTGTTTGTAAATCCGTAGAAATATGGAGCCGGGAAGAGGTAGAGTGAGTCTTCTGGGGGCATGGTAACGTCGCCATAGTAAATATACTGCAGGAGACTGTCAAACGCTTGGCGAGATGGCACCATTTCTCCTATTGCAATCTGTTGTCAAAAAACCCTCTAATTTTAATACATGTATACAGTGGTGTTTTTAGTTTTCAAAGAGAAAAATTTGTCCCTGCATATATACATGTACCTTAGTAAAAACAAGAACACGGACAAAGTAGCTGAGTTACATAACTTACCCTGACAGTGTGGTTTTCTGGGTCATTCCATCTAAACATAGCTTCAAAGTAATTACACCTGGCTGCTAAGATGGCTTTGTGGGCAGGGATAGGTGTGTGGTCCAGCATTAGGGTGATGTCACAGAATTCTGCTCCATCTCTCTTCAGGAAGGCATTAAGGTCGTGTTCCAAAGAATTATCTGAACATACAATGTACATATAACAAATAAATATTACATATGGACATACCAAAATCTTTCAATTATGGCATGCATAAAAAAAAATACATGCATATCATGGGAGTGTTTTCTTTCAGTAACATACTGAATGTATACTTCTTTGATGTCTTTTTGTTGTTCAATGCTTATGATAAAATAAGGAAAAACATTACTATAAAGAATCACTATAAAGAACTAAAGGTAACATCTTAATGCCCAAAAATTTAATGTAAAAATTTATGTAATAGGTAGGTTCAATTATAAATATTCTGAGACATGTATCTGAGACTTACTACTTGTGATGATGGCCTCATTATGTGACTCAGCAGGCAGTCTTATGTGTTGTGGCTGGCTTAGCTTCCGTCGGATAATTTCTACCATAAGCTGCTTATCCAAACTCTCAAACTCTCTACTGTTTACAATCTGACTACAGTTACTCTCCTTCACAATAAACTTCAAACAATATTCCTGAAATGAATTTAATAATTATAAATATCAGCATATTGTAATGAGCAACAAGCATATTCAAAGAATTATGGCCCCCTCTTTCAGATTTGTAATGATTGGAATAAAATCATTGAATTATTTATTGTATCCAATATCTGCCTTGTCTCTGAGCTGTGTCCTGTCTTGTCCGTCCATCATATCAAAGAAAATATCTAAATTTTTTGAAGTAATAAAAGTTACAATCAATACTAGAATTTCTGAAAGCAGTATCAAGTTTCAAGGTCAAATAATAATACAATTTCACTTATTTAAAGTTTCTTTTCTGGTGCAAAAGTTACCACCAAAGTTAATTTTTTTTTTTAAAAAGAACTACCGGTAAGTCAAGGTCATAAAGCCAAAAACCATGGTACATTTGGAAAGGGACCTGTTACAAGTAAATTATGTTCATGTGAAATATGAAAGCCTTGTCTTTCCACATATTAAACTTATTATAGATGTTTAAGTTTTGTGACATACTTGACAGATGGAGAAACTGATCAAAAGACAGATGAAGCAGATTTAATGTCCCCTTGTTTTGCAAAAGCAGGGGAATAAAATATCATCAGAAGTGTTGGTTCTCTCTTAGTTAAGAGTGGATCATTTACATGCATGACAAGCAGATTATAGTTTGACTGAATATTTCCCTGTAAAGATTAACCCTTACTTTGAGGAAGTCGAGATTCATCTTGGAGGCGTTCTGTAAAGCTACAAGGACATTCTTCAGACCAATACATGTCTCCAGGTACTGAACACACAACAGCTCTAATCGGGACATGTGGAACTAAAATAAATATAATGTTTCAGCTTAAGTAAGTAAAACATTTTAGATAAACATACATTTTTTAAAGGATTAGATGGTCATCCTTAGTTAATGATTATCCACAGGGAGAAAAAAAAATGTTAGAAAGTTTCATTATTCCTATTACCTGAAGTGCCAGTCTATACACATCCATCATAAGAAGTATCACCTCATTACTATTAAAATCTTGACCTGAAAATGAAAAATACGCATTGCATGAAAACATTATTAATGTCAGTTCTGATATGCCTCTCTTATATTTTAATGAATTCAAGAGTTCTTCCTCTGAAGTCAAACTAACCTTCTTTAGTAGGTAGGATTTTATCTGTGTATATATAGGAGAGGACTAGTTTCAGTGCCGTGGGGTTTGCCTCGGGTAGGATCACCTGTATAGGGTCGGTGCTCGTTGCCTCGTCCAGGTAACGCTGTTCTTTAGCGGTACGAATCTTCTCCGCTAACCATGATGACCTGGCAGCCACTAACGCAATGTGTGCTGCTATACACTCCCTAGTTCCATCCTGAATGATTAAAAATACTTCTCTTTTAATGTTATTATATTGATGTTTACAAGAAAACAATTTATACAACTGTTGAGGTGTATTTTTAAATGCTATAATCAGGACACTTTATTGGATGTACATGCAGGTTTAAACATTTCAAAATACATAATTTTGGCTCAATTTTAGAAATATGTGTCTTTAACTAGCAATTAAATGTCAACACTTTGAGTAAATTACATTACCTTGCCAACAATAAAGTGTAGATCACAGAACTGTTGACTGTCTAAAAGCTTCCCAAAATCCTCATGAAGAGTACATTTAGGGTACCTAGAAAACTGAAATTTAACAAGAGCAATAATGTATATTAACTTATTTACTCTTAATGAGAGAATTTTAACATAACAAGAGGCCCACGGGCCTTATAGGTCACCTGAGCATCACGCAACAACTTTCAAATGATTGAATTTGGTTCATGTTTTAAGCTAGATGCTATTGCATTCACAATTTTGAAAAAGGCACAAATGCTAATCATAACTATACACTTAGCAATTGTTTACTTTGTTTAATTAATACCCATAAGCAGGGTAGGAGAACAAAAATGTATGTCAACTAATCAGTAATATTCAGCAATAATCAGGAGTGCTCCTACCACACATGAACCCCTGACCCTAGGTCTACACATTGCACAGTTTTTTAAAAGGCACACTCGCTTATCAAAAATGTTTGATTAATACCAAAGAGCATATTTCAAACAATTCATTTTCAGTATATAAGTAGAGCCCCCCTCCCCCAAATTCTGGTATCCCTGACCCAGAGGCCTTGAAATTCACAATTCTGGAAGTAGAGCCCTTCATAAATATGTAAAAAGTTCATCTGCTTATTACCCAGAAGTAGAGAAAAGATTTTCATAGATGTAATTTATTTTCACTATATAATCAATAGAGCCCCGCACTAACACCATAACCCCTGACCCTGGGGCCATAAAATTCACAATTTTGGTAGAGGCACTCTTGCTCATCATAATTATGTACTTACTTAGTTTATCTAATACCCAGGAGCAGAGAAGAAGATTTTCAAAGAATTAAGGCTTTTTCACTATATAATCAATAGAGCCCCGCCCTAACACCAGAACCCCTGACCCTGGGGCCAAAAAATTCATAATTTTGGTAAAGGAACTCTTGCTCATCATAACTATGTACTTACTCAGTTTATTTAATATCCAGGAGCAGAGAAGAAGATTTTCAAAGAATTAAGGCTTTTTCACTATATAATCAATAGAGCCCCGCCCTAACACCAGAACCCCTGACCCTGGG
>PRKT01000004.1:2844830-2898672 GCA_003671525.1 Saccostrea glomerata | reverse complement strand
GGCCAAAATGGCCGACCCAAGTTTTACATAGGAATATATAGGAAAAATCTTTAAAAATCTTCTTCTCAAGAACCACTGGGCCAGGAAAGATGAAACTCATGTGGAATCATCCTCAGGTAGTGTAGATTCAAGTTTGTTCAAATCATGGCCCCTGGGGCTAGGGTGGGGCCAAATTAGGTGACCCAAGTTTTACATAGGGATTTATAGGGAAACCTTTTAAAATTATCTTTTCAAGTACTTCAAAGCTATGATTAGTGATATTAATATGGAATCAGCTTCAGGTAGTGTAGATTCTAGTTTGTTCAAATCATGAACCCCTAGGGGGGTTAAAATTAAAGTCCCCCCCCCCCCCCCCCCCCCCCCAATAAACCTTCAGTTCTGATCTGATATGTGCTTTTTCCTAGCCAGTGTGCCCAGGTGAGCGCTGTGGCCCCTGGGCCTCTTGTATTGGAATATATAGGGAAAATCTTTAAAAATTTTCTTCTCAAGAACCACTGGGCCAGGAAAGATGAAACTCATGTGGAATCATCCTCAGGTAGTGTAGATTCAAGTTTGTTTAAATCATGACCTCCGGGGGTACGGTGGGGCCAAAATGGCTGATCAAATTTTTATATTGGAATATAAAGGGAAAATCTTTAAAAATCTTCTTCTCAAGAACCACTGGGCCAGGAAAGATGAAACTCATGTGGAATCATCCTCAGGTAGTGTAAATTCAAGTTTGTTCAAATCATGACCCCCGGGGGTAGGGTTGGGCCAAATTGGCCGATCAAAGTTTTACATAGGAATATAGAGAAAAAATCTTTAAAAATCTTCTTCTCAAGAACCACTGGGCCAGGAAAGATGAAACTCATGTGGAATCATCCTCAGGTAGTGTAAATTCAAGTTTGTTCAAATCATGACCCCCGGGGGTAGGGTTGGGCCAAAATGGCCGATCAAAGTTTTACAAAGGAATATATAGGAAAAATCTTTAAAAATCTTCTTTTCAAGTACTTCAATGCCATGGTTAGTGATATTTATAGGGAATCATCCTCAGGTAGTGTAGATTCTAGTCTGTTCAAATCATGACCCCTGTGGGGTTTAAATTCAAGTCCCCTTCCCCCCCCCTCAGTAAACTTTCAGTTTTGATCTCATGTGCTTTTCCCTAGCCAATTGCTCAGGTGAGTGATGTGGCCCCTGGGCCTCTTGTAAATCCTCTACTACTAATTTTCCTGTTTAAATAAAGTGAAAAAAGGGATTATCAACTGTGACAGTAACAAATGTTGTTTTTGTAAGATGATGGAGGAGCGTGCCATGTTACCAGTATATCAGTCCCACGACCATATCCTGCAAACTATTGAAGAAAGTTCTGTCACTTTGATTCGTGGAGAAACTGGATGTGGTAAAACAACTCAGGTAGGACATTTTTACTATGTATAATATGTAATTAAAATTTCATGAATGCTGATTACAGTTCAGACTTACACATATTAAATGGCTGTGATGAATGTTTATATTTTAGGTTCCTCAGTACATATTGGATAAGGCCATAGAAATGGGAATAGGAGCAGACTGCAATATCATAATCACTCAACCACGCAGAATCTCAGCTGTTTCCATCGCTGAGCGTGTCGCTCAGGAACGGGGAGAGGATCTAGGAATCAGTGCTGGCTACAGTGTGAGATTTGAGTCTGTATTCCCCAGGTTCTATGGCTCGATACTGTACTGCACTGTGGGTAAGTGATCTGTATCAGAGATGAAGTCCACCTGTTCATACAGCCTAAACCAGTGTAATCTTTTTAATATGATGGTAATTTTTTAATGTTTGAAAAGGAACATTACTAAGAAGACTGGAGAATGGTTTGAGGGGAATCTCACATGTGATTGTAGATGAAATCCATGAAAGGGACATCAATGTAAGGAGCAAGGAATACTGTAACACATCATAAACACATCTAGCTCAGTTAAATTAAAAGGAAAATCTATTAATATAGATACAGTATTATGGGTACCCCATTATTAAGAAATCAGAGAGATTAAAAGAAATTGCTTGGACTATAGTTAATCAGTACCTTTTTCATCAGAGTATGTTTTAAAACGTGTATATTTTACTATGACTGCAGTGGGCACAAACCAAGAAAAGATGAAGGTTTATTGTGAAAATTCTATTTTAATTTATTTTTGATTGACAGACTGACTTCCTTTTGGTGTTGTTGAGGGACATGGTACAGGCGTACCCCCAGCTGAGGGTCATACTAATGTCCGCCACTGTGGACACCACTTTGTTCTCTGAGTACTTTGGTTGCTGTCAAGTGGTGGAAGTTTATGGCAGAACTCACCCCGTACAAGGTAGAGTATACTGAAAGCGTTCATTAAAATTCTGAAAAACATTTTGACATATACATTATAAATCAGCAGTTTAATAAACTATATTTGCATGTAAGGTAAATAGTGAATCAAAATATTTATTACATTTTTAAAAAAATCTTTTATCCACCTGCAAAACATTGAATATCCTTTTGTACTTTATGATATTTCAAAGTGTGCTTTACAAGAAAAGGGAGTTAATTTGATCCTGTTTTGCATGAAATACTAATAGACAATGGTTTCTTACAGAGTATTACTTGGAGGACTGTATACAGATGCTGGGTTTTATTCCACCCCCAAGTGATAAAAAGAAGAAAAAGGACCGAGAGGAAATCGGGGAGGAGGGGGATCAAGAGGTTAGGTCATTGTCTATTTATTAGAATGCTTCCTTGCCTTGTCACTGTCCACAGTGTATGATAAAGAGATGAAGTAATGTGACAATTCTATTTCTACAGGAGAACTGTAACTTGCTGGTAAACAACGAGTATTCTGAGCAGACAAGGCGAGCCATGGCCATGCTGAATGAGAAAGAAATGTCATTTGAACTGATAGAGGTGTGTAATATTTATTGTAGCATAATTTTATACTGGTAACTTTTCAAATCTCAGTAGAATTTTAAAAAAAGATGATATTAAAAATTATAAATTTTACAGTGTATATATATCATATACTTTGTATGACTTGCAGGCTCTCATCCGATATATTAAAACCTTGAAAATTCCTGGTGCCATTTTGATATTCTTACCTGGTTGGAATTTGATATTTGCTTTGCACAGATACCTTGAAACCCATCCTGAGTTTGGTAAGCCCTTTATTGTTAAGTTAGATAGAAGGTGAGGTAGATATATTATTATGTGCTAGTTATATATTATTGATAATTGGATATTATTTTGTCCTCCTTAAAGGTGGTCCAATGTACAGAGCCCTGCCCCTCCACTCTCAGATCCCCCGAGAGGATCAGAGACGAGTGTTTGAACCAGTCCCAGAGGGAGTCACAAAGGTACAGCAGTCTTTGTAATATAACTCATAAGAGGTGATTTCTATGCTAATTTTACACATAATGGGTAATTTCTGTGCTGTTATGGGATCTGTTGTTTAAACAGAATCATAGTTTCTCAAATACTGTGGCTTTTGTATTGGATCAAATGAAATTTCTAAAATTTTGTAAAACACAAAAATTTTAGTCCATCTTGATGTAGATATTAGTAGTTACACAGTACATGTACATTACAGCAGTATATTGATCCTTTATTAGTACAATGAGATGTGATAACAAGATTACAATATTAAACATACCGGTAAATTTTTACATTTTCTCAGAGTCAATACATGTAACTAAAAGTATGTTCATGATTCTTTCAGATTATCCTGTCCACTAATATAGCTGAGACGTCAGTCACCATCAATGATGTGGTTTATGTTATCGACTCCTGCAAGTAAGTTAACAGTATTTTATACATTATCATAGCTGAAACAATTTTATTATGAAGATACTGGTTTTTCAGTAATTGATTTTCATACTTCAACCTCAAACCGTCTATTGTACTCTTTGTAAACTTTTGTACTTCATGGCTTTATGTTCCATTGGGTAGTTCATGTACATGTTAACTTACATGTATGTTTCATTTATTGTCAGAGCCAAGATGAAGTTGTTTACGTCTCACAACAACATGACAAATTATGCGACAGTGTGGGCCTCAAAAACCAACCTAGAACAGAGGAGAGGGCGGGCAGGTCGTGTCAGACCGGGCTTCTGTTTCCATCTCTGTAGTCGAGCCAGATTTGAAAGGTCAGTCAAATATAAAGAGAATATTTTATAGTAAAGAAGTAGCACATTTTCTGCAGGATAAAGAGAGATAAAATAGGTATTTGTCATTGTAGGGTATTGCATATATAGAATTATGATACTGACTTTTGATATCTTACTTAGACTGGATCAGCACACCACTCCTGAGATCTTCAGAACTCCACTTCATGAACTTGCCCTTGCTATAAAGCTTTTAAGGCTTGGTCCCATTGGTTCCTTCTTGGCTAAAGCTGTAGAGCCCCCTCCTATTGATGCTGTTATTGAGGCAGAGGCCCTGCTTAAAGGTTAGTACCGGGGTACATGTATTATACATAAAGTGTGTGGACTGGGTCAAATATACACAGTAGAGATGTACAGAGGTTAATAGACTGGATTTAAATACTGCAGTAACTGAAGGAAAACACTATGAAGGAGAGGAGAAATATTAAGCAGCATTTTTTTTTTTAATTGATTAGCACAGTCGATTATGCACCCATCCCCCTTTTCCAAAAAAGACTTCCTATAAGAGAAATCTTTGCATCATGGAAATTCTGAAAAATGATTAAGCATTTAGATATGCTGTTGAAACATTGCTTTTCTTGTTTATCATTTTTCTGGTAAATTTAAAAGGAGTGACCAAGAGGAAATATTCATAATCTTATGCGACTTGTAGAGATATGTAAAATACAAGTAGATTCATAAGTTGGAGTATGTTTTTGTTTTACAGAAATGAGAGCACTGGATAGCAATGATGAACTAACTCCCCTTGGAAAGATTTTGGCTCGACTCCCAATTGAACCAAGGCTGGGCAAAATGATCATTTATGGCTGTATATTCTAGTAAGTATCTATCAAACCAAATTGTAGATTATTGAAGAATTACATCAATGGCTGTAGTAATTTTTACTGTAATAACAAGACCAACACTTGGCGAAATGTTTTTTTTTTATGGCTGCATTGAATCTGTTACAAGGTTTATAAGCAACAACTTAAGCTGACCATTTTCACAACACAATGTTAACAGAAAGTGGTTCTATATTATTACGTATTCGAGAAAAGAAATTTTGAATTCATGTACCATCATTTTCATAACCTTATACAAGTATGTCAGAACTGTCAACTTGAGCAACAATTATGTCTTATATTTGTATAGTGTTGGGGATGCCATGTGTACGATTGCAGCCAGTACGACATTTCCCGAGCCCTTCATCACCCCTACAGATAGGAGACGTTTGGGTTGGGTCCACAAGTCACTGGCCGGTAGTCGCTTCAGTGATCATGTGGCACTTCTTAATGCTTTCAACCAGTGGGAAGATGCAAGGTAAACATCAAACTGAGACTGTTTTCATAAAATAAAAATTATTAAAAGTTTCCACATTGTATGGTTTGAGTTTCTAATGATATGCTCATTCAATGCAGGTTCATTATATAAATTGCTAATAAATGCTTTGTCAATACCGTATAACGGGTATTTTTTACGTGCTGCTAATTTTTACGAGTTTTATAAATCCGTAAAATTTAAACGCGTAAAATTTCACAGAATTAAAAAAAAAGTCTTGCCTAAATTTTGAACATCATATTATCGGAATATTTCAATGTTATTACTGCCATTTAGCTAAGTACCTTGAGGCTATAGAATTACATGTAGTACTGACAACCATTGGTATTTTGGGAAACTTTTTAATTGATTATCAATAAGGATCAAACAAGTAAAACTTAATTAATACACAAATTATACAAACATCGTCAATTACCTGGTTCCTCTTACAGGACGCATGATTTCTGACAATGGCTTAATTATTACAGACTGAAGTCTTTAAATTATATCCGTTTTTCAAGACTTTGACCCTTTCTCCTTTTTTATGTTCTTGCAGTAAAAACTTCAACATTTTTATTTAATATATGGTAATCTGTGTCCCCTGTAATTCTGTCCTAATCATGATGGTTTGAGTTGTCTCTCTTTGCTTCCATTAAAATGAAGACGGGCATGTGGTGCACAACACTAATGAAGCGTAGACATGTACATTTTGAAAACAGGAATAAATTCAGGGCATGCGATATATAAAGGTATTTAGATGAATAAACTTATCATCGTTACGGGAACACGTTTTTATTTTTACACAGGGTTTTCCAGACACATTTTAAACATGTATTTGTATGTTAATGCATTCAAAAGCGAAAACATTGATCTAGAATTTAACCTTCAGTGATTTTAATTTTTACGGACATGCTCAATTCGTAAAAATTTAAATTAAATCACCCTATTTCAACCGAAATTCGTAAAAATTTACAGCAGTAAAAATTACCCATTATATGTTATATCGAACCATAAAGTTTTGGTTTTTCCTCAAAGATAATTTTCTGTTTTTGTGTTTTTTATTTAAGAAATGTAATTTTTACCAAACTGATATCTTACAGGGGAGGGGATAGCAGAATGAAATGTGTTTTTACCACACTATTTTATCTTACAGGGGAGGGGGAGAGCAGAATGAGATGTATTTCTGTGACCAGAAGTCCCTCTCTATGCAGACCCTGAGGATGACGTATGAGGCCAAACGACAGCTGTGCGACATCCTCATCAATGTCGGGTTTCCTGAGGAATGTCTGACACCCCAGGTCTTCAACTTCACTGGCCCCGACAGAAATCTCGACATGGTAAAGATATATATTAATGTATTTTTAACCTATTCTGACCATTCTTAATATTGTTTATAAACCTTTTATTTCCATTTTTAAGAATTTTGCTGTTATAAAATATCTCATTAGGCGCACTTGTTTCATAAGCCGGGTCAAGCTGGTTAATATTCCGGAACCGGGCGAGTCACTTGTTTCAAATATATTTAAGCCGCCGGGCGGTCAGAAAGTAGCCCGGATCGCCCGAAAAATTTCGAGCGGCCAAATGAAAAGCAATATGGCGGAAAACGGAGGTAGAAATGTTCTTGATGGTGAAACATTCGTTTTTTATCATTTGTCGTAGTCTCGATGTCAATAAACAAACACTACTGAGATAATAAGAGACTTTTACAACATATTTGTGTACATTTACACGACAAAAATTTTTTTTTTTCAGTTTTAAAGCTGCTTTTCAGTTCTGTATGTAACGGGACCCTATATGCTCCAAATTTACAAATTGTACATTGAATGGAACTAATAAATATTAAAACGAAATATATACACTAAATCGTTGTTCTCGTGCGTTCAGATAATTTTGATATTTCTTTTTTATAGCAACAGCACCAATACCAGCCAATCTGGCTTATTTTTCACTCGTTTCAGCGACACTAACCGGGTCAATATGCCATGTGATAAAAGTGAACCGGGTCATCGCCCGGCTGTCTCAAACAAGTGCGCCCATTCTGATAGATCTGATACACTGTTTTTAAAAATGAAAAATGCCACCAGATGGTTGTTGCTGATAATATCCACATTTGAACTCTATTAAAAGTGAATCCTCTTCTTGCAGATGATATCTCTGCTTTGTATGGGTTTGTATCCTAATGTGTGTTATCACAAGGAGAAACGCAAGGTTCTAACGACAGAGAGCAGAGCAGCCCTGGTACACAAATCCTCTGTTAATTGTTCCAATAAAGATGTCAGGTTTCCATCACCGTTCTTTGTGTTTGGTGAAAAGGTTGGTATTTTCAATACTGTATATGCAATTCACTGTATTTCACCTTGTTCTTTTCCTGCTTTATTATAATGTAATGTCAATATTTATTCTCTGACAGATTCGTACTCGAGCAGTCTCATGTAAACAGATGTCTATGGTGTCCCCTCTTCAGCTGTTGATGTTTGCAGCAAGAAATGTCATGTTAGAAGAGGGCAATATCACCCTGGATAAATGGTATTAAAATGAAAGTGAAAATAGTTTTAACCTTTTGAAGTATTAATAGAGGAGTAAGAAATACATGACCTCATATCTTTTGGGCAAGGATTTACGGGTGCCTTAATGAGTCTGTCCATCCACAAATATTATCATCAAGGCCCTTGTTGATTGTTCAGTTTCCTAGCTAACCTTTGAAAATGATGTTCTTGTATGTGTAATTTTATCTTCCATGTCTGTAGGATCAACTTGAAGATGGACTATGAAGCTGCAGCCAAAATTGTGGCCCTTCGTCCAGCACTGGAGGCCTTAATTGTACGGAGCACCAATAACCCTGAGGGAATTCAGAACCCGGGGTCACAGGAGGAGTCTCTGATGGCAGCTGTCAGGTCCCTGTCACGACCCAGCGCTGGGAAGTTTAACCTCAGTAGCGAGGATGATACTGGGTAGGCTGTCTTATCTAGTCCGTATTACAGATTTGTTGAAAATATTGATACATGTGCTTATTTTTGATTATGAGTATTTTATCATTTTAATGAATCAAAACATATAAAAATAATTCCATTACTGTGCTTTACCTGTTATTTGCAGATTACTTATGAAATAAAATGTTAAATAAAGGAAATATGCAAGCATTATTGTATGTCAATGCTAAGCAAGTAACTGGATCTAGGTGATAAAAATGCTTAACAGTGAGCTTGTTGCTACATAATGTTGCTCTATATGGATTTATTTGTTGTTGTTGTAGAGAACCACCCCATAAGATGGCAAGGTTTGGTAGCGGCCCTCCCAGAGGAGGAGGTTTCCGAGGAGGCTATGGAGGGGGAATGTCTAATTTTGGAGCTGGAGGAGGATACAGGGGATTCAGAGGTGGAAGGGGTGGATTCAATAGGGGTGGTGGAGGATTCGGTAAATTTTCACTTTTTCAATTTGAAATTACTAGTTGCAAGAATTTAGCTCTCTCCAATTTTTTTCAATCTGATATTTTCTTGAGAGGCCTCTCCCCCCATCCCAAAAAAGGAGAGGGCTACATTATTGCGGCTAGAAAATTACCTACATTCAAGCTTCTTTGTAATACATGAAGTAATGTTAGTAAAAATGCAATTTTTATTTAAACAATAAAATGCTTTCTTTGTTTGTTGTTACTGGAATTAACGGAAGCAGTTGTTGCAGAAATAATACATAACCCACATAAGCGGGTTATGTAAAATTTTTCTACAATAGCTGCAACCGTTAATTCCAGTAATAACAAACAAAGAAAGACATTTTATTGTTTATATTTATATCTGTTTAAATAATTATTAAAAGAAGGATTAAAAAGTTTAATTATTGTATTAATGATGCGAACGTCTTTATACGTTTCATTGATGGAACAGCCACTGATCAAGAAGTCTGTACAGGCGACATACCTAGTGTAGTTCAATAAGAGATTAACGCAATGGGTTTTCTTTAAGGAATGAAGCTTATTTCAACTTTTGTAATACGATATAACATAACTTGGGGCAGTTTACGCTTATAAACCGTGAAGCGGTTTATAAAAAAGCATAAACTGACCCGAGTTATGTTATATCGTATTACATTAGTTGAAATAAGCTTCATTACTTATAATTTAATTTCAATGTACACTATGAGACAATTTCTTCCATTTTTTCCTTCGGAAAAAGGCTTCAAACATCGCATATTTTAAAAGTTAACATCAAGCGGAGTAATACATTTTTGACGTTACCCATTGTGACGTAGGCAAGTTATGTTATACAAAATGGATAAAACTGTTTAACCAATCAAATGACGTGTTACAAGTGAATTTAAATTATTAAGAAATTAAGGAGAAAATATTCAGTTGATGTAAATATTAAAAGATGAAAGTATTTAATGTATTTTTTTGACATTTTTTTTACATTTAGGAGGTGGACGTGGATTCGGGGGAGGAGGAAGAGGTTTTGGAGGAGGTGGGCGTGGTTTTGGAGGAAGAGGATTTGGGGGTGGGGGGTTCCAGGGGGGCAGAGGAGGCTTCAGAGGGGGTTATTGAAATAAAAAAATTGAAAGACTTTAGAATTTTATATTAGTGTTCAGTGTCATATTTCACAGCAATCCAGACATTAATTTATTGTAAATGGTATGCATTTTTATTAGTGTGCATTTTGTTATTGATATATGTTTGTATGTTTAAAATGTATCCATATGTAGCTACAATATTGATTGAATAAATAAAATGTGAATCATGCAGTTTTCATAGATGTACTTTTAATACCATAATCTTCTAGACAAGTTTCATAATCTGAGTACAGATTTCACATTTCCAATGAAGAATTTGTCTTAAGTAAGAAGGGTGTAAATGATTTGAAAGTGTTGTAAAGTAAATCAAACTGGAGGTTGGGGTGGGATGTGTTTTTTTTTAAATGTTGAATGTTAATGTGTAAGGATATGCTCACATGTCTGTTGGATAATGGGAGTTATACATATATTTTATAGACCAGAGCTCTTTCTGCTTAATTAGTCTTGCAACTCTTGCTTTATAAGGGTTATGTGTCTTAGAAATATAAGATCCCTGGGAGACCTGTCTTGCCTGAAGCAAAAAATGTGGCTTTTAAATGTTTAATAAGTAGGCCAACTTAAGGTCAAGGTCAGGAAGGAAAAAAGATATGTACACTTACAATTCTGAAAGGATTCCAAATAAGTTACAATGAATCTTGAATGTCTTATCTTCTCTCATTTAAAAATTATTACCTTATGGAAAACAATTATGGAAAAAGACTGTGGGTCAAACTTTAAGGTCAGGGTCACACAGTTGAAAATGAGAGTACATCAACAAAGGTCTTGGAACAGGTAATGCATCTGTCAAATAGGCCTATAAATGCCCTGTCTTCTATCATTCAAAAGTTATCAATAATATTGAAATAAAGTTGGGTTTTTTTAAGTCAAACAAATAAGGTTAAGGTTTGAAAATCATAGTATATTTGGAAACATCTTGTCACACAACAAGTTGATATATAACAAGTGCATTTCGTCAGTTTTTTTTAGCTATGATCTAGGGCAGAAACCAATCTAATTAAAATTAGACCTTTCATCTCGCTCTTCGTTTTTGATATGTCGCTTCTTGAAAGGAAGCGACATATCAAAAACGAAGAGCGAGATGAAAGGTCTAATTTTAATTAGATAGGGGCAGAAACAGGCTTGCGTGTCAATTAAAATGATCGGGATCAAAAGTCATTTTATTCTGAACACAGCATAACAATCATGGCGGAGTAAGAACATTTTTTGCATATCTTTAAAATGATATTTTATAATTTTAGGTATCTAAAAGTTTATTTTACCAATAAGTGATAAATTACTCATAATTTTCATATATTTCAGTGAAATAAAGCGTAAAGATGCTCAGATGAGAGCGACCATTAACCAGAAGTTAGTAGAGACAGGAGAACGTGATCGGTAAGTAAAGTTGAACATGAAAACGAGCGGTGCGTCGATTTGCCCAAAAGGACCCAAAAGAACCCAAAAGGAACCCAAAAGAACCCAAAAGGACCCAAAAGAAAATTAAGAACGACCCAAAAGGACTTGAAATAAAGAGAATAAATGGATATATAATAACTACTTTCATATTTTATAAAAACTAGAACTAGTTTTTTTTTTAGGGTAAAGTGTGTGTTCGGGGTGGGGGTGGGGATGGGAGGTCCCCCACCAACCCCCCAACCCCCACCCATCCCCGATACCATATGCCTAGAACATGTAATTAAATAAAACTTATTTCTTTATTTATCAGATATCATATAGTAAGATTCGGTAAAACAGAAAGAGAAATAGAATAATACAGTGTACTTTATTAATTTCAGCTAAAAGAAATCAAAGCATATCTGAACAGATTTAGTGTTTGATGTGTTATAAAAGCCATATGTTATTTGTTTAAGAAAAGTTGCAATGATACAAAATACACAAATGTTTTTGCCAACTTTTAGGTAAATTTATAATATAATATTCATAATTTAATTCAAATTATTAATTTTCAATGTATCATAATATATTAATTTGAGTCCTTTAGATTTCCTTTTGGGTCCTTTTGGGTAAATCGACGCACCCGAAAACGAGGAACGAAAGATTGAGACGTAAACTCTACAAATTACAAACTGATTTTCCTTGCATTGTAGATTGTAAATTTCTCTTTACATTTACATTTTTAATTGTTTTTCTATCGTTGATGCCCAGGCTGAGGCATACCCAACTGTGGCAACAAACTAAACTAAACAGTGATTTCTGAAATATTTATTTAGTGTTTAAGATATACATTTAGATTGATTAGGCGTAACAAAAAATTATGTTTGTTTACGGTTACCCGACCGACCCTAATTTTCATCGCCGACCCAAACTTTTTTTTCGGACGTCATAAAAATCCGGAAGTTATTGACCGGTCAGTTTAACTTTTACATTCATCTTTCGAAATTGAAAGTACAAAAAACAAAACCAGCGAGTTCAATATTTATACACCAACGAGTTCGTTGTAATTTGCTAACCATTGCGTGGCAGTTGCAGGGGTGTGCAACTAGCATCATCTGATACCCGGTGCTACCGGTTTTTGGGTAGTAAAAATTAAAATTAAGCATATAGTACATGAGAAATACAAACGGTATTTTCACTCATTGTTTTGCTATTTAATTTCCAACTAATGAAAATTTTCCAGGCAGCGTGCTCCAACTGTTCTTAAATTACTTTAACCTTATCCATTTTGAAGTACTACCTGACTTATTTACTTCAAAAAACGATCGTTTTTTTCCTAATCCGAATTTCCTCCATCCCTCTATTAATGGTAAATTGACATGCAGATATCTCTTTCCATTATTTACGGTCCCCTAATCAACTTATAGCAAAGTGTTATGTGGTTAAACTTTAATATATATCAATTGTATTTAATGGCTTGAAATGAAAATAAAATAATTTTGCTTCATTTTAGGTAAGTTACAATAGTATAATATGTTCAGAAAAGAAAAGATATACATAATTTCTTAAAATTTTTAAACTTCAAATTTAAAAGGGATGGCTTAGGACTCTGACTTTCTCAACAATGAACTTTTTACGATATTTGTTTTTACAATTTTTTGCCCCTATATTTGGACTGCTCAGTTTTAACTTCGGGCTAGTATGTTTATTGCTGTTACAAGCCTGTGGGCTAGTACTTGATTTTTTTTAATTGCACACCCCTGAGTCGTAAGGCAGTTGGCAAGAAACCACCTATATTTCAAGCCAAACAAAAGTAAGGCACCATACAATGGTAAAACTGTTTTGTAATATAACCAACTCATGTGAATTTATGTATAAAAAAATTCAATAAAATAAAAAAAATTCCTACCTACCGACCCTATTTTATTTCAGCATGTAACAGTAAACAAAGATATTTTTTTGTTTGGCCTTATTTTCACATTTCACAAGCTTAATCAACAGGTTGAGACCACTTTAAAATATCCAAATGCAATATAAGTTCAATGCACTAAAAATGATATTTGTCTTAGTAGGCAAAAGAAAATTTGTCCATGTTGTCTGAAACAACTTTTGAAAAACAAGTTTTTCTATAACCCTTAAATTTGTAAAATTGAAAAATAATTGTCCATTGTATTGAAGTCTGAATATCCAATTAGAATTTATGAAGAAAAAGTAAATAATTTTATTTTTTAAATTAGATTAAAAGAATTGCTGAGAACCAGACTGATAGAATGCGGCTGGCGAGATCAACTTAAACAACACTGTAAAGGTATTAATCCCAAAAAAAAGGTTCATTCATTAAGAAAAAATGATACTAATCTTGGTTTTCTACCCTTTCACCCTATGTAGATCAGAAATCACCCATTAGAGTGTCTGTGGATAAATGCCTAAATGATTGGACTTGATCCATGCAATCCTTGGTAAAAAGTAAAGGTAAAGATAAGTCTTGGTGTATAATATTCATCAAGAGCATAATTTCTCTCCCTTTTGGTAAATCTGGGTCATGTTTCATGTTCAGGAGGTTCTTGAGTTAAATGTTTGCAGTCAATTTGAAAGCAGGTATCAAGGAAAATAATTGGGAGAATCAGATATATTTTCTTTCCTTGGACCAATTTGGCTCAACATACTTCTCTGTACCTATGATTTAAAAGCTTTAAGTTACAGGCTAAAACATAATGTCTTCCATGTCTATGTTCAGGGTGTATACATGTAAATTCTTTCCTATTGGTGAAGTCTTGTTCATGTTTTACCTGAAATGCTAAGGAAAAAAGCCTAGGCAAGCTAGCTGCAGTGACCTGACCCAAGTTTCCAGGTCAATTGAATGAAATATTTTGGTAAACTTATTATTTGATAAATAACTGTGTCTAAAACTCAACTTTAGCCCAAATAAAAAATGCTTAGAGTTGGAATAACTTGGAAAGTTCATTATAAGATCATGGTAAATCCAGGCTTTTGAGTAAAATTCTTGTCCAAAGCATGAATGCATTCCTTTGGACTGAGTTAACATACTTTTCCTAAAGAGTGTCTGTTAAAAAAAATGCAGTGAACAACTTTCTGCATAAGAGGTTTATCCAGAAGGAGTGCTTTGATTATGAAATAATCACTAAAACTATTACTCTGAGTCTCTGCTTTAGAGCAGGTCTTTGTCAAAGCAGAATCCATATTTTCTCTCCTTTTATATTTACCAAAAGAGGACCCTTTCTTAGTTTGAATTGATCATTATCTCAAAGAGATCAAGTTTTACAGCCAGAACAATGAATTACATTTTCAAATTATATTTCAATATGAAAAAGATAACAAAGGCAAATATGTTAACCTCACAATATGATAGAATGGTGGTGTTTGAATCATTATTAAATTTTTATTTATTTAATCATTGGTAAATATTAATTTTTACTCAAGTTTAAATTGTTTAGAAAAAGAGACACTGTTTTTACAAAGAAAAAAAAATAGAGTTCAGCGTTCCTATTTAATCCAATATCCCCTTTACGTTTTAACATTAGAATTCCTTATAATGTCAAAAAAAATATAAATTTATACCAACTCTAGCCACTACTTGTGTAAAGATATGGCCTTACATAATCTGCAGAAAGAAAGCAAAAATCATAGGGAAAATAAATAAATAAAACAATGCATCCCCAGTGTTAAACTTCAAGTTATGGATAAACATGTATCGTACTAGGTGTGAAATAGTACATGCATGAGAGCAATAAAAATTATGTATGATTACAAAGGTGAATATTTGTTTAATTTTATGATAATAATCATAGAGAATGTTTTTTTTTAATTCCAGAGGTTGTTAAACAGAAAGGGTTGGAACATATAACAGTGGATGATCTGGTTGCAGAAATTACTCCAAAAGGAAGAGGTCTGTTATTTGAATGGAGTTTTTTTGTCAGGTTGTATTTGTAGTATATATATAATTATGTATACTATACCTCTGGTGCATTAATCGATGCAATTCAGGTTTTTCACTGTATAATAGAGTTTTGAGTTTCAAAACCCCTGCAAACAAAATTTAAAATTACCAAGGTGATCTTTCTGTTAACAATATCAGCTCACCTCGACGAGGTTGAGATGAGCTTATGCTATACCCCCGGCGTTGACATTGGCGTCGGCTCCCAGGTTAAAGTTTTAGGAGCAAATCCATTCCCATGTAACAATAAGCCCTACCTGAACCAAACTTGCATGGATGATGCATCTAGGGATGGACACTACCAGACTTGCTTCGATTGCTGGATCTGACCTACATTTTCCAGATGAGTGACCAGGTTAAAGTTTTTTGAGCAGGTCCTTTCCCAAGGAACTATGAGCCCTACCCAGACCAAACTGTCATGGATGATGCTTCTAGGGATGGACACTACCAGACTTGCTTTGGATGCTGGATCTGACCTAAATTTTCATTCCCAAGTAACTATAAGCCCTATCTGAACCAAACGTGCATGGATGATGCATCTAGGGATGGACACTACCAGACTTGCTTTGGATGCTGGATCTGACCTATATTTTCCAAACAATAGACCAGGTTAAAGTTTTTGGAACAGATCAATCTCAATGAACTTCCTAGTCCTAGATATGCAGTATTAACAAAGTTATGAATATCTGTTTACACTATTATATGTTTTTCATGTTAGATGTGTAGAAATGTGTATACACCATGTAAGGGGTTAAACAGAGCAAGAATATTGTTGTCAGGATAAATACTAACTATTAAGAAAATCTGATGTGAGATTTGCATTAATTACACTGATACATTCGTTGAGGTGAGCTTTGTAATCTTTGATTACCTATGTTTTTGATCTGTCATACAGGGATATTTTGCCCTGTGTTATTTTTGCCCTTTCACACTTTTGCCGCATTTAAAATTTGCCTGGTTACAGTTTAATTGAAGAAATGTCGTGCTCTTGGGATTTGCCTCATTTTAAATTTGCCCACTTATGAGTTGGATAAAAAGGCGAAAATGAATTGGGACAATTCACAAAAATATCCCTGCTTACAGCATAACTGGATCACTCATCCAAAAAATAGATCAGGTTTAAGTTTTTGGAGCAGGTCCATCCCCAAGAAAATATAAGTCCTACAGTCATACTCAAACAAACTTGAGGGGAGGGGGATAAGTTAAGGTGAGCTCTGTAATCTTTGATTACCTGTGCTTCTTGAGTTGACACTTTGTCAGGTTAGTTAAGAAATATTTATTTTCGATTTATGTGTTGGATACCTTGAGAGTTATTTGCCTTTCCCTTTTCACTGAATTGGTAATTTGCATATTATTATAGAGATTTATTTTATTTTATTAAAAGTGTACAAAAATCATGGGCCCTGAAAATCTATGTAGGCTAGCAAAATTGTTAATTGCAACCATCATAAATTTGATTTGCATTATAATTTTTTTGTATGTCAGAGATTTTTGTTTTTCTT
The DNA here is from genome assembly GCA_003671525.1 of Saccostrea glomerata. Taxonomy (NCBI): domain Eukaryota; kingdom Metazoa; phylum Mollusca; class Bivalvia; order Ostreida; family Ostreidae; genus Saccostrea; species Saccostrea glomerata. The sequence continues at coordinate 2,881,835 of PRKT01000004.1, read as the reverse complement.
TCAGCTTTGGTCCCAGACAATGTTAAAAAAGAACTGTTACAGAGGATCAGGACATTTTTAGCTCAGTCTGACATTTGACCCTGAGTTCTGCAATTTAATTCACAATGATGTACTGCCGTCCTTTGGATGAGACATTCGATGATAGACAGTGATGTCACAATCACATGACACAGATTTCTAGTAGTTTATAGCAATATGCTGGGTGTTCATGATATTGCAATTTCCAATCTGTTGTATATATGTATTATATTATTTCTTTTTCTATCTTATCCATTTTGACAGAAAATGTTCATATAAAAGAAAATATGCAATCATGTTATAATTTAGATATTATTTATCAAAGAAAATGAATAAACTGGTTGTTTCAAAGTCAATATAGCATAAGCAATAAATTTATTTTTTAAAATAAAACATATAGTTGTATATTACCAACCTGTAATCCGTTTGAATTTAATTCAAAATTATTTGTATTGTATTTAATTATGTATGAATATTACCTCATATACATGTATTTAAACAGATAAATTCAGTATTATTAAAAATGATAATTCTGTCATAATATGCTGTTTGTTTGAAATTAGTTACTTTAATATTTGTATGTTGGGAAAAAAGAAATTTGAAATTTTTTGTATCACATGATAAAAAGGAATGGTGGATGGAATAGTACTGGGGGGATCTTTGTTTAAACAAAAAAAAAACAAAAAAAAAAAAACAAATTTTAGTAATTTTTATAGGCGGAAAGTTAATTGTGAACTTTCTCTTGTTTGTTTTTAAAATTTTCTTTACAACAATAATCCCTCCCTGGGTTTACTTTCACTTTCCGGATAGAATCGGAAAACTGAACGCTCCCTGGCCTCTTCATAGTAACCGTGACGTCACAGGTATACAAATGGCGCGAGTCGCTAAAAATCACAAGTGTTGTACATAGCTGAGAAGTGAAAGCTATGCTTGACATTACATGACCCTGTTGTAATTGTGCTAGCGAGTGGCTGTTCGCCAAAAAATGTCGTTTTCTGTACAATAATTGATTGGAAAATGATGGATTCGCAGAGAAGTAGTGGTGAGTTACAAACGATTAGATTGCAGATAGCAGACGATCTGTATCTTTAAAAAAAAGAATATGTCGTGTTTTAAATGGGTTTAATAATACAGTCTAAGTGATTTATTGTCGCATGCCAACCTGTTCAATAAATAGTGTCGAATTGAAGTGTCAAAAGTGAAAAAATGCCACAAGTTTGTTTCTCTTTGTTTTGTTAAACATTTTATAAGCTTGAAATCTAGATCTATAAAATGTAGGACTATGGTGAACATTTCATTAACCGTTCCAGAAGCTTGATGTAGGGGTATTGATTAAGGCTTTCAACTTTTGTTAAATGTCTAGTACAAAAAATTGATTTTAAATGACACTGTTGTCTGAAAGATTAAACTTAAATCTTGTTTTGTGTACACTACAAGATAATAGAAATTGACTCATAAGTTTACATGCTAATCTAACCCACACATTGCTTGAAATTGCATAAAATTGCAGTAACAATTATTAGTTACCTCATTTTATTGAAATGGTCTCATGCATCCTATGGGGCATGAAGAGGATATTAAGTAAAATCATTTTATTGACGATATTGTCCATATACTTGTGTATACATGTACCATTTTTGCAAATTATATAATATATACCCTTTCTCATGATTGCCAATCTGCTACAAATATATCTACAGGTAATAGCCAATGTGTATGTTGGGTAAATAATGTTTATTATTTGTACATAATAATTCTTAAGAAATTTTTCTCAACTAAAACAACTTTACAGTAAATAGTACTACTCTCTGGAATGGTCCACAACTGGAATGAATTTATATCTGATATGGGATTGAATTTCTCATGGATTTTCAGTTAGAAAAGTTATCTTTTAATAGTTCAAATTAATCTTGTTTCCATTCAAATATCCAATATTATTTGACATTTTTTTTTTTTAAGATTTAGAAATGTTTTGCTTTGTTTTAATAGTTAATGTTAATGTATAGTGGTTTATATATATAGCATTTAGAATAGTTTTTAAAAAGAAATAATTTTCAAAGTATTATGAGGTTATTGTGATAATAAATGGCATGTCTATACAACTATTTTGACCAGATTTCCAGGCCACAAACAAAATATTTCGCAAAGTGGTTCATCCTGGCTTGGATTCTCTACGACTCGTTGACAAGAATGGGATGCCCATTACTACTCCGCTTAGCAGCATGAAGCAAAAAATGTTCATCCTCAGTCCACGAGGGGTTCCAACCCGTGTTACAAATCATGTCTACAGTGGCCAACCAATGCGTATGTCACGTCCTTATTCTGAAGGGGTAAGAACTTTTAAGCATAATTCTTTAACATCTGTTAAATTCAGGGGTAAAAATATATAGCCTAATTCTTTGTTTTTATGTGTTTAGCTTTTTTGAAAAAAAAACACATAATGATCAATCCATTTCAAATTAAGGATGTAAAAAACTTATTAAAGGGGTGTTCTGCAGGTTTTTGGATGGAAATATCCATATTCTCCATCTGACCTTATTCTCAGTGAACAACTCTACTTGGTAAGAACCAGTCTTTGAGCTTTAGTTTCTAGCTGTATGGTATATATATGTGATGGTACATCTTTCTTGCTTTTGTAGAATGATATGTATCTTAATTTTACCAGTAATATAGATTATAAATTAATATATGTAAACTGATGAAGAAATAATATTGCCCAATACATGTACATGCATATTGATGGATATAGATAGACTTGTTTACTTGCAATAAGCTTTATGATATAATAGGAAAGGTATCAATCAAGCATTAGTATTAAAAAAAAGTTAACAGTACTCAACCCTTGAATCTATTTGAAGAACATCTGGTTTCCCAAACAGAGAGTTAAAATGACCTAAAGTAGTAATATTTTATGTAGTATCGGTATTGTTTCCAGATAATAATTTGGTACTTTATTAATATAACTTAAAATTTTAAGATTCTTATCGAAGCATAAAAGAACATCCTAGAAATAAAAATCTATTTCTGAAGCAGATCATTATTTGGACAGCCTAGATTTCCTATCAGGTCTTCCATGTGAAGGGTGAACATTGACCATCATATGGATGTGTGAGTGACAAAAGCTGTGTCTGCCTGAATGTTTTTTATTTTCTACCAAAAATAATTTTAAAAATTACATGCATGTAACTGATCTAAAAAGTACTCGTATGTTCATTTATAATTCATTAATTCTAAATACTGATATAAGTTGATAACACTTAATACTCGGAAAGTACAATATGAACATACTGAGCAATGTTTATGCACCCAGTCTACTATTCTTAATGTAGCATACTAATAAAAAAATTCTGGTCAGTAACTGAGTGCAACATAGTGGTAAGGGATCAAAAAGGACCCTTCAATGCTTCTAAATACTACTTGAACTTAACAAATAGAATCATACATTCCTGGTATTTAACATTTAGCTTGGTAGAATAACTTGATTCATATATAACATATTGGCATTGACAGCGGGTAGCTTGGTTTTATGCTGCGGTGAAGGTGAAAGAGTGTTCATGAGTGCACTCTTGAAAATTGTGTTTAATATTAAAATGGTGTAAGGCAAGATTTCAAAGTTTGAAGCCTGCTTTCTGTGGTACTAGATCACATGGAATTTCAAGTCCTCACAAAGTTAACAGGCAAAAATTTACTGAAAATACAGTAGTGTGCATGCATTATCTGACTGAAAAATTAAAACAGTTACCAAAAGAAACAACAGGTAGTTAAAGCATAGTACCAGTACATTATGTTTATACATGTATACAGTATAATAATCTAATTCAGAATTAAATAACAGTAGCTTTTGTATTGCAAAAAAGCGAATTTGGTTTTTAAACACTTTGTTGTTGAACATCTTAACAGTGTGACAGTTAGGTCAAGTTTGTAATATTTATTAATTCAGTACTAATTTTTTTTCAGCTGTCCCATCTAGAGAAACCCGATTATTATAATGAAAATTCATATGAACCACCAACATACAGGTAGGTGCTGTATTACAGATTGTTCTAGATAGTCAATTATAAGGGTGGAGGGGTTTGACTTCTTTAGCTTCATATCTATGACTTTTCATACCAATCTAAAGTTCAAGGGGGTCCAAGGTCACTAGTAAATCTGCAAATTCTAAGAGGGGTCCAGACCCCACCAACCCATCCTCTTGATCTGTGCATGTTTAATTTATCCAAAGCTTTAATATTACAATATTAGATAAGAAAGAGCTAAACAGACGTTATCCAAAATATGGCCACGCCCTTGACGAAGTCTCAACGTTCCATTTCAAACATGCTTTAAGTAGAGAAGTTGTGTTTTCATTTCCTATAAAAAAAAATTCCTCTGAGAGTCCAGGTATCTTGTTTGTTTTTATGTTGTTTAACATCCCTCTTGAGAATTTTTCACTCATATTGATAGAGACACCACCACTTGCCAGTGGAGAGCTGAAAATTTTGTCCTGTACTCATCACTCATGGCCAATGAGAAATGAGAGATCTTTTCATGCCAGCACCTACTGCAACAAGGGGACTTAGTTTCTATGGTCTCATCCGAAAGACTGGTCTACAGGTCCCACAGTGGGATTCAAACCTATGACGTAAAGATCAACTCCTTGTTTTGCGGCTCTAGAGCAGATGCTCTATTTAACCACTGCGCCATTAATCCAGCTATTAAAAAAAGGGCTATGTAAATTTGCATATTCCATATTTAATTTTAAAGAAAATGTATTTCAGTACTTCAGTAAAAAAAAATTTAAAATATGAGCCACACCTCCATCCAAAAAATACAACATTAATTAATGATTTTCTGAAAGAGTTCTTTCATTACAGAATTGAATATTATAGATCAGAGGTTGGGTTTTGTTAATTCTTTACAAAAAAACCAGCTTAATATGGCCATTTTGATGAAATGTTCAAGTTTAAAGAAAAAATGATGCAATTATATCATAATACATGGACTAAAGAGAAAATAGTCATTTTTATGCCCCGCCATAAATATGGCCAGGCCATATAGAGTTTGTCATGTCTGCCTTCCATCCTTTTGTCCTTCCATCACACTGCATTTATCCCAGTTCATAGCTCAGCTTGAAAGATACATCAAGATATTTTATTTAAGTTCATATTTGTTAGATATTGATTATAGCTATTAAAATGCATCAAAATTTTTTGACATTGACCTTTCCTTTGACCTTTACCTCACTATTCTTAAAGTAATAGAGCTGCAAAATTGAAGTTGAACTGTTTTGTTGCAAAATTTTAATCAACTATTTGAGTATTTCATTGACAGAAAAAAGACAACATTTATAAACTTCTGTTGTTTATATTTGTAATAGAAGAACTATATATATTTATAAGCTTTGATTGAAGCAAAATTACATTATTGTTATAATATTTAATGTTCAATCAGAGTTTTCCCTGAGCTGTTTTACTGTATTGGACCCGACACAGTAACGATTCAAATTTTATGCGTGCAACACATTAAAATTTTGCTGACACAGTAAGAAATGAAATTCGGTATACAGATTTATCATAAGAATTTCGAAGTCAAGTTCTTTTCTTGGTAAGATTTACCTATTTTGGACAGAGTTATATCCCTTGGACTTAAAAAAAATCCAATTATTTGCAGTTTTCATTTATTTTCTTTGTAGAGGTTGCATATACTGAAATCAAATTCAGTATATAGATTTCATTATCATAAGAATATTTAGGTCAAGTTTTGCTTAAGGTACAATCAAATCATTTTGGAGAGGACTTATATTGGCCATGCCTGATGTCCAATCCAATTATGTTAAATCTTACTTTACATAATAAAATATTGTTTAAATTAAATTAAGCCATTTTGGACAGAGTTATGCCCCTTGGACTTAGAAGTATTCCAATTACTGTAAACCAACTTTTATTCGCGACGACTTTATTTCGCGATTTACTGGGAGTAAAGTAGTTCGCGGCGATTAATTTTCGCGATCAAACCTTTTTGGAAATGTTTTTTATAGTAAAAGAGACTTTAAGCACCCGCTCGCGTGAGAAATATTCGCGATGACGAGGCTCTAGCGAACCTCGCGAAAATTTCTCGCACGCGAATAAAAGCTGGTTTACAGTATCTGGGGGAAGGGGGCATAAGTGGTGTACAAAAATCTCTTGTTGCAACTTGACTTTTTCTTGGGCCTTAACATCACCTTTACTAAATAAATGTTTAGCTCAGTTTTAAATGAACAATTCAAGATGTTTTTATCAATTAAACTTAATATGCTGCATATTACCGTATAATAGGAATTTTAGCGAGATGCAAATTTAGCGATTTCTACCTATGAACCGGTATTCTATTTTTAGCGAGAAGTAATTTTAGGGATTTTAAAATGCTAACTAAAGAAACTATTACAAATAATACGCAAATAATTTTTAGCGATATTCAATTTTAGCGATGTCGGCACCCTCGCTAATAATGCCAAAATTAAATCCTTGCTAAAAATTCTACTTATACGATAGTGAAAGCTATTTAAATGCATTGAAATCTTTTGACCTTGCAATTTCCTATGACCTTGATCTTACTTTTCTTTAATTTACATTTTGCTTACTGATATTTAGGAAGAAACCAATAAGATATTTTTATGTAGGCTAAATATGCCATTAAACATAATTTGGTGAGAATTTTATCATCTTTATCCATTCGCCACGAACTGGTCTTTAAAGTCTATGTGCCTCATAACAACAAATCAAAAATAGGCTTGATTGCGAAAATTAGTTGTCGCGAACTAGTTTATCCCAGATAAATGGCGAAATAAAAGTTGGTTTACAGTAGTTGCTGACTTTTGAAAAATTGTCACTGAAGGCAGCACTTACTTTAGCCACAATCAATAAAAATATTTGAATTTCTTGGTCCCATCAAGTTTTAGATATTAAGGAGGTTGGACTGTATTTGTATTTAAGCTTTGAAGGTGAAGACATTATTTTATATGAACAATCCAGTGTTAATGTACTAATTAATCAATCGATGTCATTATAATTACTGAAGAAAGGAAATAAGTTTGCCTTCAGGTGTATTACATTGTATTTCAATCTAGACCAAGAAAGCATTCATTAAAACTAGATATTTAATTTACATCCTTTAAAAGTATGCAAAGTTTAAACCAGTACAATAAATTGGTTGTTTTGAATTCTGTGGAATCTATTTGTTGGTAAACATCAATAAGCAGTCTGAGGGTAGGAGCTGATTGTATCAGCCCAGACTTGGAAATCATTCAATACTTTTAAAACTTGAACACGTGTCGGGATCAGCCATCCCAGCGTGAATGCCTGACAGACGTCCCCCGGCTGTGTACATTACCTGCCAGAAGCACAGTTAAATAGACAGAAAATTTAAATAAGTTCTGTTGTGTATAAGCTTGTGTATTTAATTTCACAATAGCATAATACCCTTGTTGCATTATGAACTGTAGGAATTGAATGTCGGAGGCAAACATTCATGGAGATATTGATATTTCTCTGTAATAATGAAATATATCAATATAGGCATATAATGTGTATGCCAGGCTAAAACAAACCTATTAGATCCCAGTATTTAGGTGCTGGAGACAAGTAGTAATAGATTGACTCATTACAACTATGGATGTACCAGTACGGTTAGGCATGTAAGTGCAAAAAAATTGTATATTTAGTATTTATTTACCATTTGTACCATTAAATGTTTTTGTTGGAATTTTATCAAGATTGATTTTTACAATGATTGTTAAATTTGATCTGTTTTCAATTACAGGTGATTCTGAATTAATAAAGCTTGAGTTACTAGTACTTCTGATTAATGTGACTTGAGTTTCTATACATTCATGTTAAAAAAACCTGAAGTATTTGTTGTTGTAAATGGCTTGTTTGAAGAGTGGTGTGCTGTGTTTGATCATGGCATTAAAAGAGGTTAAATATCCGAGATATGTTTGGATGTGATATTAACACTGATTTATTTGTTTGTAGGACTACCCAATCGGTTTCTCCGTACAGCTCAAAAAGGAGTGCCAACTACAACAGAGGGGGACGACAAATGGCCAAGGCAAAAAGCGCTTCTGCTGCAGGATACCTAGTAAGTACCTGATATGTTGATTCTTATGTGCAGGTCCAGCTTTATTTCTTATGGTAACTTAAGGATGGAATAAAGAATAGCCAGTTTCTGTGAAATGGAAGTCTGGTTTGTCTACCGGTACATGAATAACTGTCAGCTGCTTTGTACATGTAGTTATATATAATAATAAAACTTTTATGATGATTTTTAATGTATTTTTAACTAAATATGGACTAGAATACATCAATATTTCTTTTGATGGCTTTCCTCTCAAATAACTCAATTTTATTTTAGCCATATGAGTTAGAAGTTCAATTAAAAATATGCATTTGATATACTCCCTGTGTGCTTATAAGAGACAAGTAAACTGGCAAAGCTTTGTGGTAGTTGATAAAAACAATTAAGGCAGGTATAGATACCATTGTTGCTTTTTGACTTTTATTCACTCTTCATAGGTGTTTAAACATGATAGATATTAGATGTCACATACTTAATACAGTCACAGGTATAATACAATGTACTATAAAGTTCTTATGATTATATGAATTCAGAAATGGATTTTTAGTTCAGTGCAGCTTATGGAGAGTAGAGGTTTACAACACCTACAAAAGACTTTTATCTAAATGTGTTTTTTACTTTGCAGTTTATATTACAGAACTCCTCTTACATAAAGATAAAAGTGAAATTTTTTTTCTTAGTAATTTAACAGATAAGTAAAAGTTTTGTAAAAGCAAGCTGATAAAGGTTCTTGGTAATTGATGCTGTATTTGAGTCTTGCCAATATGTCACTACCATGTCTGTCACATTTTATTTGTTCATATTGTATATTTAAAACTTATTTTCTGTGCCAGAAGTACTCTTTTAACAAAAAGACATTATAAAGAATACACATAGACATAAAGTTTTGCAAAAGTGTTATGTTTTTTTTTTCCAAGAACCCCCTTTTGCTATAAAAATTCTGTTTTCCATTTAAGGATAAATAACACAAACCTTTTTCGTAAATCAGTAATAATTTTCATAGATTTATATTTAAATAGGTTACCTGAATTATATTAGCCAGGTGAAGTGGCAGAATGTGGCTTATTTTGTCACTATGATAAAAATATGTGCAAAAGTTTGACATTGTATAGAATTTGTAGAAAACAAAACTAAGTCACATATCTGAGTACGAAAGAAAACTTATAATTTATTTATATTTTAAGGATTTATTACTTTTTTTATTCATGCAAAGTCATTCAAAAAATATCTATCTGTGCATCAACTTTTTGTTTGTGTTATGTATCCTTAACCCCCTTGTGATAGCTTGCCAACCAAGGTTCTCAATAAATGATATTGTGCATTTATAAAATTATCAAGGTATTAGTTTGCATTAAAGGATTCTATATAAGCTTATATCAGTAATAATTTTTTTAATTGAAATGTCTTAAATTAAATTTATTTAAACAACAATACTTTATTCAGAAAGTGCGTGGAATTATATGCAGGAGGCTTTACCTATTTTCCATCTCTCCCTACCAAGATTGAGGCCTTTAATTGATATTACTAGTCATGGAGAAGAATAGAGAACAAGGTCTTTTATACTGCTCTAAGCATAAATATAAATTAATCTATTGAAAAAATCTATCTGTAGAAATTTAATATCATGTCCATGACATTTTCTTGTGAGTGATTTAAAAGAGCTCTTGAGAAAAAAAGAAGAAGAAAAAAACTCACTCTAAATTGTCACTTTCATTGGTAAAAGTGTTTTCCTTCTATCAACTTACTGATAACTGCCTCAGATAATACACTATTTGTCAGTTTGTTTAAACACACTTATTTCTTGATGTCTGAGGGCTTTAAACACCCCACAAGGCTTTAGAGCCGGTATTCTGGCTAACAGTTGGAGGAAAGTGTTTGACAGAGGGGGATTATTTTACATATAAACAGAACCAGTTGGTAATCAGTGTACGTAACCCCCCTCTCTATCAGGTAAACTATATAATTATATTAAAAGCTTTTTAGAGTTCAAATATAAATAAGGAACAGCTAAAAATTAATATGCTGTGATTTAATCATATTTACTTTTTTTGCCATGCAATCTTTCCTTTTACCTGTAATGACTGGTAAACCAGGTATATATATTTTATCATAAAGGGGGAAAATTGTTTAAGAAATTTTAATTCTTTTAAATTTACGATGATTTTATTTGAATCTGTTTTCTGCATTAATATGTAAATTGATCACTATCAGATAGGCAATAGTATGATATATTTTTTTCAATACATTCTTTTTGGCTATATTGTTGCCCTTGTGGTGCAATGGTATGAGCATCTGCTTTAGATTCGTGAAGTAAATACATGTAGTTGATCATTATGTAGCAGGTTCGAAATCCACTGTGGGACATGGAGACCAGTCACTCAGATGATACTATATAAACCAAGGTCTCATGAAGTAGGGCTGGCAGGAAAAAGATCCCTTTAACTGCATGGTCAATGGCCTTGAGTGCCAAGCATATTGTTCAAATTTTGCAGCTCCCCACCACCAAGTGGTGGTGTCTAGGGCTGGGTATTGGCCTGAGAATTGGTATTGCGATATATTGCGATATTTTTAATGTATTGCGATATGTATTGCAATATTTTCAAGGTAATGAAAATGGCATTTTCTTACTATATTTACTTTAATTTACATGCAGAATGTACACAACTATGATAAGTAACCAACACGGAAAAAAATCTTGTTGATTTCATTTAAGTTATGCTCTGAAATTTTACCACAAAACAACTTCTGACTTACTGTTTGGCTTAATAACAAACTTTTATAAGTCCATTTTTATATTAAATGACAAAATTCCTTAATCTAAGCATATTGCCAATATATCGATATTACAAAATCGTATTGCGATACGATATTTTTTGTCATTGTATTGCAATATATTGAAATATCGATATTATTGCCCAGCCCTAGCTGGTGTCTCAATCCATTTGAGTGAAACATTCTTGAGAAGGATGTTAAACAACAAACAATCAATCAACTTTTTGGCTATTGGATTTATTCGATTTTGAACCCTGTCAACACTAAGCCAATGAATCCATATTTTGAGCAATTATTATTCTTATCATGGCAATTATTTCAGAACCTGTAGAAAATTACATTTATTCAATTTCTCTAAATACACTGTACATGTAAGTGATTTTTTTTTTACCTTTATGGTTATCGTACAAATGACAACTTTTTACAGCACATTTCTTAGACTACAATTCTTATAGAATCTTACGGTGGGAGAAAACCTATGGTATTTTGTCTGATGCACAATTTGGTTTTAGAAAAGGGTTGTCAACTGTTGACGCAATATTTGTATTACAATCACTTGTTAACAAATACTTGAGCAAGAAAAAGCGTTTATATTGCTGTTTTATTGATTATCAGAAAGCTTTTGACTCTATAGATAGAATTAAACTTTGGAGGAAAATATTTAATATTGGTATTCAAGGGAAAATGTATAAAATAATTAAAGCATTGTATCAAAGTATAAAATGTTGTGTGAAATACAATGGCTTATTTAGTGAATATTTTACTAGTAATGCAGGACTAATGCAAGGAGAATCACTCTCCCCTTTACTGTTTTCATTATACGTAAATGATTTTGAGATGCAATTTATTAAGGAAAATTGTCAATGTATAGATGTACAAGAAATAAGTTTGTTTCTCCTTATGTATGCAGATGATATGGTGATTATGTCTGAAAGCCCAGAGGGTTTACAACAATTGTTGAATTCATTATGTAATTATACTACTGTGTGGAATCTTAAAGTTAATATTCAGAAGACAAAAATAATTATTTTCAGAAATGGTGGTAAGATTAGAGAGGATGAGAAATGGATTTATGGTAACGATATAGTCGAAATTGTTAACGAGTTTAATTATCTTGGAATGTTATTTAATTACAATGGAAAATTTTTGAAAACTCAAAAACATGCCGCAGAGCAAGGTAGAAAAGCTTCATTTGCTATATCTAATTCATTAAAAGCACATGCATTCAATGTTGAAACGCAGTTATCGGTCTTTGATACTTACGTAAGTAGTGTACTTTTATATGCATCAGAGGTATGGGGATGGCATAAAGCTACTGATATCGAAAAAATCCACCTTAACTTTTGTAAAAGAGTCTTAGGAGTGGGTCAGAAAACAGTTAATAATTTCATATATTGTGAATTAGGAAGATATCCACTAGCAGTAAAAATGAAATTAAAAATTTTTAAATATTGGCTCAAGTTAAGAGGGACTGATAATTGTATAATTAGGGCCTGTTATGAAGATATGGTTTTACGTAACGATAAGTGGATTATGTGTATTAAAGAAGAGTTGGAGAGACTAGGTTTGAGCTATTCATGGGAATCTAACATTGTTGATAATTGTACATATAAAATAATTGAACAAAGGATGACTGATATTTATAGACAAAATATTTTTTCATTTGTAACTTCATCTTCAAAAGGACAATTGTACCAATATCGATGTTGTGAATGATTTTGTCTTACAAAGATATTTAACAAAACCTATTGATGATAGATACAGGAGAATGCTTACCAAGATTAGATTATCAAACCACCAATTAAAAAATGAAACTGGTAGATATAATAATACACTTAGATCTCAAAGAATTTGCACACTTTGCGCCTGTAATGATATTGAAGATGAATTTCATTTCATATTAACGTAGGTCGCGGGTTTACAGGGCTTTTAAAAGTGTTCGAAAACATGCCATGAAAATTACCTATATGATTTCTCTACCTTTGATTTCCATTCTCTGAAAATTTTATAAAATTCGTCTGCACCGTTTTTGTGTAATTGAATTCCAAAGATGTCATTGTTGTAGTTAAATTTTCAACGGTATTCTATTGAATTGTATAGGAAAAACGTCGTTTTTGGCTTGTTTTCAGGCTAGGTTTTGATTAAAATAATATCAATAACTTTTAAATCTTGCAGACGAATTTGTTTATCCTTTGGTATTTAAAAATAGAATTGATTTGAAATAAATCTATGTAAAAAAATTAATATGTCTTCGGGTTCATTTTTTCGTAATTAAATTGAAGATAATTGCTTTTATATTGACAAATGTTGCATTTTTAAGAACAACGTCATAAAATTTCGCGACGTCACGCTTGACGTCGTGAATATCGATCCGGTATACAGAGCACAAAAAAATTATACGGATTTTAAGAAAAAGGAAATTCATGTATATCTGCTTTCAAATGACAAGTATCATAATAATAATTCAATAAAATAACTATTAGACATTTTTTCCCTTTCAGCTTATTATGTCTAATATTAGTGAAAATTCACGTAAAAGGCGTAAACCAACAATCAGTCCTTTAGTTTCTTTTTTTTTTTATTTTCTTTATGTGTTCTTACCGTTTCCTTTTTTTATTCATGCGCGAATTCCCACCGGAATTTACAAAATAAAAGTGACCTTGTATCCGCCTCTGGAAAAGACAGATTCCCCATCCCCGTTGAATTCGCAGATGTGTGATCTAAGTTTGTTTGAAAAGTCGTAGGTATGAAGAAAATTTAGAAGTCAAGGACTACAAACATTCCTTAAACCCTCAACCCCGAAATACGTTTTTTACTCCTTGTCTATATTATTTTTCGTTAGAAAATTCAGTAAGGCTATCAATCATATCAACAATAACTTCTTCTGAATCAATTTCCGCCAAATATCCTCCCCCGTATAAGTATAAATGCATTCAGTGTTTATATTGAAATGTTTTTGTTTAAGTTAACAAAGAGGCAACGATTAGCTAAAATAAATCCTAACTTTATTTTATTTTATGCTTATACGTATAAGGATAGAAAAAAGCGTACTACTCCCCCCCCCCCCCCCCCCCCCCCGAGTATGAGTATTAATGCATTCAGTGTTTATTTTGAAAATGTTTTTGTTTACAAAGAGGCAGCAAATAGCTAAAATAAATCTTCATTTGATTTTATTTATTTGGCACAATCAACAGGCAGATTTTATTTTGTTGTTAGACTTTCAATGTATACATATAACATTAATTCTACTGAATGAACATGGAAAGCAACGCAGGGAATAAAATATCTACATGTAACTAAGAACAACGTGTGCGGTTACTTACACAGGCAATAGGAGTATTGACCCCCCTTTCTGTTTTTCTGGGGGTTTCCCTATTTTGGATTTTTAATACGTATTGCATGTCATTAATAATGTTACCCTTTTATCTCTTTACGCTGTTTTTAAATACACGTTTTTCGTTTTCGACTGATACATAAAAAGAGACGGCTTGTAATTTGTTTTTATTCTCGACGTCTGCCTCACAATCTTCACTTGCATGATCACTATCTAAAGCGTAGAGAATCATGGAATATGCAGACATCGATAAATTTGAAAAACGCTCTTTTTCCTTTTCAGATTTCCATTTATATAATTCTTTATGTGCCTCCGATTAGTAAATATTTCGATTAAATCAACATGCACATATAGGGTGGAGTTAAAATTAAAAAATGGAAAAAGTTTACTCATCCCCGGAGTTAGGAAGTAAAAAATGGAAAGGAGGGAGGGGGTCATATCCTACGTGTCTGTGGTTATTTGCAAGAGGTCAATGCCGCTCAAAAAATGTATATACACATTATATATATTATATATAATTTAGTTTATGTTTCATTAAGATTACCCCGGTAGTACATTAGCAGTTTTTAATTTGTGATCAACCTTTATATAGATTTGTCTGAGATTAGCACATACCGTTTCATAATTGAGTTCGACTTTCCATCGGTGAGCAAAGTTTTGACGCTGTTTACGGAGATAAATGAAAACAAAGACATGCATGCCATATATGGTTGTGTAGATAAATTATCGTAGAAGACAATGGTAATAAACAGTTTGTCAGTGCATTTCCACTGAAAGTGTACACTAAAATGAGTGCGTTTCTGAGGAGGGGGTATCGAGTGTAATTCGGAGTTAGATAACCTGTTTTATAATTATACTCATTTAAAGCATGTATTTAATATTTATAAATCAAACATCAGTGGCGGATTTAAGGGGGGGCGCACCCGGCGCGCGCCCCCCCTAAAATTGTCAAAGTTAGCGTAAATCAAATATGTCTACTTGGTAGACCTCATTTTCACCCTTCAAAATCTCTAGAATCCAGGAGCTTCCGAAGGCTTCGCCCCCTGGACCCCCACCAGGGCTTTGGTAGACCTCATTTTCACCCTTCAAAATCTCTAGAATCCAGGAGCTTCCGGAGGCTTCGCCCCCTGGACCCCCACCAGGGCTTTGGTAGACCTCATTTTAACCCTTCAAAATCTCTAGAATCCAGGAGCTTCAAGGCGGCCCCCAGACCCCTTGCCTAATTTTGGCGCCCCCCTAACTCCAAATCCTGGATCCGCGCCTGAACATGATACAAGGGTTAAAATGTATTTCCGAAACAAGTACATGTGCTCTCAGAATAGACCCGAGAAGATGCGATTGATGACACATAATGAAACGCTTCTAACACTTTCAGTGATGGTCATTCGAATCAAAATAAGCCTTCTTGGTTCATTATTTTTATAACTTCAGCATGTTCTATGAATATGTTACACTAAACTACCAATTTCAACAAAAGTTACAGCTAGATAATGTACTGAAATTTTCCCTTTCTCACCGTGACGTCATAATCAGATGTGCACAAGAAAGTCGCCCAAATCATACAAATTGCGTACCCAGTTTTAATGACGTCAGCAAACCCGCGACCTACGTTAAAATGTCCATTTTATGAAAATTTGAGAAGTATGTACATTAAGAAATATTATTATGTCAAACCAAGTGTTTTTAAAGTTGTATGTTTAATGAGTAGCGAAAATGTTAAAGAATTGTCTAATTTGGGGAAATTTTTATATAAAGCTACTGCTCTAAAAGTCGAATTTGTAACTACTATTGATATCTATATCCTTTGTGTATTTTTTTTTATATAATATTTATTCTGTTCTCTTTATTGTGTTTATATGTTGTACATGTAAATCTGATGAGCCTTTGGCTTAAAGAATAAAGAAAGAAGTCCATTAAAAAAAAAATTAGACTTCAAAGAGCTTTAAAGACCATTCTTAGACTTTTAAGAGCCTTGAATATCATTGATAAAAAAAATTTTAAGATTTCAATTTCAAACTTCATTTTGAGACTTTTTGAATTAAATATTTAAAATTTAAGAATTATCCTTCCTGGTTATGGAGCAGATATCCCTAATATAAAAAGAAAAGTCACCCATCTGGCATCAGGCTATTAAAAAAACGATGGATGTTTGATGCATGTGGCTGTATCACATGGACTGTTGTAAATATTATGTTGGCTATATATTCCTGTAACCTCATCTAAAAAGTCTTTAAAAATTTTAAACTAGGTTTGCATGAATATATTTAACTACCACAAAGTTTTTGTGTCTTATCATATCTATAAACCTGGATTGTACAGATTGTTTAAAAATCTTTATTCAAAATTTTTTCTGTCTTCAATAGCTTTCTGGGTGATGTAGACTTCACAGCACCTTGGTGTAAACAAATACACAAATGATTTATTTTCTTCATTTTCAAAATGTGCATTGAAATGGTTCACCTTGATCCAGACTACCAATTAAAAAATGGAGACATTATTCTAAAGCATAGACATATAGCTGAAAGTGAAAAAGTTTCTGTTTCCTGGTAGCTATCTGTTGAAAATATGAACTGCACATAATAAGGCAAATAGCTGTATCATAGATTTAACTTTGTTTTACCGTAGTAAATATAGGATAAGTTACCTCCCCTAACAGTACAGCACTACTCTATATAAGTTTAGAAGTTAAGCTGCTTTTCTCCAGTTCAGGACCTTGGAATCCAGTTGATTAGGGAAATAGCGGATTAAATAGTGCACCAATCTGTCTGTCCATTGGGGACCACAGGGCCAGGATTACACTTAATTACATGTCTTAAGAAAAGTTAGGGATTAAATATCTATAGTGCTTCATTGATACGAAACTCAAGAGAGTTCTGGTGTTTTAATTATCGTTAAAAAGCCAGGTAAGGTACTTATTTGACATGAGTGGTTTCGAAAAATCAATTACATGTTAATAACTTAAAATGATGGGAATGAGCTAAATACTATTGATTATAATTTTAAACAATGTTCAAGTACATGGTAGCTGAATTCTGAAGGGCATATATTGTTTGTAGTCTAACTTTTACTGTTATGTGTATTGACTATATTACTTTGGTTTAAAATTATTTGATATGTAACGTATAATTAACATGTATATGACCCAATAAAGTTTGGGATGTACATTATCTTCCTATCTGTTTAGCCGTCTGTTCATCCAGTAAATTCATAATATGTCTTGATCTTTTCCCAAGGATATCATGGCAAGTTGATTAAAGGCAGAAAATATGAACAAAAGTCAATCCACAACTGTTTAACAGAGAAACAAAGCTAAATATACTTCAAAGATTGCTATTAGGCTAACATTATATGTTACACATTGTGAACTTATTCTAACAAGGTTCCAATGTAGAAAAGATCCGAGTGTAAGAAGCCTAGAAGAGGGGAGGATAATATAGTAAATTGAATGTATGTCTTGTTTCATACTTAGGCATATTAAGATATTCCATGCATTATTACTTACTGTAAATCAACTTTTATTCTAATGCGAGAAATATCTGTGAGTTTCGTGACCTTCTTTAATTCATGAATAATAATCCCCATGAACCAATAATTTTGCTTCATATTTTTCTTCAGCTGAAAAAATTAATTGTTGTAGATTGATTTTGAACTGAATAAAAGATGACGCAACAAAAATTTGGTTTATATAACTAGATATTTCTATAGCCTGTTAATGCCAGCCCCTTCTGATTGGTCTGTCTGTTTGTAGAGTAGTGTGGCTGATCTGATTGGTCTGTCTGTTTGTAGAGTAGTGTGGCTGATCTGATTGGTCTGTTTGTTTGTAGAGTAGTAAGGCTGATCTGACTGGTCTGTCTGTTTGTAGAGTAGTGTGGCTGATTTGATTGGTCTGTCTGTTTGTAGAGTAGTGTGGCTGATGAGAAGAGATACCTGCAGTCTGCCAGTAGCTCCCAGAGTTCTCGCTGGAACACCAGCAGTCAGGGACTGAGGCTGGAGAAAGAATGGACAGATCTAGCCAACTCCAGATCTCTTAAAAGGAATTCAGAGGTCCAGTCATGTATTTTTTCTGAGCTTTAATTCTATACACATAAACACATTTGCATTAATGCATCAGATGCAGAAAAAGGAATTTTGACTTCCTACAATTTCATGAATAAAATTAAGTTTATAGAAGTCCATGATGTGTTATGAGCAAACAGTATTCTTTAAAGTACTTTTGAAAGTGTGCCTGTAGTAAATAGTTTATTTTGAAACATGTACCTGCTACAATTAAGTTTTTCTTAGAAGAATATAGAGTTAAAATTTAAACTTGTTGTAATTTAGAATATAAATAGCTGGGTAGATACCTGGGTAGAAATTTTGATTTTTTATTTGGTGATTGTAAATATTATAAAAGTGAACTTTTAACATTTCCTTTACTGCTTTATGTTTTTATGATTTACAGATAGTATCACACAGAGTAGACAGGATGTATTTTATGACCGGTAACTCCATTAACATTAAGCCTAAGTATCACGTGGATGAAGAGGAACTGAAACAGCTTCGGGAACTCTCAAAATCCCGACAGTCCTCACGGCGGCAACACCGGTAAGCTCTCAACCACTCAACCTGGTTGTTACTATATAATGGTTTTGTTTGCTGTATCTGGACCCGTTCATTATATTCTGTTTGTTATATCATTCTATTGTTTGCTGTTACATCATTTATTTTTAACTTGTGATTTCATTTAGACTTTCACTATAATACATCTACTTCATTATCGTACATAATCATTGGTTTCATAAACATCCATCTTATCATTTATTGATCTACCTATTTCTACCGGTAATCTTACTTTATAAGGACCTGTGATTTTTCTGACTCTCTCTCTCTCTCACTATCCTCTCTCTCTATCCTCCCATATAAGATACCCTCATTTCATGGAACCATGTGTGGAGGAAGAATCTGTGTGCCCAGACCCTAGTGTGATAGGGGAAGAGGAAACCATGGGTCCTGAAGAAGAACCCAATACAAGCATCAGCAAAACTCACTCTGTTCAGTCTATGGTTGTGGAAAGCACTTCATTAGAAGAAGCAGAAATACAGAAAGCATTGCAGAATCAGTACGAAGAAGTTCCAGATGTTGAAGAAGAAGTTGGGAAGAATAAGAGTACTCCTGATTTATTGCAGAGAAGTACAAGCTTAGTGATGACCAGTGATGAAGTGGTAACCACTGGTGATGTGGTGACCAGTGGTGGTGATCCTGATGGTGGAGAACAATTTGGAGATGGGAAGATTGTGAGTCCAGAGGAGGGAGAAGGGATTCAACAAGGGAAGGAAACTGACCAGGAAGTGGTGTATGATGGAAGCCCTCAGAGCATGAGAAACAAGCCAGATGAGGTAGATGAAAATTTAAAAGTAACGTTCAAAGACCAACCGTCAGAACTGGTAGAGTCCAGTGATGCTACAGAACAGATAAAACCGTTATCTCCAAATCTTAGTCACATTAGTAAGGAGTCAGGAATTCAGATAGATCAAGAATTTAATGAAGAACTACCACCCCATGAGCATTTGGAACCAGGAGAAAAGCAGTGTAATTGTGAAGAGAAGATCAAGTTTACTCACTGGATTGTGGATTTTGATGATGTGGCTGTTGCTGATCTGTTGGCCCATGGAGAAAAGGATATCATTGGTGAATGCATGACAACACTTCTGAAAGATTTCTACTCTGGTGTTAAGAAGCCTAGGTTTGAATACAAGGCAGGGATTAAATTTCAGCAAAATCTGAAAAAGAAAGTTGCTAAGAAACCTAAAACAGGCAAGTGCAAAGAAAAAGGACCGTGTATAGAAACTCCAGTAGCATGTAAAGAGGGGGCTTATTTTAAGAATTTCCCGAACAGGAAAGCCAACCATCATGGCTACAACAGACTTCATCAGATGCCAGTTAAATGTGGATGTAGAGAGAACAAAGGAAATCTAAACAGTGATTTGTTTATAGAAGGGACCCCTGTCCCTATCTATCAGTGTGTGGATGATGCCATGGAAGATTTCAAGCTTCATTACTTCTAGAAATAATTTTTTCATAAAATGTATTACTCAATACTAATATATTTTGCAATTTTACCAGTATATTAAAGTTTTGTTGAGAATTATAAACCTGTTTTCTGTCTGTGTGTATTAGGGTCATTCATATGCCTATGTGGTGAGTACATATCATTTCTGTGAAGTTACCCTGTATCCAAACTCTGCCTGGGGAAGGGCTGATATTTAGTTACATTACAAAACCCATTCTGGTATTTGTATTTATACCTACTGATTTATATGACTCTAATCATGTCTAAAGTATTGAGTAGATGTTTGATATGATACTTCTATAGCAATCCTTTCCTAATAAAACGTCTGCTCTAGAGTCGCAAGGTAAGGAGTTGAATCCTACTGTGGGACATGGGGACCGGTCCCCCGGATGAGATCGTATAAACCGGGGTCCCATGTCGGCAGTAGGTTCTGGCACGAAAAAGATCCCTCCCTGCTCAATGGCCCTGAATGCCAAGTATAGGACAAAATCTGAAGCTCTCCACCGGCAAGTGGTGGCGTCTCCATATAAGTGAAAAATTCTCGAGTGACGTTAAACAATATATACAATCAATCATCAATCTATGCTACTTTTTGATCAGATTCTTATTTTGGGTCTCCCAGAGCATATCATGAACTTTGCCATTATACGCATATAAGAGGAGAGTATTTTTCGATATTGAGCTGATTTTTGGTATGTAAGTGTATCGTGATGAGAGATGTAGATCAAGTTTGCAGTTCTGCTTGAATAATGATTTTTACGGAATAAATGCACATTTAATTTAAAATGGGAACCAGATTACACTTGCTGTGCAATCTTTTGTTTATTTTGTTCCATGGTGTCTACCAAAGCACCAGATAGAGATGGCATGCCATCCTCTTAACCTCGGACCATTGTATGGATTTTGTAGACTGTTGTTAGACAGTAAACCTGACAACTAACAGCAGGAACCTATCTGGGATTAATACACTACCCGGAAAGTATCTTAATAAGTAGGTGACAAATTTAAATCTGAGGCTCTAAAAGCGGCTAAAAGACGGCATGAAATATTTGATAGGAAGTAAGTCGATAAAAAAAATGAAAAAGCAGCCATTAACTGAGACGCAACAAAAATTCCAAGTGTTTAATATCACTCCTCTGACACCCTCGATTTGGTGTGAATCTGTTTTAAATCTGTAGTGCTCCCGTAACTTAAACTATGAACGTGTATTCAATGTTAAATAACACCTGTGTGAAACGATATAGGTAAATCTACAATAATGTGACTTGTTAATTTAATGTCAACCATTTAAAAAAGAATAAATGTTTATTAACTTTGATATGGGCTTTAAATACCTGCTAAAACACATGTTTGTTTACTATTCATGGGATCGAATTTATTATGTAGACAGGAAATTTAAAGTTATTTGTTAAAGTATTCATAAATACTCAGCCGAAATTAGAGGTATTAGTATAATTTATTGTACACATAGCAAGCACAAAATTAGTGGAACTAAAAGTAGAAGTCAAACGGAGTAGTATTCTAAACAAAGCAAGCGCAAAGTCGTGAGGTCGTGATGAATGCGTTTTCTTTCTTTAAAACAGAGAACCGTTGTAGTGTAATAACATTATTAACCAACATCCTTCTTTAAACTTTACAGCAAATTGCATTAAATCGTGCCCTTTAGAATTCAATAGTCATTTTTCAAGATTGCAATCGAAACATTTCACTTTCAAGGGATATGTATTTGTATGGTTGTCAATCGCGTTACGATAATTGTATAAATAGGTCCTTCATCCTTTGACAGGATCCTTTTGAAAAACGATGACCACTGGTAATTAAGGGGTTAAATGTAAGTTACACGTAATTAACAGCGAGTCACTACCAATTCACGAGAATTAGTTAATGAACAATCTTAACAGCGTATGGCATGTTGATCAATATTATATTGTCACTTTGCTAGACTGAATTTCACTGTATTGTTGCATTTTTTGGTAATACAAAATTATAAAGGATGGGTGGGTTAAATCAACCGATACCAACATTAGTTCCGTATTAATTTTGATTGTTAATTTTATTTAACTGCGTCTTTGTCTCTTTTTAGTTCACTTATAATAGTCTCAGCGGTTGGTTACATAAATCTAACACCTGGTCAGTCTAATACCATTATGGAATTAAATCTGACAGGTGTTTCAAACAAATCTTATTAATATTGAGGTAAGTTCGTTTTGTGCTTAAGCAGTACATAGTTAAAATCGGAAAATAGGAAATTATATTTTGTTTGAAGAATGTAATAGTCAAAGATATCTAAAATAGATATGGATTGTTTTATTCTTTATTCTTTTGGCCAATGCTTGTAATCAGTGCGTGTCTTGGGGTTGTGTTTGAGTGTTAAAACTAGTACTTCTGATATTTTCAGATCCCGAGGGAAATATGTTTAAAAGAATTTTTGATTAATATGACATAATACTCAACAATTATTAATTGTTTTGTGTCTTTGATATTAAATTCATGGAATTCATTATGTTGCAATAGCCTAAGTTCAATCGTTAAAACAAGTTAACTCTTTAATAATCATTTTGAAGACATCAGAAAGTTAAGAACATCAATCACTAATTAATCTTACAATTAACTAAAACTCGTGTTTAATTATCAGCGTCTCATATTTACTCAACAACTCTTTGCTTCTTTCTCGTAGATATCATTCATATGAACCGGGTATGCGAGGTAACGTAGAATGTTATTCAGTGAGTTAAACTGCTTGTTTATTTTTTTTAAGATTAAAGCGGCAATATTTTACCAAGCATCGCATTTTTTTTTACCTTATGGTATATAAAAACGTGTCATAAACATAAACTAAACTTAACCCCTTTGAAACTATTTAAATGCTCATTAAAGTATTTGGTTGTCAAAGGACGACATTTGAATTTTATTTTTAAACCTCTAAATAAAAATGTGAATACTCTGTTTCAATATAAAATAAATCCACGAATTCTCATCTTGCCTAAATTCTTAAATTACCTCCAATATACGCTTCCCCGCTTTGCCTCTTTAAATGGTTATTTTTAAATTTTCATTTTATATCACGTATTTGATCGATGAATATCTTCTTTCTTCATATCTACATGTATATAGATTTTTCAGAAATTTTACTTTTAAGTAAGAAAGTATCATAATCGTTTACATATTTAACCACTATATCTGATTTTAAACTAAACTGAATTATTATTTTGCAATTATCTACCTTTGTGCAGAATTCATTTGGCGCTATCGATCTCTTGACACTTTCAGGATAATTAAAGAGCTGCAACTCGGAGATCAAATCACGTGACCTCAAACTTAAGAACATCGTTCTTAACATTCTCATGTTTTGGAGGTACATGTTTCCTCTGCTCCTATTTTGTATTGTTTTATGGACTTTTGATCCTGAATACTGTTCGTAATCTCCTTATTTTTCATTAAATCAGTTGGTATCCCATAGTGCCATTGAAACAATGAGTTGTTTATTTACATACATGTAGAGAAGAGAGCACAAATCTGTCACCGGAATTGCAGTATTACGTGCATGGCATCATTACGTTTGAAGCAAACAGAAAAATATATATACTTTCAATTTAATCCAAAAATTTGATTGGTTAATGAGACACATACGTGACACAAGTTGCCGATTTTTATTTTAACTACTCAGTAATAACTCATGAATACGTCATGATCATTGCAGCTTTGATGCAAGTTTTGTTTTGGCAGAAATTATGTCTACTTGGGAATAGATCTGCTCCAAAATCATAAGCATATTTGTTTATCTGAAAAACTAAGGTCAGATTCATACATGTATATTAATCAAAATGAGGCCCAATCAACTAAGGTCATAGAATATTATATCTACATGTAATAAGTGCACAAGACACAGTTACTAGTATTGCAGTATGGCTTTAATGAATCGACATGTATAAATGAAAAATAACTATTGTAAATTGATTTTAAAAAAAAGTAGTGTACATATCTGAATGCCGAGTCCAGACCACAGCAAGTCTTTACTTCTTCTCAAGTAGAACTTTGTGAATAATTTCTGCTTCATAGGGAAATACAAAAAGGGCCAGCCGGCTAAAATAAAATAAGAGGACAATTAGTGTTCATCAATATATCAACAGATATAGTTGGAAGATCTGGCACCGGGATCATGAAACTTCTTAAGCATAAAAACATCTAAGAAAAAGAAAGTTTCCAAAAAATAAAGAGAAAAGACCCAATGCATTCGATCACAAAAATAATACCCCAGAACGAAAAAGTTATAATATCATAACTTTTTATCAATATATATTTATCCTGATACCCGTCTCTCTACAAATAAAATTTGTATCCATATAAAGATCACCAAATTTTTCCTTTGATTAAAATTAAGATTCAATTGAAAAAAACAAAAGCTTTTTTTTAAACAAAGCAATAATCTAGGATCAACTTCATGTAAGAATGTTGACCTATTTTGATATATCATATAATTACCTAATATGACTTACCCCGTAAATTTTCCTTCCTTAAATTTTCATGTTTTTTCCCTTCTGTTGAGTCATGATTTTTAATTTTACAAACTTACGGGCTCTGCACGAAAACTAATTATGGAAAGTTACTTTCGAATTTAACCGATACTTTTTAAAGTAAACAGACAGGCAGCACCAATAGCTTTAATTGTATGAAACTGAACTCAAATGGACAAACATTGTTTTTAATTAGATATCGAACGAGACATCAAACCACTAATTGATTTTGTTTACGTGTCAAAAATATATATATTACAGCATAGTCAAGTGTAAATGCTTACGAATTTAAGAGTCATATATCTCCCACAAATGTCGATTCAGTCTTTAAAATGCCTTTATTTGTTAAAATAGGAGATGAGATTTATCTGAATTTTTACTATACTACCGTCCTTACCTAACCTTGTTTTTATAGATACAAGTAAACAAGTTTTTTGTACTTCATACAACAATGAAAAGAAAGAGAAAGAACAAAGAAAAACTAAAATGTACCTAATTTAAAAAAAGAAATAGCAACCAAAACGAGAAAACCTTATATTATTACTATTAATATATATTTCAATACAGAGACCGGTAGGTTTTTAATTACATCACGTTGTTTTAATCGTGTATTGTTTTTTTTTTTTCAGATATATATTTACATCTTACGGAAATCACACGCTTCTATACCTGTGATAGATAAAATGAGCTGCCTTTTTTAAACGAATGAAACCAGAATATTAAAACAGTATTATTAGGTGTCAAGGTGCATTTCTTACTTAGAATAGATCGGGTGCCTTATGAGAAAATACGCCAAAGAGTGATCGTTGATTCGTCATGGAAGACAATAATTTGATACGTGTCAAACTAATCAAGCGGCGACAAGATGGATTGGGGTTTCTCATACGTCCCCGGAAAACGTCGCCATTTGTTAGCATCTCAGCTTTGGTGGCCGGGGGGATGGCAGAGCAGAGTGGGTTGGTCCAAGTCGGTGATGTCATAACCCGCGTTAACGAGATTGACATATCAGAAACGAGTTATGAAAATGCTGTAGAATTGTTAAAGGCTTTGCCAATTGACGCCCCCGTCGCCCTTTTATTACGAGGACCTGATGGATACACAACACACCTTGAAACTACCTTTCTAGAAAGCGGTGTCCCCAAGACTATAAGAGTCACTAAAGTGCTACCTACAAACGATTCCCTGGTGGGGCGCATACGAAGAACGTTCAGCCGTTCTCGCTCACAGTCCCCGTCTAATTACAACAGAAATAAGTTAAACCGAAACAGCAATAAACTCCCTAATTCATCAGCGGAAAATATATAAGAGTCACTAAAGTGCTACCTACAAACGATTCCCTGGTGGGGCGCATACGAAGAACGTTCAGCCGTTCTCGCTCACAGTCCCCGTCTAATTACAACAGAAATAAGTTAAACCGAAACAGCAATAAACTCCCTAATTCATCAGCGGAAAATTTTCTAAATGAAACAACTGTTGAAGAAAACTGTTTCATGTGCCCGATTGAGAGACATTTCCCCATGAGTTCAGCAAAATTAGCAGCTAGGAGCAGTGTAATTGATGCTGGAGTGCAAACGTCCACAGACTCTCAGAGTGAGATAACTACCCCTCATTGCAACGGGGGATCACCGTCTATAGTGGTGACACGGACAGACAAACCTTCACAGGGACAATCAACAAAAGAAGAAGAAAAGGTGATAAAGAGCAAAGAAGTGACAGATTTGAAAAGAACAACAGAGTCCGACACCAAAGATTCTAACGTTAAAGCAGCGCTGCAAGGAATGGAATCTAAAGCAACAGTAAGTCCTACAATGACACTGAAGGTGAACGGGACATCTCAGAACGGCCACACAAATGGCTTCTTGTCAGATGACGAGTCCCATAGTCCCTCTACCAGGCGGAAGAGACCGGTGTCGGCAAATTCCGCCAAAAAGTTCGTGAAGATTAGAAATGTTGCCGATGAGAAGATAGTGTATACAGACACTTTACACACCAAATCTTTGGAGGTGAGACAGGTTTCTTTTCCATGTTTGAATTTTCTTCAGTTTCAATTTCATCATTTACAAGATCTCTAATCCAAACTTCTCTTTAACCTTTTACAGCAAAATAATTTACATTGTAAAAATGTTCTCTCGTTTGAATTCTTAAAATAAATTAAGTATTGACAGGATATTTGCGAAAGCGCCAAATTGCCGTTGTCTATTTATCAAAGTGTCAAAAATCGAATCCTGACTCCTATAAAAAATTACCAATTAATTATTTCAATAAGACTTCTCATGGTTTTCAATATAATTCATGCAATGTAAACAAACCAAACAGTTTTTTCTATTTGTTTGTGTGTAAAAGAGCAACCCCTTGTCAACATTGAAACAAAAATGGTCTTCTAAGTAATATGAATAAATCGAATTATTCAAATAAAAAAAAAGAGTGTCATGCACTGTATTGTTTGCAATTAATTTATGCCAAAATGACAAACTAGAAATTGAGTCCCGACTATAAATTCATTAATCCCGGAGTATTAAAGAAACATCAATTTCATATCAATTGCCACGGGTGTCCAATCTACATTTTTATTAAAAGCAACAAAACACTGATTGTTTTAACGTTATTTAAAGGTTGTTAACTTTGAATCGTTCTATCTTGATCTCTCAAGAATGTTCCTTGCACATCTAATCGCTGTATGGGGTCCATCATGGGATTTACTACCAATAAGCGGGCCCCTGGGGAGCCCCGCCCAAAGGAAGAGGTTTTACTGCAGGCCAGGGATTTCATTGAACAATACTACACGTCAATCAAGAGGTAAAGTTTTTAAAAATAGTTTTTATATAAGTAAGTGATTAAAGTCGATATTTAGTTTAAAGACTTTTCTTGAAGTGAAAACTTATGATATCTAAAGTACAAATTTTCACCTTTGCTAAAATATTATTATAAAAATATGTTAAGATGGGAAACGCCATCCTTGTGCATGCAATGAGAATTGGTAGATGATAAACAATAAACTGGTGCTGAAATTCAGGATATATTGGGAAAAAGACACCTGTATGTGTTTGGTGGAGCTACTGGACAAACATTACCCAACGAACTGCACAGGTTAGATGATAAAATAAATTTACTTTTAAAACGATCTTTAGTTATGTGAATGACTTTTAAACCAAAAAATACACTAATTAATGCCATAACTGTATAACTTTATTAATGGATTAGATTGACATCCATGTTTTTGAAGGAATATAACTTTTATTCCAAAATTTTCAAACATATTCACACTATAATGTAGCTTTAAATTGATTATGTGTGTAACTGCTGAAAGAACCATGCTTATAAAAATCCATCAAAATTGTAATTTTCAAAAGTATGTGCATCTTATTACCCTTGTACATGTTTCATGTTCTACAATGAGAAACAAATCCAACTTGTAAATCTGAATCTAAACATCATTATGATCCAAATATATTTTACAAATTAAATATCAATGTAAATTGTGTACATCTAAATTAAGTGAGAAGTAAAGGGAAGAAATTGATGGGGCCCTAACATACATGTATATGGTTCTTTTGTGCACTCATAGTTTTAGCACACTTTAGCATACTTCGGTTACATATTTACTGTACATTAAACTTTTAATTTACTGGAACAATCTGTTACTTTTACTGTTTTATGTTGTAGCTTTGATCTGGATTCACAGACCTGGTCCATCACAGAACCTGCTCCTAACAGTCAGGTATAACAGAGAACTGAATCACTTCAGACTATATACATGTATGTAGTCACTAGTTGTATCATGTCAAAATGATGATTATCTCAGTGAAGTAGGTCTTATTCAGAAATCAGAGTACAAGTACATTGTATGATTTTAAAAGAAAGATCACTTATTGCTGTTTTCCCAGTCTTTCTATATGTCTAGCAATCTATCCATCAGTCTGTAAATACCAAAAAAATCATTTTTTTTATATACCAAACAAGATACATGCTTAATTGTTACATTTGGTCACACGAATTGTCTGTTTGTTGTGGTACAAAAATAATCTTCACAGAATCTGAATGCTTTATGGGACTTACCTCTGCGATTGTTCTGACTTTACACCGCTGACCAGTAGTTACCAATGGCTAATTACCTATATTTCTGTTGATGACTTGCTTTAGATACATCCAGCTGCTGGTAGGCTTTTACAATTTCAATCAGTGTTTAACCACCAATAACTCTGATGATGATTTACTTTAGGTCCCTGCTGGAAGACTCTTCCATGCTGCTGCTGTTGTGGATGATGCTATGTATGTTTTTGGTGGAACGGTGGATAATATAGTCAGGAGTGGGGAGATGTATAGATTTCAGGTGATTACAGTTTTTCATGTTAATGTTATACAGTAGATAATATAGTCAGGAGTGGGGAGATGTATAGACTTAAGGTGATTCTTTATACATGTATAATGCTATTATCTTGAGTAAAATATCTTATGAATATCAGCATTTTTTTTTCAAATATTCCATTGGCAACATCATAAATAGAAGTTCGTTTACAGTTATTAACATGGTTGAACTTTGATCCTGTTGAAAACAATAGGACTTCTTTGAAAACTTTTTCACATTAAAAATTAAAAAATCTTGTGATTACTTCAATAAACTTTAATATCTTTAAAAAAAATGAAGAAGCATATTCCTCAACCTGAGCGATCCAAATAAGGAGGGAGGTGTTTGCAACATAGGAATATGGCCAAAAAAATTAATTTTCTTAAAATTTGAAAATACAGATGATTTGACTGTAACAAATTTAGTAGAATACATGAAGCATATCTACTCACCTTTGCTTAATTCAGAAGGTTTCAAGTTTTTCAGATCCTCCAGAACAAGAAATCCTGCTGTTGTAAGCTTAGCTTTGTGAGCTGGGGCAATAGGAAATGAACTTAGTTCTCTTTGTGACTGCATAGTAATGTTACCTCTTTGTTTTAGCCTAAATAATAGTAAAATAACAAAATTTGAGAAAAAGTTGACCATACAGGGTTACAACATAAGTCAAGTCTAACTAAGCTATTAAATGTTAGTCTGGCATTTATACTCAGGAAGCGCTGTCCATGTGATCAAGTGAAGGTTGGTAGCTGTTGCACCATTTTTTTTTTTATCAATCAACATCCTATTTTGTTCCCAATTTTCACTGAAAGTTTGAGGATATTAATTTTGGCTGTCTGTATATCCATCTGTCTGTATTTCTGTTCGTCTGTAACACTTTCAACTCAGGTGAGCTTATCTGATCACATTTTTCTGTAGTTCGTCTCTCTGTCTATACCGTACGTCTATAAGCTTTTTACATTTTTTACTTCTTCTCCAGAACCACAGAAGCTTATCAGTTTCTTATTATTATTTTGCATGTATATTATGTGACTAGATTTAGAAAAGGAAATTTATTTCCAACAAAATATTTACATCAAAATGCATTGTTTCGAAAAATAACCTTACCAAGGCAAAATCATTCAGTACATATAAAACCATGAAGGAGGTGTATTGTTTCACCCCTATGATTTGGCTTGTTAATTTTATTACAGATATATATCGATGTCAGAAAAAAACAAAGTGCTGATTTTCTAGATAAAAAAATATCTGAACAACTGTAAATAGAAGTTTAAAAATGTCCCTATAGGACCAATATCCCTAATAGTATAAACAACCCCTATGATTTGGCTTGTTAATTTTATTACAGATATATATCGATGTCAGAAAAAAACAAAGTGCTGATTTTCTAGATAAAAAAATATCTGAACAACTATAAATAGAAGTTTAAAAATGTCCCTATAGGACCAATATCCCTAATAGTATAAACCAAACAAAGAGCAAAATTAGTTTTCAAAAGAACTTTGACATTTTTGCAAAATAATTTGCCCAGGGGCTACAACGCCTATCTGGGTCACACTAGACCCCCATCTATTTTAACCCTACTCTATCATAATTTGACAGGAAAAAATTGCAGCCAGATTTCTCTTCAGATAACCAGTACATTTATTTAAACATCTACAATTTAATTCTGGTTGTAACTATTAAGTCATTTGATCGGACAAAAGATTTATTTTATACAATAACATAGGTTTGTTGCCTACATCACAATGACTTATGTTAGAAAATATTATTCCCCTGACTTTACTTTTAAAATATGCTCATTTTGAAGGCATTTTGAACGGAAAAATGACTTATGGTTTACACTTAATGATGGAAAATCAAATTAATAAATTGATTTCATTCCTTTGATAATATCAAACATTGAATTTGTTTAATAACCTATGAACACAATAAAAACAATCAAACACTGAAATTGTTACATTCTTTTCTGGACTACGACTGAAAATGACATATTAAGATGTTAAGAATCATAGAATGACCGAAATTAATGTTTCCTTCAGGAAATTGACATAAAACAACTTCTGTACACATTCAAAAATACTTACTGGATCTACTGCATTTTCAAATATTCCTCGTTTTGATTTTAATTGCAAATTAACCTTTCATACTTAGTTTTTTGATATTTTTATACATTTTCAACTTCGCGCGGTTTGCCGGTACTAGATAACTCGTACGAAGATTCGATGCTGAATATCGATCCCGAGATGAATTAACTAAAGACAAATAAATAAAACTTTTCACTGGAAAAAAACAGACCTTTGTTACACTATGATCAACTGTTAAATCCAAAATGTTTCGTTATAAATACTGGATGGCATTTCAAGGAAGGCAGTAAATCTTGTACTGCCAACTCTGAAAAATGTTTTTAACATATTTTATCCCTATATCATTTCACAGATTCTGTTCATATTGAAGTAAATTTAAAGAAACATAAAAATGAGAAAATATTGCCAGTGTTGGCATTTATCCATTTAATTAAGCAGTTTGGTTAATTGGTAACCATTATAGTTTTATGCATTTTTAACTTGGTATGACGTATAGATTATACATTCATGTATACCTTTATCAGATTATCATATGTAGCTAGAAGACCTATTGTTGATATATTTAATGTATGTGGGAATTAACTTGAACACAGCAAATATGACCAAGAGGATGGAGGCTGTATACAGTATTTTTGTTTAGCTGCAAATTTATATATTGATAAAAATTTCAATCCAGAACAATTGAGAGATTTTTAATTCTATCATCAAAATATACACAACATTGTTACAATATTTATGTATGGGTGAATTCATTTAACATAGAAAATGTGCCTGGAAAATATGAAAAACAAGTAATTCTGTACTTCAGCAATATAAAATTCAAGAATATCAATTACATTTGTTTATGAATACGTCAGGAGTTGGCAAAACTACATTTACCACCTTTCCAATATGGAAGAAATTAAAAATAAGATTCAATTTTTAATCATAATTTCTTATTCAATGTAACTTTGCATGCTCACAGCCAATATTTGTATTTATACCTACTGATTTATATGACTCTAATCATGTCTAAAGTATTGAGTAGATGTTTGATATGATACTTCTATAGCAATCCTTTCCTAATAAAGCTATAACATGTACTACTTTGCTTATTACATCATTACTGTGACAAACGATTTCTCTGTATAGGGATACCAGTAGTTCATATGATGATTATAAATAGTGTCGATTTTAGGAGGATAGAGTTCAAAACTAATGAGTTGTTCTTTTAATTTATCTACCTTTACATAATAACATCAAATCCATTTTTTTATGCCAACTTAAAAATTGAAGTTGGTCAATTAACTTTAATACATGTACTGGTAGTGTAAAGAGGCTGTGTCTTTTACATTGCTTAGCAAAAAAAAATGGTGACTGGATTCAACATTCATGCCTATACCAGTTAATAAATACTTAATTTGTTACTTAATAAAAGTTTTAAATGTTTGAGCTTTAAATTGCCTATTGGTTGGTATCCTTATAATTTTTTTTTTTTTTGCTTGCTGTACAGTTTTAAATTCAATCCTAGTAATGATACAATGTTGACATTCCATGAATTTCAATAGGAATATTTATTTAAAAAATACTTTTAAATTAATTAAATCATGTATTATATTTGTCAAATTTAAATGAATGAGGTAATATACCATGAATTAATGTGTTCTTATTTTCTTTTTTTCTCTTTCTCTCATGCTTTGTCTTTTTTCTGTCTTTCTGTCTGTCCTACTCCTCATGTGTCTCTAACTTCTGGCTTCCTTGCCACCTCTGTCTGTCTGTCTGTCTCCTTGTGTTTCTCTAACTTCTGGCTTCCTTGCCACCTCTGTCTGTCTGTCTCCTTGTGTTTCTCTAACTTCTGGCTCCCTTGCCACCTCCTAGCAGCAGCCGGCAGTCAAAACAAGGGCACCACTCTCAGTTAGAGGAAGATCTCAAGGTACTATAAAATTAATAATTGTATCACAGTCAATACAGTCATTTAAATAATTTTATGAAGGGAGAGCCCATTTTAGCTTCTGTGGCTTATTACAAAATGCAAAGACATTGTTTCTATGTGAAATTGGAACAAACAGTTTATTTATGAATGATAAACTTAAAAAAACAACAAAGTTAAATATAAGTGTACTTAATTCTTTTAGATAGTGTGTCATTGTCATGATTATTTACATAACTTTGTTGTAAGGCCTATACTAATGTGTATTATTTCTGTTGCACCTTTGACAATAAAATGCATTCTTTGTGTGATAAAATTGAAGTTTGTAAATTAAATTACACTGTATATGATTTTTTTAGCTGAGGTTTTATCATTACTTGTCTATTGTCATTATAAACTTTTCATATTTTCATCTTCTCCAGAACCACTAGGCCAATGTCAACTAAACTTGCCACAAAGCATCTGGGAAAAAGGGGGCTTAAACTTTTTTCAAAGGAAGGGTCATTCCCTCTTAAATGGGAGTCGAGATATCACAATGGGAAAACAAAGTTATAAATAGGAATACTAAGGAAAAATCTTTCAAGTTGTGTAGATAGGTTTTTTTTTTCAAATTGTGACTTAACAAGTTAAGGGTAGAATTGGGCCACAATATGCAATTAAGTTTTATATAGGTCTTCTAATGAACAAAGGGACCATAGTGACTCATAAGAGAGTTATGGCCCATGATCCTCTTGACTCGATTCAAATAAATTATTGTTTTTCCGTAGGCATTGACAGTGAAAGGACATGGAAACATTGACTCAAATGGAAATGATGGTAAGAAATGTCAAGTCATGATTTAAAATTCATTTCAAATTTGACACTTAAATTCCTTATTTTTAAGAATATTTTTCCTTCCTTTTTTATAGGACATGAAAATTCTAGAGAAGTAAGTATGCTTAGCCTTTTAGTTGTGTTATTTTATATACTCTTAGTGAAAATATGCATGTAGTTGTATTAAGTGGTGTGAACTTAATTTTGTATAAAGATTTATATGATTTATAATTTATTTTACATTGTCAATTCATAAAATATTTTTCAGAACTTTGACAGCAGTGGACAGAAGAGTCCAATAGCAGGCTGGTCATTGACTGATAACCCTGTAATAGAACCAGACACAGAACAGAAAGAAAACCTTAGTCGTTTGTCACTGCATGACGACACACAAGATAAACCGCCATCAGAGGAAGAAAACACTGACATAGACAATGCTGACCAAATCACAAATGGTGAGGATGATGGATTTCATGAGGAGGACATGGAAATGAAAGGGAGAGCTGATGGAAGGCAAGGGGAAGAGGATGTGATAGAACCGAATCCAGACCCCAGTCCAGAACCAGACCCAGAAAACACTGACCCAGAAAACACTAATCCTGAAAACACTAACCCAGAAAACACTGACCCAGAAAACAGTGCAAATACTGAGGCAGGGGACAAGGACCAGTGATAGACATTGTACTCTGTGATTTTCAAAGCTCTAGAGGCTGTGATGGAACTACACCCTTTATTTCAGAGTCTGCTTTTTCTGGATTGGGGGAATATAGTGAGCAAAAATGAGGATGCAGATCCTAGCATGGATGTACTTGTGATTTTTCATTGATTATTTATTTAAACATTTTCCTTGTACTCATTGTGAAAAGTCTTAAGCAATACCAGATAGATAAAGATGGTGCACCATTGTATGTATGAGAGGTTGTTCAGCTAGCTAGGCTACCGATAGGTGTACTCTGGGCTGAGCTTTAAAAACTGTTTGCAGTTGTTGTCTCATAATGTTTAGAGTAGATAGGTAGATAAGTTTTTCTTCTAATAGAAAGTAAACTTACTTTTCATGCTTCTTGAATTATGGATCAGATTTATGATTGAAGATTTTTGTAGAGCTACTGAAAAGTTTTTGAGCCTGGATTTACACTTGCATGGTTACCTAATTTAAGTGCTTAATTGACACACTTAAAAATGAAATATTTGAAAAACAAATTTTTTTTTAAGATAATTAAATTGTGATTGATACATTTTAAGTGGGTTGGTGGTAAGCTGGAAAGAAAGAATATTCTATTTTAGGCCTCTAGAATAGATGAGCAATAATTTTGACATTGGTCTACACATAAAAATGGCATTTACAAAACACTAATACCTATGGATTAAAAACAAATATGGTTTAAAATCATTCTTTTAATACTGTAAACCAACTTTTTGCCAAAAAAAAACTAAAATTCTAATTTGTTTCATTATTTGGTGGCATTTGAAAATATATGTAGCTATTTTCTGTTGCAAATTCTTATCGAAGATGTACAATTATTTTGCTTTCAAAGTATAACATTATAAGTGACTGACTTGTTTATATTTAAAAAAAAATATATATATAATTCTCTCCTCATGATTTTTTCCTTTCCTCAAGAATTTTTCTTAGATTACATGCAGTTAAAGGAAAGTTTCTTTACAGAATTTTATACATTTTTGTGTAATATTTAATATAAATTTAAAAAGCAATCTTTGATTTTCAGTCTATGAGTCTGTTGCTCTCTAAGAGGCAGATGAACAATCATGTGATAGATTTCTACTCGCTGACTGAGATTTAAGTTTTTATTGAACAATTTTTATTGTTTGTGCAATTGCATGTAGATTTTTTGTCACCCACTTTAATGTTTATGTACTTGTCTTTGTGAAATAATCATGACATGAATTCATATGGTTATGGTCATTGAAAGCTAACTCATTTTGTCAGAACTATAGTGATTAGTTTTGCCAGATTTTAAACCAGTGTTGGCCTTATATGTCCACATATCTTAATTCACTGTGAAGATAAATAATTGATGTCTGGAAGAAAAGAAATGACATTTTTTAAATGTGATGCTAATCATGTTTTATGTGTGTTTCCCACTGATTGGTGTATTTTTTCATTGTGATCTGGCTTCATCAAGGTCAATAATTCATTTTATCTTCATATTTTTGAATTGTTTGATATATGCCTAATTGCACAAATTATGTTTCAGTTTTATACCTTTATTTTTACATGGGCTTCAGAGTTATAGTTTAATCCTTCATTGAAAGTCAAGGGATTGAATTACTGAATAAATACTAGTGTTCTACTTTTTGAATCCTTTTTATGATGCTTGTTTAGAGTGAATAATTATTCAAGAAAATTAAAGGTTCATAACCGCTTCTTATAAATGGCCTAAAGAAGACTCCTACTGATATTGAGTTTAAAAGGTCAAAGAGCAAGTTCATGATTCATACATTCTGTTTTTTGTTTAACTCCTTTCTGGGCAATATCTTTTGAAGCCTTTGAGCATTTGCAATGAAATTTTATATCTCTCACAGGTCTAAAGTAGACACCTATTGGTTTTGAGTTAAAAGTCAAGGTCATAAATTTGTACATCTTGTTTTTGTGTTACACTTTACTTTTTTTAAAGGAAATCTCAAGAAACCTTTAAACTTTTGCAATAAAATTTTAAAAACCAAAACTACATGGCCTAAAAAGATCCTATTGATTTTGAGATCAAAGGTCAAGGTCATTAACCATATTGGTGTCCAACAGGTTTAATTATACCAGGTACAACAGTGAACCTTTGGCCTAAAGAACAACCCTTATGATTTTGAGGTCATCATGTTTATGTGTGATAATTTTGTTTCTGGAAAATATCAAAGAATTTGATCTTTTGCAATGAGGGCCAAAGTTTATTATGGCTTACGGGAGATTTTGACATATGGAAAATGCCTATTAAATCTGAAAACCATAATACTAATCGATCAGAGGTATGTCTTTTAAAAGTGAGACAAACTCAAATGTCAAGGTTAGTGTGTCAAAATCACAGGCACATGACTGAGGAATGGATGTTATCTCTCCTCCCCC